>JAJMBG010000040.1:0-121566 GCA_030565225.1 Allodekkera sacchari
TGCTTCGAAGTTCTCGGGGGATCTTATTCACTAGAAAGGTGTCGAACCTGTTCACTTTTCGCTTTTCACCGTTTAGATAAACTTGGTGGATCGTACTTTTTTAAGCTTGTTTCAGAATGCCTCTGTTCAGACGAGAATCCCGAAGAGAGTCTGAGGCTGTACGTCCCCACTTGTCTCCTTTTCCTTCCAGATCACCCTCCGGATCGCCTGCTCCATCTCCGGCGCCAAATGGTACCGGTAGACCTACTCCTCCGGAATTGAATACTGATCTACCGCCCGATGTTCCAGATTGCACCCCAACAAACGACTCCAACAGCTCTTTCATGCTAAATCGCAGTAAGTCCAGAAAACGTCAACGTACTGCATCCATGTCCCAACGGTTCAAGCATCTTTTGGGCCATATTTCCAACGCCTCTTCGCCTGTTGTCGATTCGCCAAAGACGTTGAAGTCGCCATATGAACGCAACCAATCGCAGTCGGCCATCGACGAGCCCAAATCTCAGCCTTTACAGCTTCACACAACTGTCAGCAATGGCTCCCAGTCGCCAGCACCACGTGCCTCGTCGTCAGCGTCTTCGCTTTCTGATAACACCAAGCACAACAGATCGCTCTCGAGACGGTCTTCGAGCCCGGAATTCATTCCATCATCGCCGCCGGCATCTCCCAATGTCAATGAGATCAGCCGGTCTCTCAGTAAGCTCAAACTAATGCCATCCGTCATTGAGAATGATCTTGATGAGTTGCTCGAGGAAGTACCTGAAAGCGTGGGAATTAACCACTCTCAGCACTCGCTTCATCAGCCTGCAATGTCTCACTCTATGCCTTCTTCACCGCTGCTTTCTCCGGACACTGGTGGAATGCTATCGCATTCTTCGTCCAGAACCAAGCTTCTTCCGAAATTCCTCTCTGGAAACCATCCATCTTCCTCGTTGATGCACATCGATGAGGCCTCGGATGGCGTTCCTTCTCCATCTGTCTCGAGATCTAGCTCTATGACAAGGCACCGGAGGGCATCTGTAACTATTGCTGCACCTATTCCGACAGAGAATACTTCCCGTGAAAGCAGCGGAAGCGGTGGCTTCCCAAACCCTCTAAAGCATGCCCAGTCGGTGAATTACTCTGCCACGCATCTTATGAACCAACGTGATCATGCCTTGCGTTTGAAGAATGGTCGTCTTATCATCTCTCCTGATGGACTGACTCACGAGCACTGCTATGACAAGTACAAGACGCAGCCGCAGAAGACCTCTAGAGGCTGGTTTGGGTGGAAAAAGCGTAAGGACGCCGGCGATGAGCAGTACGCCACGGTGGAGCATTCAATTAGTTTGTTACCGGACTCCTTCAGCCAACAACTTATGGAATTAAAGAGTGATCCGGAAAACTATCGCTGGAACTACGATGATACCGATGACAGTGACTCAGAAGATGATGAAGACAGCAAAGAGGGAAATGGCAGCGCAAGCTCTAATGACGACGACGACGACGACGATGATGATGATGATGATGGAGACTTTGACGATGAAGCGGATGATGAACTGATCGAACCTATTATCGGAAAAAAGCAGCTCAAGATGATCGATACAATGATGGAAATTATTGAGCATCCTGAAAAGTTCAAAGAAAAGCTCCTGACCAAGGGTTCGAACAAGCTGACCTTGAAGGAGAAATACGGAAGCATAGAAGGCGTTATTGGTAAAGGCTCCTATGGTACTGTCAGTATCACATCGAAATGTGCCCCAAGTGACAGGAAGCACAAAACGTACTTTGCCATCAAGCAGTTGAAAAAGCGGCCTGAAGAGTCGCTACACCATTTCAGTAGTCGAGTTACCAGTGAGTTCATGATTTCCTCATGCTTGACACATCAGACAGTGATCAATGTGTATGATCTTATGGTAGATCCTGTCAGCATGACATACTCGCAAGTAATGGAGTTTATGCCGTTTGGTGATCTTTTTTCGCTTATTTCTGCCACTAACGGCTTAGAAGTTGTTGAATGTGACTGTTTTTTTAAGCAGATCTTAAATGCAATCACGTATCTGCACTCGGTTGGAATTTCTCATAACGACCTAAAGGTAGAGAATCTCCTTTTAACGAGGAAGGGACAATTGAAAATTACTGACTTTGGAACATCTGCGGTTTTCAAAACTGCTTGGGAAGACAAAGTACAGTACTCAAAGGGTGCATGTGGCTCTGAGCGATATGTATCACCCGAGCAATACGTTCCAAGTAAAGAGTATGATCCCCGCCTAGCTGACGTGTGGTCGTTGGGAATCATTTACTTGGTAATGTACTATGGCAACTATTTCTGGGATGTTGCAAAGGAGAGCGATGAGCGTTATTTGCAATTTCTTGAAACCAGGGCACTCTATGACTATAAGAAGAAGTCTGTGAATAACCCAAGGCAATTCAAGTTGACTAGAAAGGGTGCATTCAATCAGATAGAGTCGATATCGGAAGGTCAATTTCCAAATTCAAGAAGGTATGTTCTCTATAATATCTTGAACCCTGATCCGAAGTATAGAATGAGGACCTATCAAATCTGGCAAAGTGATTGGATGAAGAACTTCAAGGTTTGTGATGCAGGACGTGGATATCTTTCGTATGATGATTATATTGAAATGGCACTACAGAATGCTGCGATATGTACACCTGTAATTGGTACCAGCATAGCGGCAGAACATAAGAAAAGGCCTATCATCAAGAAGAGCGACGACGAATGAGAATAAATATGCATGTAATCTTTACTAAATACGAACTGAAAATGAATTAGAAAATCTGGGTACCCTTTACGACGATGGGTATATTGTTCAAGCTTGGTCATTCTTCTTTTAATTCACGAACTCTGATAATCTCCAGAAAGAAGCCATACTCTAGTAGCAGTAGTATCTAACCTTTTACAATCATTCTACTCTTTCCCAATTTACATCTTATTACTAGACATGATTATTTAAGCAGAAGCAGTGAAGTATTCAGGGAAATCTCTGAAGCTGTTTTCAAGCTTACCCTTCTTGCTCAAGAACTTGACGTAAGCACCATCGTTCCTAACTTCGTTTTGCTTCTTCTTTGCCAAATAGTCGGCTCTGTCCAAATTGGTGAAACCCCACTTCTTAGAAATGATGATCTTCTGTTGACCTGGGAACTTGTATCTGCATCTTCTCAAAGCCTCAATAACAGCGGCCTTGTTGGAGTCCTTACATCTAACAGAGAATATAATTTGACCAATGGTAACTCTTGCAGCCATACCTTCTGGCTTACCCCAAGCACCTCTCATACCTTGTTGCAATCTATCAGCACCAGCACAAGACAACATCTTGTTGATTCTCAAAACGTGGTATGGGTGAGCTCTGACTCTCAAGTGGAAAGAATCCTTACCTGCAACGAAGGTGATGTATCTGTTGGCACAGATACGGGCAGCTTCTAAAGCCTCGGAGGACAACTGCTCGATTTCGTTGGAAACCAAGTGGATGCAAAGTGGGAATTCATCGACCTTGGCAGTTCTTCTACCCAAATCATAGATTCTGATTTTGGCATCTGGGACACCTCTGTTGTATCTAGACTTTGGGAATGGCTTGTTCTTACAGTATCTGTAACATCTAGCTGGTCTTCTAGCCATTTTGAAATCTTATACGTTAGTACTAATCTCAAGTTGTTGTAGAGGAGGAAAAGCCCGCAGTTGTTGCCTTTTAAATGAAAAAATTTAAGTCACCTTTGCCACTTTAGATGATTACTAATGATGATCCTTAAAGCAATAAAATGAAGTGCGAAAGCAATTTGTTTCTATATTCCTTGGATGTTGTATTGTTCGTAATTACTCTGGCTTCTGTTTTCCTGTTCTAAACCTCTTTGAATGCCTTTACTTACTATTATCGGTTACTTGTAGAGTACGCCTTCAATAGTCAAAGAGCAAAACTAACTTCGCATTTTGAAAAAATGAAAAAAAAAATTTCACCTTGCGCGAGCAGGCTAATGACCTGTGCGAGATCACGTGTCATTTCAGGGAAGATTTACCTCGACTCGTGAGTGAGGTGAGTCGGTTGATTAGTGGTAGCATGAATGCGGTTTGGGAAATTAAGTTCAACTAAGGGACAGAAGAATGTGCATTTGCAGCTTCATGTGATTTCTGACTGTTTTTTTTTTTTTTTTTTTTTTTTTTGCTAATTAGGCCGATTGAAAATTGCCTCCTTTGCACAAGAAGATTGTAACATAGAAATTATAGAACTAGTAGAGCTGACAAATAAGGGCACCTTTGGTTCTAATTGGTTATTCTTTGTAAGTTGCAAAATTTCCAGCCTACTCGGACTTTTGTATTAAGACATAATTTACCTTTGAGATAAATGTTTGTTCTTTTCGTAAATTAGATCACTAAACCTGGAGTGAGACTAATGTCGGTATAATCTTACACTGTTTTGTGAGTCAAATGTAATCTTCAATCTTTATAAATATATGTCGATGTGTATAGTAGAATACATCTAAACTTTCAGTAACTATTTATATAAATGAAACGATGCTGGAGCCGATCATGATGAAAGAATTGTGCATAATCACTTTCGTCTCTTACGGTTTGGAGCATTACCACTTCCTTTTCTCGTTTCACTAAAATATTTATCGTCGCCCCAGTAATTGAAAGAATGAATTTTCGACTCGATTTTCTTTAGTTGTATAGTTTCAACTTAAAATTATGTTGCTTAAAAACTCTACTCATTAAAACCACATATATAGAAATCACTAACGGTTACCATGCCCTTGATACGTTCTTTTCCAACCAAGGAACCAACATCTGCTTCACTTCTGCCATTGCTGTTTTAGTGTCATAATACAGCGTGCTTCTTGACGTGCGCAAACATCTATTATCTTTACGGCTGTGCAATTTTTCACAAAAAATTTATTTCAGATAATTTATACATATACTTGATTTGTAAATTAATTAAAACCTTAAAGCATGGGTAGATACTCGGTTAAGAGATATAAGACGAAGAGAAGAACCAGAGACCTAGACTTGATTTATGGTGATCTTTCAACACCAGAATCGATTCAAAAATTGAAGCACCAAGAAGAGGATGAGTATAAACCAGGTTTAGGCCAATACTATTGCATACAATGTGCAAGATATTTCCAGGATAATCACTCGCTTGCAGCCCACTTGAAATCAAAGATTCACAAGAGAAGGGTCAAGCAATTGAAAGTGAATCCTTACACTACCCTTGAGGCTGAAGCAGCCGTTGGTACCAATTTGGAGAAGTTTGTTGGAAAAGCTAATCAATATAAGGCAGTTGAGCCGGCAAGGGCAGCAATGGAAAAAGAACTTCTTAAGCATCAGGTGCAGGAAAATGAGGAAAAGGACAAAATAAAGATGCAGCAAATGTTTCCGGAGCAGCAGACAGAGGAAAAAGATAAGATCGAGGTTGATTAATAACAAGGGCCACGGAGTTACGGCAGCAGCAATATTAGATTAATTAGTCGCATTATAGAAACGCTACAACATGAGTAGAAAATGTAGTTAGGAGGGGCAGCACGTGGCGATACTGGTACATCGGTCTATTATATAGATGGTGTATGGCTTTGTCGTCTCCGTAGATCCTGGATTTCAAATGGCAAGCCCTTTCTCATGATAACATGTCCACTTTTAATGTCTCCTGTTTTGCGTCCACATTCAACGTATAAGTCTGGCTCAGGATGCGGATGGAAACCCGTACGTCCGCAGTTGGTGATTATTGGAACACCAGGAGGGTCTGTCAATCTGAATATTCCGAGGTTCTTTTCGAACTTTCCACTCGGAGAGCAGACAATGGCGATAGCTTCGTTTAGCATTATTTGGTAGGAGTTCTGAGTATGAAGGTCTACTGACGAAAGAAAGCACGATTGAGTGGGATGCGTATGAATCCAGCCAAGGATAAACAAGTCAAGATTGTCGATAACGTCAAAAAGCTTTTCCTCATTCTTGGTGTTGCATGTATTTGGAGTCGACTCCTGTTCGGGAAGAATTAGATAGGTGATGAAAAAAGCATTCCGGCTGATCTTTCCACAAAGCAAACCACAGGTTTCAAGCTTTTTGCGAGTATTCCGGCTGGCGATCTTGAGAAACTCATCGATGAGTTCTGCCGGAAGAAATAGTGTCCGAAGTGGGCATCCTCCTTCTGTGAAATTGACGGTCTTATGCGATATGTCAGGAGAGGTCGGCAGAGAAGCTGGAGTCAACGGAGCCACAGACACTGAAGGTGCCATAGAGGAAGAGGAAGGGGAAGATGAGACCTGGTGATCGTTGGCTTTGGTGATGATTACACCGGGGTTGAGCTGTGGCACCGAAGGATAGGCCGGCATCTGGGATCTGTGCAGATCAAAGCTAGGTAAAGAACTGCTTGATAGTGATCGTATTTTTGAGGCCAATTCAACATCCGATACTTTACTTGGAGCAGAACGATCATCATCTTGGCCATCTTGGACCGCATATTCGGACTGCGATCGTTGTATGGCCGTGGCCGCCGAAAGCTGTTGCTTTCTATGCTCCCGTTTAAGCAGCAACCGCTGCTGGAGTTGATGCTTCTTCTCAGCTGCAATATACCTATCGTAAGATTTCTGTAAGATTGAATGGATGTCTTCAATGGTGCTCATCATCTCAGGCAACTTCGCCTTCAATTGGAGGTATTCTAGGTACACCTTGCCGTCAGAGGAATCCTTATCTTTCATATATGCGGCCTTAAACAGCCGCACACTGGGGTGGCGGAACAACCGGTTTGCAAATAAGTCAACAAACCGTAGATACAGTATATATGCTTGATCCAAGATGTTTCCTGTGGCATAGGACTTGCCATGATGGAGAATTCTGGAGGCTGTTCTCACCCAGATCTGGAACGGAACGTTTGTGGAATATTCATAGGATAAGGCGACCTTTTGAAGTCCCTTTGGATTGGGCGGTTCAGGCAAAACCGAATGGTTCGAAGACATGTCATTATCCTGGATAGTTGCCAGCAGAACCCAGGAAAAAGCAGCAATAGTGAAGACGGTGAAATTAGAAATGGCTTATTGCCCTAGTGTAATTAAAAGCCGCGCCTTAATCGAGATATTGAGGCGGAAACTATCTTGGGAGATGATGCAAAGAAGAAGCAAGCATCAAGGAGAGCATACCTCTAAGTATACCGCAAAGAACAAAAAAAAAAAAAAAGAAGAAAAAGAAAAAGAAAAAGAAAAAGAACTCTAGATTATTGGTGGAGGTGAACTACTTCAAGAAATATCAAAGAAGCGCTGGTCAGTCTAGGCAGCTAGAAAACTCATATTCCAGAGAATACCGGCGGTGAGCTCTTATATATGTGGTATATAGCGCTCACTGACTCCATGATGAAGTGTCGCACGGTAAAACAATAAAATATATATAAACAGCAATCTCATTCGACTGATTGGCTACCGTGGGCTGCAAAATTGATCTCCCATCCAGGATTCTGTAGTTGGTAGCAACACAAACGGGTCCTATGGCCTGATCCACCGGATCAAGTCACCGGAAGCCACAAATGCCCAGACATAGTCCCGTTCGAAGTGTAAACCACTCATTCGCCCCAACCGTACGTGCTTATCACAAACAGGGTAGATTACAGGACATTCACGCAAGCCCACGCTTGAATGAAGATATGTCCTTGGGAAGACGTCAAGGTTCAAGCAGTTGAAGCCTGGCGCTTTGAAAAGTGCATTTTTTGGAGAGACATCGTCCTGCATCTGTGAAAGAGATGTTGAAGAATGATGACTTATTATATCAATAATGGACAAACGGCGACTTGGATGCTTGATGGAACCAGTGATGGACGAGATGGAGTCCGAGTTTTTTACATGACGAGCTGCCAGCAGTCTTCTTTTATCTGCCTGAGGAGAGTATATGTGCTTTCTGGGAGAACTGGAGTCTATTGCAAGGGCAGAAAGCTTTTTATCTAGCGGTTGCTTAAAAGCACGCTTAAGCTTCTTTAATTTAGGCAAGCTTCTGGGTTGGAATTCATAGAACTGAATGGCCCCATCATCACCAACTGTGCCAATACGATACAAAAGACCACTCTGCGACCTGAACTTGTCAATATCCACTGCTCTAACCCAGGAAGTCGAGCCCTGAAGGCGTACAACCAAGCTGATCAGACAGGGATCTGGACCAGAGATAGGGCTGAACCCTTGAAACTCGTATACCGAGACCATATCGTCCTCACCACCTGCAAGAAGATACTTGCCGTCCTCTGTGAAGTTAGCTGTTAGGAAGCCGGCATAGTAGGAAGGCATGATGTCGCTTAACTTCTCCCGCAATAAGTCGAATATGCGCAAAAATCCGTCATCGCATGCGATTGCAATAATATTGTAGAATAGCGGATGGCCACTTAGAGCAGTTATCGGCTTGGTAGAGAACTTATAATGAGAAACCGGGTTTGCAGTCGGTTCGGAAGAATTGATCAGCGACTTGAACACATTGAAGTACCTACTTCTTGAAGCAACCTGCAAGTTCTCTTTATAGTTCTCATCGTCCTCGAAGTCCCTGTCGAAGACCATAACCTCACCATCGGAGAATCCTACGACAGCAAAGGTACCCAGGCGAGACCACTCTATCGAGGTCACAGGCTTGGAGATGACCTTGGCATTCTTGTTCCAGCGGGAATATTTCATTCTGAGTGGGTTAAGCCACAAGATATCACCTGTAGCAAAGCCCAAGAGGATGTCTATGTTCTTCTCTCCACTAGAAGTGATATAAGAGTATGTAGCCATGGCGGTGATGGTACTATGATTGGCGAAAAGGCGGAATGCAGGTGTGTCAACCTCTATTTCTTTAGGGTCATCTTCAAGAATAATAACGTTGACAACTCGACCGTTACAACCAATCAAGAATTTGTCGGCATTGCCAACCTTTTTGTTGTAGTTGTCGGCAGTGTTAACTTTGTCGATGAAGTTGGAAAAACTTCGAGAAAGTCCACTTCGGGGCAACTTTAAAGCATCAAAAAATTGTGCTCCCTGGAATGAATCGTCACTCTTGGAGTTCTTGGATTTCCCAAAGAGTCTTCCGCCGAATGTGGACGCTTCTTGCGTAGAACGAGAGCTATTCAGACCAAATTTGCCGGCGGAAATAGAGATCTCCTGTAACTCTCTCACGGTGTCGAAGTCGATGATGGTGGCAAAACAGCCAGGCGTGAGCTGAACGTCTTTAAAAGGGTCCGCCATTAGCGGGTTGATGGCACATCCAAATGGCATCACTTCGGTCTTGCTGTCAGGCTGAACACCGACCATTTCAGGTGGCACGGTAAGCGGCGTGACTAACTGACTGTGGTTGAGGTTGTTCATGGTGGAGTGGTATTTTCGGATCGTCTGCTCAACGAACTTTGACATCGAAGCATATGTATGCGGGTCATTAGCCAAGAGAGGCGTTCTGTTGATGCGGATGCCGATATCCGGCTTGAAAGTGGCATCTAGTAGGTCGAACTGGAAGTCCCTTTCGTCCAGGCGATATATACAGTTGGATTCTGTGATCTGCACAGGGAAAATGGTACTGTTCACCATTTGATAGTACTGGGCCAAAGTACCCCTGTTGTATCGGGAGAGATCAGGCGGAAGATACATGGTGGACAATACTACGGATGGCAGTGGCAGTTCAAACAGAGATGCAGAAGAACAGAGAAAAAAATGTACAAAAGTGCAAATGGAAGCAAATAACGCAAGAGAAAATGGAAAACAATGATCGAAGAAGACAAGAAGTCCGAGAACTGTCCATTGAGAATTGGAAAATCAAACTTGGAAAGCGCGCGTGTTCAATATTAGCGGGGAAATGGCTATGTGTGGGGAAGAAAGAGTGAGAAGAGATATGGAAGACACATTTAGGCTAACGCTCGGACATGGCAGAAGAAGTGCACTTGAAGATAGGAATCGTAAAGAGAATGGAAAGGAGCAAGATTGCAAGAACAAGATGGCAAGAGCAAGACGGTAGGAGCACAAAAAACCGAGTAAAAGATACAGCCCTGGAGGATGATGTTGCGATGGAGGAAAAGTAAGCGACACACGGAATGAAGGCTCCGTAGCTAAGTAAGTGAGTAGAGTGCTGGCAGTTGCCAAGAGTTCCGAATTGGCCTGGAACGGAGAATGTGGTCACAACTACTATCTTTAACGTCATTGCAGGATCGTCATAGAAATTAGACGTTCATCATGTAGCATTTCGGCTCCTGAGAGGAAGCATACACAGCCCAGCATAATGGCTTCTGGATCTCGGTTTTCTCATCACCAAGCCATGGTAAATAAGTCAATAGGTGGCTCTTTCTCCATTTTTCTGTGGCTATAACAAGGGCTGTACCTGCGGCGAGAGCCTTTAGCCCGTGAGAACACCAAGGTTTCACATCTGCATCCTATATTCATCAGGACGGTGGTTTGGCGCTTAAAATTCAATAGCTCAATCTTGGCAATCCAGCGGGCTCTTAAGGTGTCAAGACCACACCAAGAAGTACGGCCTGCCTGGCTTTTGGTGTCAGCCTTTGGTATCCCGCTCTCTAATTTTCACTATTAAATGCCGGCTTACATACATAAGCAGATACATGTTATTGGCAGTGCTGAACAATGGTATACTAGTCAGCAAATCACATCATCTGCGAGCTCAATAGTGAAACCAAATCCCATCAAAAAATGCCAAGCTTGGTATATTTGTGGGATCCTAGTAGTATTTCTCCCTTAGTTTTGCTTCTTTCACCTGCCTAAACTGTGACTTCAGAACCGGAAAATACATCAGGAACTTCACCAGCCGAGCATACATTAACTTTCGTTTGTCAGCAGACCATTATTTAACCGGCCTAAGGCTTTCTCATTGATTCTGATTTTTGAAAGATACATGTCCCACAGATAATTGGTAGCGAAAGAACCCACTGTATATCTCTAATTGTTACTTACCACTTTAACTCACCATCATTTGTACCAGTTTACCACGACTTCCGCGTTGTCGCAAAATTTTCCTAACTAGCAGTTTTGCCGTTAACTACTTCTTTTCACGCTTTATCCAGTATGGACAAACACAAACAGCTTGAGGAAGCCACAGCTGCAAGGACAAATGATGCCATACAGAAAATTTTGGAAGCCAAGTTGAACGGCTCGAAGTCTGAAACTCAGCAAAAAGAAACTACATATGTGAAATATACTCCCAGTAATAGAGATGGTGCCGGAAAAAAGCGACTGATTAAGATCGTTGACAGACAGGTGGACCCGATGTTGCCACCAAGCTTCAAGATACGAAAGGTGCCTGAAGGCCCGACGGACGACCAGTCAGTTCCGGTTTTACACGATGAAACTACGGCTAAATTGACCAAGCAAGAGCAGAAGCAATGGTATATACCGCCAGCCATCTCTAACTGGAAGAATAACAAGGGATTCACGATTTCGATCGACAAGAGACTAGCCAGTATGGGTGAAGATGAAGGTAAGCTTCAGATCAGTGATAAATTTGGAGATTTCAGCAGGGCGTTACAGTCTGCTGGACTGGAGGCTAGACAGGAACTAAAAATAAAGGCTAAACAGAAGCAGGAGCTCGAGCGGCAGAAGCTTCTAGAGAACCAACGCAAGCTATCCCATATGGTGCAGGCTGTGAGAAGACACGATCGGAGCAAGCGTGAAAGTATCGAGGATAGTGGTGCATCGTTAAGAGAGCAGGCAAGAGAGGAACGCAGAAAGAAGGCCGAAAAGGAGATTAGGTACAGCCGAATGTCAACGGAGAGCAAGGTCAAACTGCTGGCCAAAGAGCAAGGACGGGAAGTTTCTGAAAGAGTAGCTGTTGGCGTGGCGAAGACTGGAAAGTCAAATTTCGACACATACTATGATTCTAGGCTCTATGCCAGAGCGGCAGGAGCCAATCCTAGACACAGCGAAGACCAGGTCTACGATAAGCCGCTTTTTGGTGCTCAGGAGGCATTAAATGATGTGTATAGAGCTAGACCAAGTGCACCTACAGGAGAGCACGAACTTAATGCAGTTATGGGTGAAAAGAGGTTCAAGGACTTGGACGATAAGCTAGATGGGAGAGGCATTAAGAGAGGTCCCGTTGTGTTTGAAAAAGACGAGCAAGAAGAGCTGAAGCAAGAAGGATACGGCTTAAAGAAGAGAAAAGGAGAGAGGTGATCCCAGTGTCTATCGAGCTGGCATCTTTAAGTTTTTGAGTGAGTGAACTTTGCGGAGTAATAAATGCACTAAAACAGATACAGGAAACTTGTAGACGGCCAAAAAAGCGACCGACATTTTCACAAAGAGCCTCAGTAGCTTTCGATAATCTAGAATGACTCACAGCCATCCTGGTAGTAGTCCGATAATGGTACACTACTCCATCAGTGAAAGCTCCAGACATACCACCCGCCACACTGCATCAGCCACATCACCTTATTCTCTTCAATGGTTTGCGGCTGTGCTAGTAGTTGGCTACTAGTACTATATATTTTCAGTTTGCTATGAGTAAGAAAGTTATTGTGATTGGCGGAGGTATTAGTGGCCTCAAGTGCTGTGAAGAGCTCAACAAACATGGAATTGAAGTTCTGTTGCTCGAAGCCAGAAATAGGCTTGGAGGAAGAGTGATGACAGATAGATCAGGTTTAGCTAACTACAATATGGGTGCATCATGGGCTCACGATACATTGATGAATCCACTTTTTGATGAGATGGTAAACAGAAAATCCGACTATGGCTTGTATTATGATGATAAGAAGCCATATTATTTCTCAGAGACGCTTGGTCCGGAGGATTTCGAAGAAATGAAGGTGGAGCAAGTGGTAGAAGAGATAAAGAAGTACGTAGAGATCACATATTTCCAGAGTTTGGATCTTCCGGATGTCTCCCTTAAGGAGTTGATTCTTGACTACTTTTTTCGCCAGAGAAAACTTCTTACCAAGGATCAAATCCGGTATGCACCCCAGTTTCTTCGTCACTTAGAGCTCTGGCACGGAATCAGCTGGGACATAATGAGTTCCAAGTATTGCCTGGTGGATAACGTTGGACGAAACTGTATGATCTCCAATGGATACGATCTTTTGGTGGAGGATTTGAAGAAGAAACTTACCAGAACCACCTTCAAACTTGGTACAGTGGTAACTAAGATTAAGAGAACGAGGTTAGGTGCCGAGGTGGAAACTGCTTCCGGAGACCACTTCGAAGGCGACTATTTGGTTGTAACAGTTCCTCAGAGCATATTACAGTTAGATCCAGCAGAGATAGGCGGAATTTCCTGGGAACCAGCCCTTCCAAAGACAATTACCGAACCATTGGGTAACATGAGCTTTGGAAAGCTAGGCAAGTTCGTGTTTGAGTTCGAGAGTGCATTTTGGAGCCACATCGATACCGACAGATTTATAGCTATTGCAAAACCTGACGAAAAGGCATTGAATACTGTCTTCGAAAAGCTTGAGCGTAATGAACAGCCAAAGCCTGCCAAAGATATTCCCGGTTTACCTCAGCCATGGGAATTTCCTGTGCTAATTCTTAATTTGTGGAGATCAAAGCATGTTCCCTCTCTACTTTGCTTTACTCAGGGCCGATTGACCGAATATCTTGAGAAAACACCTTGTGCTGCCTGGAAATATATGAAGCCGATTATTTCCAGACTTAGTGTCGAAGGCCATGTTCCAGAGCCAACCAAGGTGATTGCCTCTCAGTGGACAGTAGATCCATTTAGTAGGGGATCTTATGCTGCATGCGAGCCAGGCAACGACCCTACTGATCTTGTCATTTGGCTCTCTAAGGGTTTAGATCGAGTCAGATTTGCAGGAGAGCATACCATACTTGACGGAGCGGGTGCCGTTCATGGTGCTTGGATGAGTGGAAAGAGAGAAGCAGAACATATATTGCACCAAGAAGGATTGATGGAAGGGGGAGAGGAATTATGGTGAAGACTGACTAAAGTTGGAGGTACGGCTGAATGAAGAATACATCAGCAGTAATATTGAACATCAAAGCCTTAGAAATTACAGGTCGTATCCGGGAAGACACTTTTCAAGAGTGCGCTCACTTTACAGAAAGCATAACCAGTAAGTTGAAATGAAGTTTATCAACCCACCATCTAGAACTCTCATACTTAATCTACTTGCTTTTGCGATATTTATAAAGCGTATATATACAGTTAGATAATGTTAGCATTACCAAAGCGGCCATGGCGAAAGCAGTTTGCGCATTTGCACTCACCATCGGGACAATCACACTCGTCCAGGTCGGCAAGATCTAGCAGTAACTGACTGGGATCTCTAGAAGGTATTTCTCCGCTGGGAGAAGAAGTTGCTGACTCTTTCAAGCTGCTGAAATCGGAAAGGAGCTGGATCTCGTAGGGAACACTTTCTGGAGAAGCTACACGAACGCCGTCTTGCGTGCGCACACCATTTACAATTCCATGAGTCTCACAGTTGTAACAGCAACATTCTTCAGACTTGCAGAGGCAGTCTGGACTAGATGCATCTGATGAAGACGATCTGGAGGTCAACACAGGTCGAGTTTCCTGCTGTAACAAGCGAAGAAACCTCTGTTCAAAATCAGGGACAGCAGATTCTGGAGGAGTATCCTGAAAAGATGGAGTAGAGGGTGAGAACTGGAAGCGATTTGTCTGCAAGTCGTATCCGTTTGCATTAGGAACTTGTGGCACGATGGGGTTGGAATTAGAGTATGGACGCGGCAGCTGGGCTGTATTGGCATTTTGAATTTGACTTGGTTTGATATTTGGCAGCTCAGATGGATACAAGCTTGATATGCCGATTTCCTTAGTAGGATTATGCTCTTCACAGTCCTCACAGTGACAGTTGTCTGGATCGCAGGCACAAGAACCAGGAACTGTGCATGAATCCGCCAAGTATAAATCGTACAGCACAGGAGATGGCTGGCTGTTAGGCTTCTCTGCACAGCAGGAGTACTCTTGCTTGATCTGCAAGGGTTTCTGATTGGTCTTCTCCATCTGCTCCATCTGCAGACGAGTTCGGCACACATGACCATTGTGCTTTTTGAGCTTGCTGACCTTGTGCATCAGCTCCAGACCAACCTGATTGTTGGGAATATCTGCCACCGGCTCTAGGAGCTTGAGTGAGTCCTTGGAGACGTTGAATACCTGCCTTTTAGACGCTTTGAGGATGAAGACGGACTTTGGTCTGGCGGTGGAGCAAGTGTTGGAGCCTTGACATCCACATTTCTGACGCTTTGAAGCAGAGCAACCACAAGGCTTACGTTGCTTGGTACTATGACCGCAACAGGAATGAGGCTTGTGCTCTGGGACAGCCGCTGCTGTGGCTGGCTTCTCTGCTGTTTCTAACTTAACCGAGTTGGAAGTAGGGTCCTGCTGTTCGGCCATGATAGCTATTCTCTGTGTAGAATCGGTGATAGGTCGGCCTCTGGAGCGTACGAGCACAAGAGGCCGCTTTATATGTTTGCAAGACGAAGATCTGTGGCCTCGTATGCACTGCTCGCAGGCATACTTTTCTCCTTCAACCAGAATCATTGGATGTTGGTGGTTGGTTGGCTAAGCCAGATCTTTGAGATAACGAGAGAATGGTTAGCAGTCAGAGACAGGAAAGTGGCAAGCAAACGGCAGAAAAGCTTGTTCACGCAAGTTGAGAGACTGGCTGAAGACGTGTAGCACTGAAAATCAAGCTTCAGAAAGAGCTTTGGTGTGTGGAAGATAAAAAAAGCCAGGCAGTACCTGCGGCACATTAACGAAATAGGTATGTCTGAAAAGATAATTTGCTCATTGTGCCGCGTCTAGAGGTATGGCAGTTGCAAAAATTTAGCAGTGAACAATTCCTAATTGGGAGATAGCGGGCTGGAAGATGAAGATAGTGAAGGACAGCGTGGTGGAAAAGCAAAGGAAACTTGAACTCCACGTTCACATTAAGATAATATCTAATGAAAAAAAGCTTGAGGCTGAGGGGAATTGCAAATAAATAGTGCATTTGGTGACTAAGGAGGAAGGGGTGTGCTGCCAGTAGGAAGTTAGCGTTTTTGCACTCATGTGTGAACTCGCTGCTGTCAATAGTACTATACTGGGATTGTGGGGAGACTAGTACCCAGGAAGACGTAGATGAGGAAGTAGACGAGGAAGTAGACGAGGAAGACATCGGAACGGGAAATGCACCAGAGACATGAAGTGGAATAGCTGGAGAAGATTTACAGGTAGAATGCCAGTAGGTGTGTGAGATAGCACTCTGACCCGCTCTGCCGTACTAAAAGCGGTCTACAACTTAACCCATTCAAGGCTCTATGTCTGCTGGTACTAACATTGGCGTTTAAGGCCCAGGAACACATTCGACCCAGGCAAGTCAGTGCCTGCACCCAACTTTTGGAGACAAACCACAAAGATGTTGAGTACAAATTCTCCTACGAGGCTTGACACTACAGCCCAAGTCCAGGTAATTAATTTATTAAGCGCCCAAACAAGCGCAGATGTGTGAGCACAGCGGCTGATGGTTTGCTGTATGGCAGGAGGCCGATTTCCGTTTGTACCTAAAGGAGGATTCCAGTTACTACTACTATTTTCCATGATTCAGCTAGCTGCAGAACCATCCTTGACACCCAGGAAGCCTGCTTTCATCGCTGTGGTCGCTCCGTATGGCTTAGTAAGATCCATTTCGATACAAGGGTCCTGGTCCTCTGATTCCCAAAGACGCTTTTGACCCACATAAACACCATGGTGAACGTTACCACAACACTTCTCCACAGCTTTGAGGCACAATATTCCCCAATACTCCATCGGTACCTAGCTTTTCGTCACCCGTACCATCTACCCCTTAAGGCTTACGTAAGACAGTCTCCACACTGATAAGAGCGAGGTGGCATTCTTGCATCATCTTGTGATACTTCATTTAGTTCACAATTTTCTCCCTCACAATATATACGAAAAATGGCTAAGAGCTCAACAGCACAAAGAAGATTGCTTAAAGAGTTTCAGGAGCTTCTAAAGCAGCCAACAGAAGGCATAATTGCTGGTCCTGTCAGTGAAGACAACTTATTCAAATGGCACTGCATATTAGCTGGTCCTCCAGGAACTCCATACGAGTACGGAGTGTTTGAGGCCACAATGACGTTTCCCAAAGATTATCCGCTATCGCCGCCAAAGCTAAGGTTTGTGTCAAAGCTTACACATCCAAACATTTATCCGGATGGTACCGTTTGCATTTCCATTCTTCACCCTGCTGGAGATGATCCAATGATGTACGAGTCTGCGGACGAGAGGTGGGGCCCACTGCAGAGCATCGAAAAGATCTTGTTGAGCGTATGCTCGATGCTGGCAGAGCCCAATCCAAACTCTCCAGCAGATGTTGACGCCGCCAAGCTCTGGAGAGAGGATAGAGACAGATACAACAAGATTGTGCGTGAGGAGGTGCTAGCCACGTTGAAGCTATAGGGAGGAATACAGGGAGGAGATCTAGATCTCTGACTGTAGGTACTAACTGCCAAATTGGCCTATGCTGTTAAGGGTGGAGTGGAACGGTAAATGGCTGCCTGTGCCAAGAAAGCGAAGAAAGCGATGCCAAGAACCGCTGGATTCGGGCTATGCTGGGGATGAAGATGGATTTATCAGGGCATGTGAATACGTGGACGGCAGTGCAGCATGCTGCAGGAGACGGGACGGAATATTGGAGAGAGGCTGGATGGAAGCGGAAGCATCTGGCTACTTTCTATCCAAAGCTAGGCTGTGCATCATTCCAGATAATTGAGTCAGAATGCCATGGGGGTCAGTCTTTGATGTGAACACAGCGAGGATACCAGTATGGAAGTACAGGCATGCAACTTTAGGTTGCACTCTAGTGAGTATATGCATGCTGATATCATCTTGAGTTGGAATCTACGTGGGCTTTTTATGTGCCTGACGCCGTCTGTTAGGAAATCGTTATCGTTTTGGCAACATAGGCGGATTGGAGGCTCTAGGCCTTATTCGAGGGTGTGCTTGTCTTTATTTCGTTACTCTATGCGATGGTTCCTAAATTGTAGGCGTCTTGCACTTCAACAATGGCATCTATCCTTAACTCCGAATCTCGTTCGGTGATACAGCTACACTTGCGATGAAGCTAGAGTCTCCCCACGACTCTGCAACTCAATTCACAGCATTCATAGAAATAAAAATCTACGGAATTACGTATCTTGTAGTAGGATATTAAGGCTTCCACTATCAGCTGTATCCATACCGCAATTCGCTGACGGTCTTCAGACCAAGATTCTCTATCTCGGCCTTTGAGCTCAAACTGAGCGCGATCCCGATGATAACGTAATACTTGCGAGCAACGGTTTTTCTTTCCAATTTTGCAACAACTACAGCAGCTGATAATGGTTGAAGGCACTGAGCCAGACACAAAACAGACAGTCAATGATTCTCATGGATCTCTGCAGGTTCCAGATGTCAGGGCAACACGTCCATTCACAAACCGTCACAACAGTTACCAATCTGACAGTCATATGGAAAGACTAACTAAGATCATCATTAAGTCAACACTTACTGGTGCATTGTATGGAGCATTGGTTTCAATTCCTACGGAGCTACTGTTGAGATGGAGATCTCCTCTGTACCGAGCATTTGGATTCAGAATCAGAATATTTTATCATACTATTTTTGTTGCATATGGAGCATCGTTTTTGACAGAGAGAAACGTTATGCGGTTTGAGGATCTTGTGAGAAAGGAAGAGGAGGAGAAGAGGCAGAAGTTGATTGAGTTGAGTGTGATGAATGGAATCTATACGGGGGAAGAGGAGCCGTTGCCAAGTAGCAGTGATTTATTGAAACGGAGAGGTTAGAGCGTAGAGCTTACATACCATCTACTATTAGTTGAGTAACTGCAAGGAAGACGAGGTTTCAGAAAGAAGAAGAAGCAAGAAATTGAATATGAAGAACTAGATAGGCGGCTTCTGAGGGTGGCTGGCGGGGGGTTGGAGAAAGCGAAAGATGGATAGACTACCGAAATACAAATAAATGAGACGATAAGCGAGCAATTTTATGAACAATTCAAGCTGAGTATCCAATGACAGTTCGCCAGAGGTGAGCCATAGGATTCAGGAAGCTGCATATTTGGATCTATTGACTTAAGCGATTTCTTCATTGTATATAGACAGACTATTAACTTTAGCTGAGCAATATTACGCATGGTTAATTGATTTCAGTAGAAGACATGTTATTATGTAGGTTGGCTTAGTGATCTCATAATACATTCGATTTAGGGATGAGTGAGGCATTGTCACCTTGTATTTTACAAAAACATGTCGCCTCGATGGTGATGACAGGGCAGATAAGTTACGCAGAACGATCAGTGTATCTCAGAAACCATCAATCATGATACATCCAATATACTACACGAATTTCTATTTTTTTTTTTTAATCACTCCCATATATATTAGCATATACAGACTCACGACTTTTGTGCTGCCTGCAACAGGTGCATTAACAGCACTCTTTATAACCTCCCACCATTATATAGGAAACTATCAAAATTTGTGAATACATTCAAAGAATCCAAAAAGTCTGGACTACTAAACCAGGATTCAAGACTATCAACATCCAAATCATCAGATGCATTACCTTCTATTTTTGGATCGTTTATTGAATCCACCTGCTGCGATATCGTTTTTCTTGAACCAAAGTTAAGCTGCTGATCAAGCATTAAATCTGAGCTACCATCAGAAGTCCACCTTTTATTTCGGTTAATAAGTTTCTGACTACCTTCTTCCAAGAGGAAGGATTCAAACTTTTTGTTAATTTTGTCCAATTCTTCGTATTTAATCGTTTCAATGAGATTTGAATACTCCTTTAGAGACGGTTGCTCAAAGTTAAAGAAAGGCTTGCCTCCAACTTCTATCCAGTCAAGTAAGCAGCTATATGGCCCGTATGCTCTAAAGCTATTGTAATATTGGTCGACAGAAACAGCAACCGTCTTGCTGGATAGCCTCATAATTTTGGTTAGGTTTACCCGGAGGTTCCTGAACAATGTCTTTGTCTTTTTGGATTCAGCATCCAGATTAGCCTGAACTCTTAACTTTGTCTCCGCCAAAAGGAATCTCACAGAACAATAAAGGAAGAAATGTAAAGTATTAAAGCATGCGTGAACAATTACTGGTGCAAGAATGGATGAGTACTTGGCAAATTTATTGAAGATTTCATTGAAAGACTCAACAGAGCATCTAATGACACTCAAAGATAGGTCGACAGTATCTACAAAGGCTGCGTGAAATGACCGAATCGAGTTATTTTTTTCGAAATGAATCAACAACGAATAATTGATATGATCCTCAAAGGTTGATACCAAAAGGTAGCCCTTGATATTGTCTATCACTTGCAGCACATTGGTCTCTGTCGATAGGTAGCGTAAAGATAGCATGTCATAGTGATCAATGCTTTTCGGTTCGTACAAGCTCTGCCTGAGGAAGGATATTCTAGATAACTTGGCCTGCACCTCACTGGTAGAAGGGAAATTTTGTAACCTGAAGAGCATCTCCAACAAATCATAAATATCATAATAGATCTGATGAAACTTCAACAATCTTTCCGTTGAAAAGCGATTAGTTTCAAGGTTGCATAGATTCGAGCTCAAAGCCCCGATACCCGGAAGAACATTATCGAACTCTTCTTTTTTGATGTAGGGCATTCTTCCATATATTAAAGAAAGTAGTATATCACTTTCCAAAGTGCAAAGCCATGCCTTTCTCCATAGATTATCAAAAGATTCATGATTTTTTGAAATTCTTTTGATGGTCATCTTAGGAGGTAATTGTCTATTAACACCAATTGTCATTGCAGTTGAAATTAAATAACCAACAAAGACAACGCCATCTGACGAGTTTCCACCGTCGCCATCTTCCGGTGATATCAATTGGTAGTACCGGAGTAACAACACTAATTGCAGCACTTCAAATGACGTCTTCCGAAGGGAGTTTACTTTCTGAAGGACAAATTCAGCCAAATTAATGACAGTAGCTTCTATTGGACTGGCCAAAATGATATTTGATTCGGTAGGTGATTTTGATGGAGTAGCTTCATTCTCTAGGTACAACGAAAAATACGAAAGCCGCATCATGACAAAAATGGTAGCAACTTTGATGAGATCGAGCTTAGATTCCACTTTCAAAGAGCCCTGACCATTTTCGTAGCATATAATCTCGTGGCAATAATCCATCACAATGAATTCATCAAAAACAGGGATGAAAGGATATATGAAGCTGAAAAACCTCTTCAAGTGCCAGTCCACTATGGATTCCGATGGTAGCTGGCCTTCGAACTGGCGACGCAGCTCCTCCTCGTTCTCCGCGACGATCGACTTGATTTTGTTCTTCTTCTTACGTAATTTAACCTGCCTCTGCATATTCTTTATTCCGTGGTCATACTTAGACTCGGGAGTTTCACTCTGAGGCTCTAGCATAGCGTGCAATTCATACTTCTTTTTTATGGTCCAAAAATTCTCGAATAATGACACCATCAAAGGGTCTCTTTTCCAGAGAACACTCTTCTTGAATGCTCCCAATACCTGAAGCCTATTTTTCTTGATCCCGTAGAAGAGAGCTTTCTGGCCATCTTCACCCACCGTGAGACTGAAAGTATCTCGACCAATATTGCTAGGTCGTAGTGGCAACGTCTGCTGTAGTCCAATTTTCTGTTCCAAGAGTTCGATTTTCTTCTTCATCTCATCAATCTCGAGATCGTGCGTCGATCGGCGCGGCTTCGAACTGGGAAGAGTCGGGCTTTTTTCCTGTTTCCCTAGATATGCTATCGGAATTCTGGAAAGCTCCTGAATCTTTGCCAAGGAATCGGGCTTGGAATTTACAATGTGAAATATGTCTACGTTTTTGGATGATTTGGCGACCGTTTTACTTGACCAGTCCGCCGGCCCATCGTACTTACACTCTAGATGAGATTTCTGGCAACGTCCGCACACCGGCCGCTTTCGGTCGCACTTAACTTTTCTCCGTCGGCAAGAGACGCAAGAGAACGGAGTTCTTCTACGACGCTTTATGGGACGAGGTTCAGATATGGTGGCCATTGATACTAGAAATATGTTAGTAGGATAAGATTCATAAAAGTATGGCTGGGGAAAAATGGCTTTATCTGTAAGAACGAGTTGTAGTTCTTTATACAGATGTGACTCCGGTGAATTTTCTGAAAGCGGAAGATAGGCCGAGAATCGAAGGCGGATCGGATGAGCCTTTTGCGTCTACCCGAGTTTCCGCAAGCGGAAAGAGCACCGAGTGAGGAATTAAGACCGGCCGATATGGAGATAACATGTTTGGAAATAAGCATAGAAAGCATAAAGTGGGGGAGGAAAAGGAGGTGATGGAGACAGAAATAGCGGGTTAGGTTGAAGAAAGAAGCAGATGTCGTGTAATTCTATTAGCGGCAGATAATAAATGGAGTAGTAGGCGACTTGAATGAGAGTGTAGCGACGAAGCAGGCTTGACGGTAGCAGGAGGTGCGGGATACGAAGAGTGCAGACTAGGAGAAAATGAAGCCACCGAATTTTGAGAGCAGAGACCCTAGGAGGAAGAGATAGGAAGGTTCAGATGACGAGAATTGGAGTTTTAGATATTTAGGAAGCTGCCAGATTGTAGAGGCTGGCAGAAAAGATAAAAAAAAAAAGACAAGGCGGGAGCGGCCGGGGTGTAAGGAGGAGGACGGATAAACTTAGAGGTGACGGAATAGAACTAACACTAGGTGTAGAAGAGAGCAGGCGATCTGAGGCAGCAGTTGATGTAGGGTCAGCCATGCAGGATTCATTGAGCACGGGGGCAGCAACGAAAAGAACGTGCATTATTGCATACGATATAGGAGACCGGCATTACATGGGTGAGTGGACGGCTGGAGAAGCCCAGAAGAGATCAGCGCCAAGGGATCAGGTAGAGATCTCAGGTTTAGGGAGGTGAAGAGGCGGCCACAGAGATGTATGTAGCCGAGTGCAGGACAGAAGTACAGAAGTGGAAACGTTAGCGAGAGTGAAAATGAAAAATAGGTGAGGTAGGAGCGGTGGGTGAGTGACCAGGTAGGTTGAAACGTCGTCAGATACTGCCAGATACTGCCAGATACTGCCAGATACTGCGTGTGGTATTTTAGTGATGCGGCTGGCGGGCAGGAAGAGTCGAAGCCGAGATGTTAAAACGGTGAAGTGACAGCAACGGTGCAATGGCTACAGCAGATAGAAGTTGGTGGCGGTAGTAGTAGCGGGTAGTCAGGAGCCGAGTATACACCGACGCGGTAGCGCAGCCGCAGGTGGATGGTTGGCTACACGACCGCAGCCAGACTCGTGGTGGACCCCGTAGTAGAGACTTTTTCCGGCGGCAGACGAGGGTGGCTGGTTGGGTGGCAGGTGGCAGGTGGTAGGTGGCAAGAGGAAGAGGTGGAAGAGGAAGAGGTGGAAGAGGAGTGTTACCCGATGATGACATGTACGTGCACGACATCACCGGAGTGCAAAAGTAGCGTCAGCACTCCGGCCCCGCATTGACATGGGTCTCACACGCTAGCGTCAGTCGGCACTTTATAATGTCTCTAGTCTCGTGTGCTCGGCACTTTCACGGAGCACAACAGTGTGTGGCACAGCCCGACATGTAAGACGGCACGTTGTACCCGAGACCTGGTACAAGGCGAGCGGAGGGAGTCAGCGAAAAGAAAAAAAAATGCGGGGCAGATATAACCGCATTGGGCAAAGTGGTGTGGTGCCAACGCCGGGGTAAGGGACGGGGACGGGAGAGAAAGGACAGGAAGAATCTAGCGGCCACCACACATTATTCCGGAGGCCACACCACGAATCTGTTTGTGGCAGCAGCAGGGTGAACGTGGACGTGGACGTGATGCGAGCTGAGCAGCGCAGGAGTCGACACGGGAAAAGCTACGAAGTGAAGCAAAGCAAAGCAAAGCAAAGTGGGCCAGCACAGCACGGAATTCCAGCAGCACGAGACGACAGGTATGCAGAGTGAGTGAGTGGCCTGGTTTACCGGTGGCGTGCAGTGTGCAGCGTGCAGCAGTGCACCAGGTCGTTTTTCCGATAAGCCGCAGGTTCCTTCCTCGACAGAACGGGTGCAGAAGCGCGACGACCCACGGCGGAGCAAGGCGGTGCATCCCACAACCAGGTTATACTGAGCTTACCATTCGTGGAAATAGCCAAACCGGAAGTCCAACAAGTGCACAGCAACCGTCCAGCGTTACTTAGCGTCCAGTTCTCTTGTGTCCTGCATCTGCATACTACACCGGTTCAGGAGCACAATTTGTGGCACACGTTCAGTTACGACGACATCAGCGCAGCCACCAGCCACCAACCATCTTCCATCTTCCACACCAGGTGCGCAGTTCATACTAGCAGGAAGATCCAGCTGCCATACTCAGCGCTTATAAAGAACAAGCAAGCAGCGGCGCCGCAACTGCGTCCACAGTACTACTACAAACAAAAGGGCTACCACAACAAGAGCAGCAGACATCCCGACTACACTTTGTGTACGTGGTGCCAAGCTCCGAGGAGAAACCGGAGCACCAAACAGCAGCAGCAGCAAATAACAGCAGCAGCAAACAGCAGCAGTGCACTTGGTGGCAGCTTTCGCCGACAAGTAATTTTCCGGGGAACAGACGGTCGATTTCTGGCAAATTAGGCTTTTGGCGACTTACTTCACTTTTGTTGCAGACTTCACATAGACTGCCATAGGCCGTTCCATTTCACAGCAGCAACTTTTCACTCCACGGGTCCATCCGGCTACAACCATCCGGCTATAACCATCAGGCTCGGATTATCATTGACCAGCGCCCAATTTGCTGCAAACGCCGACCACAAAGCGCAACACTCACCACCAGTCTCTGTAGAGCCGTCTCATATATCACCAGACACACTCGTACAACCAGATCCGCCTGCCACTTCCGTTGCAATGTCCAAAAACGCATCGCCCGAGGCCAACTCACAGTCCATACGACTGATACTTAACCCGTCTGGATCTTCCGATTCGCAGGACTCCGTCAAACGTTCGCCGTCCGATGACCTGCAGGTTCCGATCCATGACATCCGGTCGTCGGCGCCCGATGTTGGACGACAGAACGACAAGATTCCGCCAAGAAAGCGAAGCAAGGTGTCCCGGGCTTGCGACGAGTGCCGGCGAAAGAAGATCCGATGCAACGCCGTGCTCAACATGGTGACCAACGAACTGCTTCGCATATGCACCAACTGCGAGAAGAACGGCGACAAGTGTACCTTCACAAGGGTTCCGCTAAAGAGGGGGCCTTCCAAGGGCTATACCAAGAACAGAAAAAGCTACCATCACCATTCTGGCTCAATAAGCAGCACTAACAGCGCTCGAACCTCCGACCAGGAGCAGGGAAAGCTAGCCTCCAAATTGCCACCGCTGCAGTCCCAGCAGGTGGTTCTTCCTCCCTTGTCGTCGCTCCCGCAAGATTCACATACCATTTTACCGCCCATTCAGACATCTAAGCAATCGCAGCCCATATTTTGGAGGGTGCCTTACGATATGCCATCCACAAGCACCAGCAGCAACCGTAGGGGCTCCATTGATTCTCTGAACTCCTCGGTCAGTGGTAACTATTCACTGCCGGGAGCCACCCCTCAACGGACTTATTCCAATCGAAACTCCGGCATCGAATCTTTGGGAACTTCTGACTCTGAAGACGACTTTTATATCAGCAATCCTCGACTGTCAAGGGTCCATTCTCCAAGATCCAGTCCTTCACCCTCGCTTCCTGTGCCAGTCAGTCCCTCGGGCTCTATATCTAGTCTTTCCAATTTCAACCAGACCCAGTACTATGATCTTTTCAAGTCTATCCAGTACAATTTGGATTTGTACTTCTCCAAAATGCATTACCAGTACCCCATACTAGCTTCCAAGGACACACTAATGGATTGCTTACACCACATAGAATATGAGAGGTATTCCATCATCTTTGAATTGTTTAGTACATCGCTACAGGTGATAAACTCCACAGATACAAGCTCACAATCAATTTTTCAGCAAATAGTCAAGTCATTTGAAAGCATAGTGTCGGTATATCCTTCCAAATCGTTCATCTTTAACAATCGCCGTGCCAGAATCATTTTCACTAGCTGCTTGGCACTCTTAAACTATTCAATAATACTTTCCGGAAATGATTACTCACTTGGATTCGGAATAGCATTTTCTATCATGAAGGACTGGGTCATTTTCAAGGAAGGGTTTGATAGCATCGACTTTCACAATCTTATCCATCTTCTAATCCTTGATAACATTTATTCGCTCTACTTTGGCACACCAAGAAGCTCGACTCTTTGCTTGTCATTGGACGAAAACTTTTTAGGCACATATTATAAGACCCTGCAGAATTCCGATTCTAAAGTCAATCTAGAATTTCTTAAAATTGGCTTAAACTTGATCATCCTTTCAAATGGCAACCAGGAGACAGATACTGTCGAAAAGCTTCAAAAATTTGAGGTGGTGAACAACGAGTTCAAATTCTTGAGTATCTTAAAATCTGCTAATGACTTATTTATATACTTCAGAAACCTACCAGCAAACATCCAGAAGCTATCGCCCCAGTCTTCTGTAAATTTTGAAGAGGCAAGAATCGAATATCAGCATGAAGTGTTCAAAATTTGCAAGAAGGTTATTAATTTGATTGATGAACAGTTTGATGACTTTGAGATTTTTAAACTACAACCACTGCTCTCTTTAATTGTCTTAAAATGCTTGAAATTGTTGAAGGATATCGAGGCCATAGTGAATTCAATGATCGAGATAAATGAGATGCTGAAAAAAGACGATACGAATACAAGGATGAACAAATTAATCGAGACAATTAACAATAACATCTGTCGATGCTTAAACTTGAGATTACCAAACCAGTCGGTAAAAAACACATTAATTAATATTGCTAACACCAGGAGGCATATTAGCTCTGGCAATTCTAACCAAGAGAATATAAATGAACTAACAGTATTAGGCAATTGGTGTCAAATGGTGGGCAACTTTTTGATGGAAAGCCTGACCAGAGATTCAATTAATGGTTGGTGTTCGTGATCGCAACGAGTGAAATTTATGAACTATCCGTTCAAGACAAGAATCTTACACACATTCGGCTGGTACTTAGCTTGCAGTGTGACGTCATACAATTTGGAACTTACATCTTACTGGCAACAAAGCAGACAGTATCGGAATCTCTGCCAGCTGCTTCGCCAAGTGTTGAGAAGTCGGCTCTTCTTTGTTGCCTATCCATCTTTATTTTATTTCTATTTATTTATTTTTTTTTTTTTTTTTTGGTGCATGGATAAATATCAACTATGAGAAACATACAGATCTTTTGGTGCTGGTTGATGGGAATTTATTCGAGGCTAATGCAGTTTATAGAAGTATACGAAAGGGCATTTAAACAAACATACCGCAATGCAATATGGCGTGACAATGTGTAGTAGTGTTTGTGAGGTTTCTGTAGTCTCGATTGGATTATCCCCTGCATCTCCTGCACAAATATCTACCGCATGTTTTATCAGACGACGCAAATCTGGAATACCATTCTATCTAAACATCATACTCAGATACAGCGTTATCGGTCCAAACTCGTGAAATTGACATTACTGTTTAAAGAACATAGCGTATATAACCATAAAACCCATAAAAGATCCCATAAAATACCAATTCCTGTACAATGAACGTTGGATAAACCGGAAACTTTAATAATTCACTCAAAATTCCTGGTTCCGGTCAGTCTGCATTCCCTTTTTGTTGAAGCCAGTGGCATGTTGGTTTCCGCTCCAGTTAGAGTCGTCGTTGGCCTCATCTCCCATCTTTTGACGAACGTCTTCGTTCATCCTCTTCTCAAACCTGTCATCATCACGACCGTAGTCATCGTACTGATCGCGGTAGCCTTGGCTACCACCGGATTGCATACCTGTGTTTCTGCTACCACCGGATTGCATGCGCCCTTTACCCATTGTGCCGTACTCCGAGGACTCATGACCCTCAGTATTCATATCATCTTGATGCGACATTGAAGATTTCTTTTTGTCGACGCCGAGCTTTTCGGATAGTTTATGCATAACACCAGACATTTTTTTTTCACACTAGTAGATAGTTACGAGAACCTATTTCACGAATTCCCTGGCGAAGCAGACGCCACATTTATATACTAGGAGAAAAAGACAGAAAAAGCAAGAAGACAGACAAGTCATGACTGGGTATGCTGGACCAGCTCTTACATTAGGGTGTAAAATATTCGACGGTAGCAAAGCTGCTCAGCATTATCTCAGGATGACGAAATAGAGAGTGGAGAATCAAGGCGGTGCAGTCAGGGGGAACAGAGGGATTGCGCGGAGGAGAGGACTGAATTCCTTTTGCTGCGACTATTCTTTCCTGATGGGGATGAACGGTGCAGTTAAAGCAATGACTAGAATGATTCTTCACCCCAAGAAAGCTGGGGATGTGCAAATCAAAGGTATAGTATTTGATATGGATGGAACTCTCACGATGCCGCAGACTTACATGTTTCGGGAGATGCGGGAAGCCTTGGACTTGGTGGATAAACCGGTGGATATTCTAGACTTCATAGCCGGCCTCTCGGGGCAGGCCAAAAGGGAAGCGAACGAAAAGGTCGAAACAATAGAACGCAATGCAATGTTGCGTATGCGCCCGCAGGTCGGGGTGCAGGACTTCTTCAGGTACATCCACCAGACACCCCTTAAATTTACCATCTGCACCCGGAATCTTATTACTCCCGTCAACTACCTTCTCCGACAATATCTGGATGATGTGAAGCTAGATGACCCGGTAGTCACCCGGTCATTCGAGCCACCTAAGCCTTCTCCAAAACCACTCTTGTACATTGCAAAAAGTTGGGGTATTGAGCCTAAGCATTTGCTAATGATAGGTGACTCACGGGATGACATGTATGCAGGGTTAGCCGCGGGTTGCTCTTTGGTGCTTATGAAGCACAAGGATAATGGCCACTTGGTGGAAGAAATTCCGGCCATTGATTATGTAATTGAAGATTTCAGGGACTTGATTCCTGTTTTGGAGGCTGGCTACACTCTCAAGGAGAAGGTATTTACGGGCGACCAGAAAGTTGGGTACTAAGTAATGTTGCCTGTGACACGGTGTTGCAGCTACCCTACCAACGGAGCAACTCAATAGAGAGTTACGTAAAACACTAAATAGAACGCAATAGACGCACACAGTGCATGCCAATGTAGGTGTAACAGCAACAACAGTAGTGGTAGCTACATTTAAATGACGTGCGCAGACAGACGGACTAGTGGGATAGTAAGTAAGCTGTGAACCTAAAGTCCGTTGGTATAGGCTTACTAACTTGCTGATTTCCAGTTTCTGCACAGCCACATTTGCTTGTCTTGGCATTAGATTGCCATGCTGGACGCCTGTGACATATGGACCATAAAATTGTGATCTACTACTCACTACAAAAATATTGGATATGACATGACCACCTTCAATTATGGCATTCCATGCCAGACTGTCTACAAAAATTTCACTACATCTGAACATGCCATTATAACGTTAATTACCTACTCCACACTTCATCTGACAACAAACTCTCCAGTAGCGGTTGTGTATTTCACTCCCTTAAACGGCTTCACCTTCGATCCAAGACCAGAAATAACCTTGACAGAGTGGATTTTAAGCCCACTTGGAACCGCTCCTTTATTGTGATACGATACCTTGACGAACCGAGGAGCTAGACGCTTAGCATCTGTGTCCAACAAATCCTGAGTGTCAGCCTCATCCTGACTCTCATGAAGCAAAGATGCTTTCAGTGTACACGTTATTCCTGTCGGTGTGGTCTTGTCAAACGTCCATTTGTAAACATCTTTTGTTTTGTTCTCGAGATTTCCATGAGTAATCCTGGAGCTCTTAATGACGAGATTTTGGTCTTGAGGAAGGTATATTTCGAGCTGTAGATCGTCAACCGTCTTAACAGTATTTAGTAGTCTTGTCTGGAGTTTTATTTCAAATTCGTTCTTATTGGGCCCCATTCCACCCACCATGTCCACATCTACAATACCTGTAAAGTTCCAGAAGTTGATCGAACCCTTTGAAGCCTCCTTCAAAAGATCTAGGTTGTATTTCATGAGAATAAATTTCTCATCAGGTGGAACAAACTCCAAGCTGGTTTTCTGACTCTGCTTCCAGCGAGAAATATCTACACATCTGTGGAAAGCTGGTATACCGAAATTCACAAGTGGGGACTGAAATTGTAGGTCTATTCTCGGAGTGCCAGAAAGAAATGACTTGAATTCGACTCTGCCATCAATAGTGGCCATAATTGGCTTTGAGTTCCACCGTTGCAGATTGGAACTGAAAGAAGCAGTATCGTAGAATGCAGAAGAGGAATTAAACTGGGATTGCAATTGCTTTGCAGAGGGTTTCTGTGGAGGAACAATTAGATTGATCGTTTCTATGACATCCAAGAACATTTCATTCTGTGTGTGCTTTACGTTGACACGTCTCCAAGGGTACTCATTTCCGCTTTTGTCATATATGGATGTAATTTGAGGAGAGAAGGCGATACCAGGAGAGCCGACGATGGAAGGCTGGGAAAATGTACTGGTAGCGGTACGCTGGATTTGCCTGGTTGTGGAGATAATTTTCTTGAAGATGCTACTTGTAGGGAGAAGTTCACGGAGCTGATTTGGATCAGTGATGAAGGGATTTGAGGCATCTAGCATTTCCTGAAGAATCAACACTAGTTTGTGGCTTTGGTTCTGGATCCGTACAGGCGTCAGAACCTCGGTATTGAGAAATATCTTGGACACGAAAACAAAGTCCTGGATGAATTGATAGTACTGAAGAGGATTGGCTGAGTTTGCAACGAGCCTGGTTTGGGTTTCTTCGGAAGAAGCTTGGGGAGTTGAAAATGTTCCAGTCGGTAATTCGGACTCCACTTCCGACGCAGCACAATTATGAGCTTCGTCGTCAGAAGAAGACTTCGTCTGAGCGTCTGGGATGCTTGACTGGTCGGTTTCCTCTAGTGGTTCGTAGTCAGGATGAATGCTTGATTTTCGGCTACTGGTGGCCATACTGGCAGTATTGATTGAAGTGTCAGGAGCATCCATGTTGACCTCATGGCCTGTGGCTTCTTCGTCGTCGTCGGATTCTCCGTCTTCATCGTCATCGTCGCTGTAGACGTCTTTCCATTCGTCGTCAATCTGGCCTAGCACCATAAAATGGAGGCTACCGATCCTGCACCAGGCAACCAACCAATCAGAGTCCAACTCGACAATGGGATCTAGCGTATGCAGCTGCTTGGATTGAAAGAAGTTGCCATTGTTGCCGCTGATAGTCTCTAACTGGGATCGGACATAGTCGAAGGTAGGTGACGCAGTATTGGCTACGTACTCGAAGACAAGATTTCTACGGAGTTAGCGGGGTTGCAAAAGCATTAGGTTGAACACTTACTGTTTGTCGTCAAGTATGTAGACGGAATCAATAAAGCCCATGAAGAGGAATGGTGTGCAGTAAGAAAAAGGAGTGGAAGAAAGTGAAACCGAAATTACCAATAACAATATTAAGAAGTTGAAGTGCGCGGGTCTCCAAGTGGTTGCGGCAGGGTAGAGGCAGAGTATGAAGGGAAAGTGAAAAGATGAGAGCGAAAAGATGAGAGGGAAAGGAGATAAGGAGGAGGAGAAAAAAGGAGAAAGAAGAAAGAGTAAGAGGGAAAATGTGAGGGTGGAACAAAATAGAGAGCCGTTGATGAACCAAAGATTCAACTTTGCAACGGTGTTGCGCTGTATGCCTAATAAGAGACATCGGTGTGGCATTTACAGAAGTTGGGCTATACAGGTGGATGCATTTGTAAGCAGCGCGCACAAAATGGAGAGAAGAAGAGAACAACAGAACTTACTGGTTCAGGATTCAAGGCAGGGCTTTGATTTTCCCCCGGCATAGAAGGAACGCCAAGCAAATGTTTGGTAGCAAGTGGTAGCAACAAGTGGCAGACGGCAGTAGCAGTTGAAAACGGCGGTAGCGGCTAAAACGACAGCGGAAGACAGGAGAGTGATGGCAGTATATCATGGTGTACACCTGAAAAATACAAGATGCACAGTCTCCAGAGAATAAATGGATATCCAGCGGCATTCTCCTCTGGGCGCTTGTTTCGAAGAGCGGACGCTTCTTCGATTGCAGATAGAAGACGACGATATTGGTGGAATATGGTGAACAGAGATTGCAGTGGATTCCAACCTAGAGAAGTCTGAGGTGAGTGTGCTGTAACTGGACAGCTGTTAGCTGGTTTCAGGATCTGGAAAAGTGATCTGTGCTGACTCCTTGGAGAGGCCTTGGAGAGGCCTTGAACTCCAGGCGCAGGAAGGTTAAGGCGCAGGAAGGTTAGGTGCAGGAAGATCAGCATTTGCAACGCATCAAGAAGAAGTGTCAATCAGGTCCAAAAAAAGACTCCCAGACATAGTGCTAGGAGTATGATGGTTTTCAGTGACTGAAGGTGCTGGCGTGGCAATCATAGGTTCACACAATGGTAATATCATAGACTACTTTTCTGTGAAGTGGATAGAGGCACACAATTCACCATAGAATAGCGCAATCCATTGATTTCATTCCATATCGTCGACTACGATAGGCGACACAGACTTTTTGCTGCTAGCACTACTATTACAGCATCCACAGACAGTCTGTTCCAGGTGTAAGGTTCCACGACACAAGTAAGACTACAAACTCTTTTTGCTTACTAAAGAATGGAAGGTGTACAGACCACTCTAGCACGGAGACTAGTCATAAAGTTATTGTTTGATGTCCCCGGTTAACAGCAGTGATGCTGGCATTTTTTTCACCGATCTTTCGTGATTACACCACAAATTTAAGCGCCGAAGTCTACTACTGAAGCGAGGTGGCTGAAATAAGAAGATATGCTGCAGAAAACTGGCAGCCGATGAAAAATCAACTGTTTTGTGATCTTGGCCAGAAAAATATTGGTAGCACCCGGCGTGGAGCCAAGGAGAAAGAAGCATAACTGACTCGCTGAGTCGGGCTATTGCTTATAGAGGAGCTGAGCCGCCGGGGAACAGCCGCTGAGTTATGGAGCAGAACAGTTTGGGGCCACTGTATCTGTTCAGATGGAAGTGATGAGGGAAAAACTCTACATTCAGTTATGTACTCAGCCTGCACCATGGTCTGTATGGCGGCGATCGCTTCTACGCCATGGAGAACGCCAGGCCGCAGGCCACCAGGCGGTACGGCACCGCGGACCTACCAGGTGTGACGCGCTGATTTGTGGTGCTGGCGCAGGGCATCAATGCTGCGACTGACATTGCGCTGCTGTCCAAATCGTATCTACACTTCAACACTACCGGAGAACATCATAATAGATGCCGAGCACTTTTTTTCTTACATTTTCAAGGCATCCCTACACCGTGGGTGGCAGCCAGGACTTGGACATTCGTGTCTACCGACCTTGCGTGCGCTGCAGTGCTCTTCTCTCTGCTCAGGCGCTCACGGGAGAGTGCACTGCCCGGGTTTCCCCACCTCGCTTTCCTCCCCCTCGCGGGTATATAAGTGCAAAGGATTTCCCGACGCGTGGGGCATGCGGGCAGACTGAAATAGCCATTCACAACAAGAAACAGTATGTCCAGGTTGGATCGGTTGGTGACACTAATAGAGACCGGGTCCACAGCGTTCATACGCAATACTGCGGCGGACCAGTTGGCCGACGTTGCCCGGCAACATCCTGAAGACATTCTGGCATTATTGAGTCGGGTATATCCGTTTTTACACAACACCAAGTGGGAGGTCCGTGTGACGGCAGCCAGGGCTTTTGGAGGCATCATCAGCCACATGGGGCGATGGGATCCCAACGATGAGGAAGATAAGGAGCAGGTACGGGGCAAGAGCGAACACAAGGAAGCGCCCACCCCAGGAGGCCAAGGCGAAGTCACCAACAACACAGGAAAGAGCGATGCTCAAGGTGAGGACAAGAAAGGTACCAATAGCGTTGGCACTACAGGTTCCCGAGACTCGAGTCTCCTCAAGTTCGACGATTTCAACTTGCAGGACGTTTTGAACTCCGGCATAGCACTTTTGGCCACTAGCGGAGACGAGTACAACGTACCGGGGCCAGATGGTGTGCCGCAGCCCAAGCGCCGACGCACGGCCACCGGGTTCACTAGTAAGCTCGGTATATACGACCGAGAAGAGCAGCGCATGATGCAGGAGCCCAGTGGGGCTGCAGCGGGACAAATAAAACAAGAGAAGCAGCTGGCGCAGGTCAAGAAGGAGGCTGCGGAGCCTGCCGTCAAGCAGGAGCCGGACGTCAGGGTGAAGCGGGAGGAGGAGTCGCCAGAGCCTACGCCGGTGCCTCACCCCAAGCTCAGTGCGCGGATGCGGGCCATGGCGAAGCGCAAGGCCAAGTTTGCACGGGCGAACCGTGCCGCTCACACGGTGGATTTCTCGCGCAGCTCTGTAGTTCCTGCAGCGGTGAAGCAGGAAGCTCCCAGCGAGAAGGTGTCGATCTCCAGCGACCACGAGGGAAAACTCGTGGTGGAGAAGGCGCTTCTGCGTGCAACTGACTACGTGTGGAAGCTTCAGGGAGTGTACGAGCTGTTGGTGCGCGAACTGTTCAGCGCTACGTGGGAGGTGCGCCACGGCTGCGCGCTGGGGTTGCGCGAGATCCTCAAATACCAGGCCCACGGCGCAGGCCGGGTCCGCGGTGCGTCCCGTAGCCACAACGACTACTGGAACCAGCGTACGCTGCAGGACTTGTGCGTTAGGTTACTGGCGCTCTTTGCTCTAGACCGCTTTGGCGACTATATCTCCGACACGGTGGTGGCACCAGTGCGAGAAAATGCTGCCCAGGTCTTGGCTGCGCTTCTGCTTCATTTGGACGACTCAGTGGTGCTCCGTTGCTTTGACACCCTCTGCACGCTCATCCAGCAGGACGAAGGCTCCAACAAGGTGCAGGTGCCCTGCTGGGAGGCGCGCCATGGCGGCATACTGGGGCTACGCTACTTTGTCAGCGTGCGCCGCGACCTGCTTTTCAGCCACCCGCAGCTGCTTGACCGCACCATAGACATGGTGCTCTACTGCTTAGGTAGTGGCACAGATGACGACGTCCAGAGCGTCGCCGCGGCCACACTAGTGCCCATCACCACGGAGCTCGTGGAGATGCGGCTGGATCGCGTGTTCGACGTCATTGACGCCCTCTGGCACAACCTCTCCCGTGCCAGCGACGATCTCTCGGCCTCCACCGGGTCCGTTATGGATCTCTTGGCTCAGCTCTGCGTGCGCACCGAGGTTCTCTCCAGGCTCAAACAGCGCGCCGTAGATGACCCACAGCACGGCTTCTGCAACCTCGTGCCTAAGCTCTATCCGTTCTTGCGGCACTCCATTACTGACGTGCGTAAGTCGGTCTTGCGCACGCTGCTAGCATTTCTAGGCGTTGACGATGCTGCCGTCAAGGACTGGGTGGACGGCAGGGCCATGAGACTTGTCTTCCAAAACCTGCTTGTGGAACAGAACCCAGAGGTCCAGGAGTTATCCATGAAGGTGTACCGCGGGCTGCTCATCCAGGCGGCTTCCACGGTGGCCCAACTGTTTGCACCACACTGGCTGCCGCTGCTGCAGCTCCTTATGACTCCCATCGGGGTCGCGCGCTTCGGGTACGCCATGGACGCCCATCTTATTCTCCGCCCCAGTGGAGCTACGCTAGCCTCCTCAGGCCTCGACGGAGCTGCCAAGCACCGTAGCTCTTCTACGTCGGCACCGTCGTCAGGCATACCAGACTCAGAGCTTGGTCTTCGTGTCAACATTGATGCGCCTGTCATTAGCGGTGATCTCACTCTTATCGACAAAGAGGTGCTTATAGGCACGAGGCTCGCAGCCGCTCAGGCTATGGGACAGACACTTGCGTGCTACCGGGACGAGCAGGAGCTTGACTGCGTGTTAACCGCACTTGCAAGCTACTTCAGCGACCCTCACTCCACGCCGCGGTTGTTCGCCGCAGTGGTACTCCACGAGTATGCAAGCAAACTCAATTTGGAGCATCGCACCATACCAAGCAGTGTTCGGGATCGCTTCACTGACATTCTTTCAAACACACTTGCCGACCCTTCACGTCTTCCTTTGTTCAGGGAGTTTGTTCCAACCATCAGAGGTCTCAGGACACAGTGCTTGCAGCTGCTTGGAGTTTTCCACGAGGTCGGTCGGGTTTCGGAGTCGAAGATGCCAACTCTTGCAGTGCTTGTACAGGGCGAGATGAACGCAGGTCCCGACGCCTTTGGTATTGATACTGCTCAGCGTGTAGCACATGAGACTTACGATAAGCTCTTGCATACGATGCCTGCGGTTTATAAATTGGTAGCTCTTCGGCCCTTAGCTGATGCCCAGCGTAGAATCGAGACCTCTATCAAACGTGTCCAGTCATCATGCCATAAAAGGAATGTCGGTGTGCTTGCTGCTTATGCAGCGGCCCTGATCGCATTAGATGGGCTACCGAAGAAGCTGAACCCGGTGATTCGGGCCATCATGGATAGTGTGAAAGCCGAGGACTCGCCACAGCTTCAGACCAGAGCCGCTCACTCTGTTGTTTCTCTAGTTCGCCTTCTCAACGAAAGCGGAAAGCATGGTGCAGTGAACAAAATGACTAAGAATCTCTGTGGCTTCCTCTGTGTCGACACGAGCGAGGTTCCCGAATTTGGTCCAAATCAGAAGTTCACAGACACAATATTTTCTTTGCACAAGGATGCAGAGCCCGAAGAGGTTGACATTGAGGTGCTGGCTGCTAGAATAAAGCGCAGAGGTGCACAGACTGCTTTGAACATGCTCCTAGAGCAGTACAAGGAGAAAGTGTTTGATGCCGTGCCTAGATTGCGGGAGCTAATGATTAATCCTCTTAAAGTGTTTTCGGAGGAGAAACAGAATGGCCAATGTGCCTCAGCAGAGGATGTAGAGAAATCCGGAACTGACTCCAAGTCTTCCCATTCAACATCGGCGGCTATTTCTCCAACCGCTGGCCAATCGGCGGTGGATGCCCTTGAGATGATTCGCTCTTTATTTCCGCACATATCGCAGTCTCTTTATCCTGCAATTCTTGACCAGGTTCCCCACATCCTTTCTGCTCTTCGCTCTTCATATGCAGTCTTTAGATACTCTGCCTCCAAGTGTTTTGCTAGCATTTGTGCTAGCTCACCATCCGTTGGTTTTAAGATCCTTGTGGACAAAATCTCTCCAATGCTGGAAAATGCAAGTGACGTCAGACAGCGTCAAGGTGCCATTGAATGCGTTTTCCATGTTGCTCAACTTATGGGTGCCGACATTCTTCCTTACGTGGTGTTTCTTATTGTTCCTGTAATGGGACGTATGAGTGATGCTGATAGCGATGTCCGTGTACTTGCTACAAGCACTTTTGCCACAATCGTGAAGTTGGTTCCTCTTGAGGCGGGTATCCCCCCACCGAAGGATATGCCAGAGGAATTGATGCATGGTAGAGAAAAGGAACGGGCATTTATCACACAGATGATGGATCCAGCTAAGGCGGAGCCTTTCACAATGCCAGTGGACATCAAGGCAGAACTTCGACCATATCAGCACGACGGTGTTAACTGGCTTGCATTTCTTAATCGGTATCATCTTCACGGTATTCTCTGTGATGATATGGGTTTAGGTAAAACCTTGCAGACTATCTGTATTGTCGCAAGTGACCACCACATGCGTCGGGAACAGTGGGAGCGTACTAAAGCACCACAATGGCGTAAACTTGCTTCATTGATCGTGTGCCCACCTTCTTTGACCGGACACTGGGAGCAGGAGTTTCATCAGTATGCACCATTTATGCAGGTACTCGTATATGCCGGACCTCCAGCCGTTAGACGCACGCTTCGGAGTCAGTTTGATACTGCAGATGTGGTGGTGACATCGTACGATGTGGTGCGTAACGACGTGGACTTTGTCACTCGATTCGCTTATAACTACGGAGTACTTGACGAAGGTCATTTGATTAAGAATGCTCACACCCAGGTTACACGTGCAGTGAAACGTATTCAGGCCGAGCACAGACTTATTTTGACGGGCACGCCTGTTCAGAATAATGTTCTAGAGCTCTGGTCGTTGTTCGATTACTTGATGCCAGGATTTTTGGGCACCGAGAAAACTTTCCACGATCGATACGTCAAACCAATTACTGCTTCTCGAACAAGTAAGGGTGCGAAGGAGCAGGAAGCCGGAGCATTGGCTCTTGAGTCCTTGCATAAGCAGGTGCTTCCGTTTATGTTACGTAGACTCAAGGAAGACGTTTTAGCAGATTTGCCACCAAAGATTATTCAGGACTACTACTGCGATCTTTCAAATCTTCAAAAACAGTTGTATGATGACTTTGTGAAAAAACAGCGTGGTTCTGTTGCTCGTGAGCTTCAAAAGCCTGGGGACCCTTCACAGACCAAGCAGCATGTGTTCCAAGCACTTCAGTACATGCGTAAATTGTGCAACCATCCCATGCTTGTGCTGACTCCAAAACATCCACAGTACAATGAGGTTCAAAGGTACTTGCATCGCTACAACATGACGCTTGATGATATTCATCACGCTCCGAAGTTGCTGTCGCTTATGAACCTTCTACGGGAGTGTGGAATTGGAACTAATGAGGAAGTGATTTCTCCACATCGGGCGCTTATCTTCTGTCAGATGAAGGATATGCTTAATATTGTTGAGGAGGATGTTCTTAAAAAGCACATGCCGTCTGTGACGTATCTCCGTATGGATGGATCGACCGACCCTCGGTTTCGTCAAAAGATTGTTCAGCAGTTCAACTCAGATCCATCGATCGATGTGTTGCTTCTTACAACTAAGGTGGGTGGTCTTGGTTTGAACTTGACTGGTGCAGATACAGTTATATTTGTAGAGCATGACTGGAATCCAATGAATGATCTTCAAGCCATGGACCGTGCACACCGTCTAGGTCAGAAGCGGGTTGTCAACGTGTATAGACTCATTACCAGAGGAACATTAGAGGAGAAGATCATGGGATTGCAGAAGTTTAAACTGAACATTGCTAACACAATTGTGAACCAGCAGAATGCCGGCTTAGCGTCAATGGACACAAACCAGTTGCTTGATCTTTTCAATGGTGAGGCACAGGCTTCGTCAGAAACATCAGAAGAAGAAAAGAAGGAAACGGGCGAAAAGAAGAAAGAAGGAAAGCTTGAAGTTCCAAATGAGGTTGGATTATCAGGAAAAGCAGGCTCGGCAGTTAAGGAACTGGCAGAGCTTTGGGACGAGTCGCAGTATAAGGAGGAGTATGATTTGGATTCATTTATAAAGACGTTGAAATAATGTGAAGGAGGTTCAACGTGGTGAAATATGATATGTATGATAGATAATGTAATACTATGATAGAGAAGGTACGTAGCGATTCTTAGGAAAAACAGAAGATAGGAAGCAAAGAATACGGTTTCGGCACATGATGCAGCTCAAAAAGTGAATGTTATATAACTAAAGAGACATAAAGACCCCCCAGGGCCATACATAATGTAGCTGTACTCTTTTGCCAGGGAATAGCTACATACATACCGAGAGCTGCTGGCAGTGTTACACTTATTCATTACATGCTGCCGTTCTGCCGTGAAAGCCACTCGGACAACCAAAGCAGCCCGAAAAGCCAATAGTCTACTTTGTCGGGCTCCGGGATTATTATCACATATTTCTCACCAGAGCCCAGAAGAACCTCACACACTGCGGTGCTGCTGCGTGGGCAGGCACATCTTCCGTATCTAGGGTGAAGACATCTACAGCCACAGAACGTAAAGTAGACATCCTTATGGTACGCCATCTCGCCGACACGTAAGCGCTGTACTTCTCCAAAATAAGTCCAACATGTGTGTGTCATGCAGTACGTTTTTCGTCCTGCTGTAAGTTCTGAAGCTCCAGGCAGTACCGGCTCGCGTCCACAAATACGGCATTATAACTGGTGAAGATCAGGGACGGGGAGGAAGTCGGAAGCCAAGTAATCTAAAAAATGCGAAATCCTCTGCAGATTATTTTCATTGTAGTTTGCATCTGTTTGTCTGCCTGTTTTCCGCATTGTTCGATTAGCTTCATTTCACATCACATCCCGGGTAACTGCCGGAAAGATGGGGGGGCTTTCTGTGCTGTGTTGTGTTGCGTTGCGTTGCGACGTTAGCGGGTGCTACGGTGCTGCGACTTCCCGATACACCTCTCCACAAAGTCCACAAAGTTGAGCAAAGGGGCAGTACACTATATGTCAGCAGGTCGGAGCCATTGGTGTCTGCTGCAAGTACTTGCATACCGAGACAAACATTGTAGCCGATTTTTTTCCGATGCACCTGGAACTGCAGCCCTGATGTAATAGATGTGCCACCAGGCCTACTTTGCCTGTAGTTCGACCGCCATTTCCCTTCTCAACGCTACAACGTCACATGTGTGTACCAAGACCCTAGTTTCTCTCTTTTACCTCAGAAGCAACGCTCATACAATGCCTGAACTTTCAACAGCAAAATTCCAGGACCCGTTTGAGAGAAAAATTCCGAGTTTTGCCGCATCTGGCTTCTCTCCTCGGCTCCATGCAACCTTCCCATAGTCGAACCGCAAACGTACACTACGAGGCGCTTCGATCTATCGGAATGCTTCATCCACAATTTACCCGGAATCTCTCGAATCTCAATTCTCGATTCTCGATTCTCGATTCTCGATTCTCGATTCTCACTTTCCACTTCTCACTTCTTAATTGTTGGTATAGTTTTCGTTTCTTTTTTGTCCTGGCTGTCCAAAGTTATTTTTGTCAAGAGAAAATTTTTTTTTTTTCATTATTATTAGTGTGTTTTTTTTTTTTTTTTTTTGGTTTTTTTTTTATTTACCTTGCCGCGCGTGCATGGTGCAGCCTCAGACTGCGGCCTCTTGTTGCTCCCCCACTAATTAACAACACCCTTTTACCACAATCACTGAAAGATCTACTCGGGAATCTCGCCGCCGGGCATTCGCCGGATGCCGCCACGACAGGTCATACAACGAAGCCAATACAGACACCCGCCAAGCAGGCCCACAGCAGGAGTAGAGGCAGTCGGGACCGGTTGCGCAAACCACTCAAGCCACGGACACGGCACAAAAGATGGACTGGGAAAACGGCCCGAAAAGCGGTGGCCTGAAACCCGATTATGTTGAGCCGAATGTTAGGCAAAACCAAGAAAGATGGTATGGTGGTGTTTCTTTTGCAGCACACTCTTTTATTTACGATTGTCTGCACACCTCACCCTATTTTAGCATATGCGGCTGAAACAGATGAACTGCTGAGCTGGCAAACCTTCCGAAGAAAAGGAGATCTGAAAGGGGACGGGTGAGGGGGTGCTGACAAGAACAAGGATTATTTTTTTTTTTTTTTTCTAGTGTGAGCGATCAAAAAGCAACGTGATGGCTGCCGAAAAGCAACGAGGCAACATCAGGACGGAAAAACGTCTTGGCGCGAGACATGTTTATCGAATAAGAAACCGGTGGTTCTAAAAGGGAGATTAAAAAACAAGCAAAAAAGCAAAACAGAAGTAGAAGCCGCAAAAGAAACGTGTAGTGAACGGCTGAACACTATGAGGTAAGATGGCAACAGGCAACAGGGGGCGTCACCGCGTGGGAGGTAGAGGGTCTAGTAGGGAAGAGGAGGGGAAAGCGAGGCCACCATTCAAGGGAGGTCTGTGTGGGTATGTATTCCCCCCATATGCAGCTTGCGCGGTGGGACCCGTAGAGCTGTACGCGAGCAGCTACCGTGGCACGGAAGTTGAAGGTGTTAGGCTGGGCATCAGGGAGCAGTACAAAAGAAAAAGCTTTTTTTTTTTTTTCGTTTGTTTCGTTGACTGGTTTGCGATGATAAGCAATAAGCAGAAACAGACCTGCTAGTAGTTAGCACACCAATTGCTATTGGTGTGAACTTGGAGTAGAGGAACATTTCATGCGATTTTAGGCTTCAGTAGAATGCTTTGTGTCGGAGACTTCTTGATCGGCACGTTTTTTCGTAGCATTGTAGCGAGTAAGCTCAGGACCGTTGGACACTACGATTTTGCTTCGGGAACAATACAGGTTTGCTACCACGGTGGTCTTCGTTGGCTGTCGCTTCTTTAATCGGAACCACGAAGGAGCTGGTGAGAAGAAAGGCAACATTAGAGACTAGAAGCTTGGAAGAACGGGTTTATACTCCCCAATCTCTTGAGGATGTTCCAGCACATATATGATTGCTGGAAGTGCAAAGATGGATCTACTCAAAGACAATGCATTGGCAGTGTCAGAAGCGTGTCTACCACTGGAAATCCGATTGGTAGCCGATTCTGTGAATGGACACAGCTTTGCGTTTGACAGAGCATCACACATCTAATAAGGCGGTTACAATTTTCTATGAATTTTCATGCTCACTGTTGGACCTTACATCTGCAATCATAGCCAGCCTTTATAAGGCTCTAAGTATCTTTTGGATTGTTTTGAACCGTAAATTTCAGAAAACATGCTTCTCAGAGGAAGGAAAATATTTTTCACCCCGCAAATTTCCTAAACGATCTACAAATAGCTGCTATTTGACGATGTGGTCGATCAAAGTATCAAAAGTTGGAAGCAGAAATTTTGAGTAGAGCAACTATATGTTCAATCTGCTGAGATATATATGCTAGAAATATTGTTCATTTTAGAAGGGTATTCAACATTAGGTAGAGACAGCGATGTAAAACAGAAGGTGCTTTGGGTGCGGTTCGGACAGTAATGTACTAAATTTACTTTGTAGTATGAATTATGACATGACAAGGCTGTAGTTCTGCTATCGGTAGTATTGTGGTTGCAGACACTGGAACTGCGATCTATTTGATACCGGGAGGTTGGACTCATTAAATCTAAGAGACTTGGGCTTTTGTTATAGGAGACGACAAGTAGCATTACGCTGCTCATATGCAGAAGGAATGGTGGAAGTGATGAGCTGTCTTGCTTTACTTTTAAAAGTATAAGTATAACAGTGGATGTAATCAATACGGTGTACTTAGGAGTTGACTACTAGTGGTGGCGGCTACTAGCTGCTGGTTGCGGATGATTTTGCATGAGAGACGTGAGACACATGAGAGAAGTGTATCGGGCGTTCACAGCTAAGTTTGCAGTCCAGTCGAGTAAACAGGAACCAGAATAGTTTGTGTATGTCACATACCATGTTCTTCACGGTCTTACCGTTTACTCGGCAGCGTGCATATTGCAAAGCTGCTCACGACTTTGCAGTGGCCGACCTCTCCAACTTGTTTACCAAGCAGGTGTAACTGCAGGTGTAACTACAGGTGTAACTGCTTGATAGATTCTACTTACCTACAACTTTTCAGCAGCACACCACTCCATCAAATTTGCACTGCTACTATGTAGTGCTCAAAAACTCTTACTTCTGCCGCTTCTGCCGCTTCTGCCACTTTTTCACTTCTGCCACTTTTCTACTTTTCTACTTTTCCACTTTTTCACCTTTCCACTTCTCCTCCCACCCTTACTTCTCACCCTCACTCTCCTCCCACTCTCACTTCTCACCCTCACTCTCCTCCCACCCTTATTTCTCACCCTTACTATCCTCTCACCTTTCCTCCCTTCCTCCCCTCTCCAGCTTCCCTACCTCACTTCTTCTTATCCCACTTTTCCTCTTCCCACTTCTCTCTGTCGCCCTCTCTGTGTCCCTCTCTCCCTCTCTCCCTCGCATCTACTCGCCTCGCCCCGCCTCGCCTCGCCTCTCCCCACCCTCGCCGCTCAAAAGCAGCTCCCTCCCCAGAACAACAAAAGAAACGCCGCCCGCTCCGTTCTTTTGTCTCCGTGCAGTTGTCTCCGTTCTTTTGTCTCCGTGCATTTCTTTTTCTTTTGTCCACACACTCCCGCGCCCCATCCAACTCTCGCTTCACTTCCTCTCCCCTTCACTTTTTTCTCCCTCACTTATCCTTGTTCTTCTTTTTCCTCTTCTACTATGAACCAATTCCAGCAGATGAACGGAGCAAGAGTTCAGAAACGTCCCGTTGTCCAACAACAGCCGGTAGTTCAACAGCAGCAGCAGCAGCAACAGCAGCAACAACAACAGCAGCCCATGCCGCCGCAGAACGCCGATCTCGCCGGCCTCGACTCCCGTTTTGCCCAGGAAAACGCCGAAACCTGGATCGCCATCGGCTCTTGTGCCGACACCATCGGCCAGGTCGAGAAGGCTGTTGAAGCCTTTTCCACAGCCCTCCGCTACACCCCAAACAACCCCAAGGCCCTGACGCAATTGGCCAATGTTTACCGCACCCGAGATGCCTTCGCTGAAGCAGCAGACCTCTACCGGCGTGCACTCTCATTGGACCAGAACAACGGCGAGACCTGGGGGCTGCTCGGCCACTGCTACCTCATGTTGGACGACTTGCAGTCCGCATATACCGCCTACCAGCAGGCTCTTTTGAACCTCCAGAACTTGAACGTGCCCAAGCTATGGCACGGCATCGGAATCCTATACGACCGTTACGGCTCGCTCGAGTACGCCGAGGAGGCCTTTGTCCGGGTCTTGGAGATGGATCCCAACTTCGACAAGGCCAATGAGATCTATTTCCGCTTGGGTATCATCTACAAGCTTCAGGGCAAGCTGCAGAAGGCGCTCGAGTGCTTCAACTACATTCTCAACATGCCTCCGGCCCCTCTAACCCAGGCCGATGTCTGGTTCCAGATTGGCTCCGTGCTCGAGCAGAACAGGGACTACACGGGCGCCAAGGATGCCTACGAAAGAGTCCTCCAGACAAACCCTAACCATGCCAAGGTTCTCCAGCAGCTGGGCTGCCTCTACTCCCAGCAGGAGGCCCGTTTCTACAACCTCGACGTCGCCCTGCAGCTGCTCAAGCAGAGCATCGAGTTGAACGGCCAGGATGCCCACTCATGGTACTACCTCGGCCGCATATACATGGCTCGCCAGGACTATCCGGACGCCTACGAGGCCTTCCAACATGCCGTCAACATCGACTCCCGCAACCCAACTTTCTGGTGCTCCATCGGCGTTCTCTACTACAAGATTGCCCAGTACAAGGACGCGTTGGACGCGTACACTAGGGCCATACGCCTCAACCCGTACCTGTCCGAGGTCTGGTACGACTTGGGAACCTTGTACGAGACCTGCAACAATCAGGTCGGTGATGCCCTCGATGCCTACCGAAGAGCAGCCTCCTTGGATCCAAGCAACCCGCACATCCAGGAGCGCTTGGTACAGCTCACAAAGTACCAGAAAGAGGGTGGCGTCCCTCCTCCTCCTCCGCAAGCTCCGTTTGCCAGCTTCCCAATCCAACAGCAGCAGACCCAGATGCAAAACCCCTTGCAAAGCCTGCAGGGCCAGCAAGCCCAGTTGCAGAACTTGCAGAACCCGTTGCCGACCCAGCAGACACAGCTTCGTCCTCTACAGCAGCAGCAACAGCAGTCTCCAATACAACCCCTCAAACCGCTACAAAGTCAGGCCCAGCAACCACCTGTTCCAAACCAACAGAATTCCCTTCCACAGCAGCCTCTTCAACAGCCACTCCAACAACCTCTTCAGCAATCTCTTCAACCACTTCAGTCTCTCCAACCTCTTGCCCGGCCCCCTCAACCTCCACAACCACAAGCCCAGATGCAGTTGCAGTCACTCACACAAACGTCCAGGGTTCCTCAGTCCCAGCAGCCTCAACCTCAACCTCAGCCTCAACTGCAACCGCAACCGCAACCGCAACCGCAACCGCAACCGCAACCGCAACTTCAACCTCAACCGCAACTTCAACCTCAACCCCAATCTGAACCTCCAGCTCAACCGCAGCAGATCCCTCTCCCCCAGCTTCCAGCTCAAGCTCAGACTCAGTCTCCGGTTCCAGTTCAGTCTCAGCCAACTCAGATGCTTCCAATTCGGCAGTCTCCACAGCCACTTCCATCACCTCAGGTGCATGTTTCATCCCTTGTCATGGAAGAGAAGAAAAGACACTCTGATGGCGAACACGTCGTCAACTCCAAGAAGCCAAAACTTGAAGAAAAGCCCTCTGTTGCAAAGTCTGAAGTTGTTACTCATCCTGAGCCTGCTCTAGCTGTGGCCCCTGTAGAGACCCCAGATGGAGTTGCCGATCACCACGCTTCACCTAAAATGAATGCCGTTGAAGCTTCGAAGCCGCCAAAAGAACTTGCTGTACTAGAAAAGCAGCCAGAGGCTGATGGGGAGGAGCAGAGAACACAAAGTTCAGTCCCTGTAAATGGAAACAAAGAGGAAAAGCCTTCTGAGCCACCAAAGGCTACAATTGAATTGAAACCTTTGGATAAGGAGGAAATTGAAGAAATGAAACAGGAAGAAGAAGAGCCTAAAAATGTTGAAGAGAAAAAAGAGGTGCCGGAGCCTGCTGTTAGAAAGGTGGAAGAAGATGAGAATTATGACGAGGAATGAATGTACAGTAAGTAGATTTGTAATTTACAATGAATGTATGAGATTACCTAAAGTAGTAGGCTTTCTTTGGCAAGAAATTTTACTGAAGATGCTTTCAGGACAACACCAGGAATTTGATTTTATCTGCTTATGATGTAAGTGAGAATTTAACATTCCTCGTCACTTTGTACATATTTACCTGGATTCGCCGGCAGTTGTCAAAGTTCTTCACCCCGCATTAGGCATTTCAGTAGATCCGTTGGAACATGCGACGTACATTCATACTGATGGAGTACACGGAAAATTTAAGCCATTCAGGAGTATGCTCCTTTTGGACGAATTAACCAAATACAGAAGTAGAATTTCTCTCAAAGATCAAGTAGGCAGTTTTTAATGATATCAGACATCTAAATTTTTTCCTTCAAGCCACATTCAAACTTGACAGACAATCACGAGAGTGTGAACAGCTGTGGAAAGTAGAGGGTAGCCTCCTGCTACCTTCAAGACGTTTCTTCCAAGCCTTCCTGCTCTTGGCGACAAATTTCTTTCCGACTCGTCTGCCTTCATTGATGGTTCATTGCCAGTGCTTCACTGGTACCCAACAATCATCACATCTTCATCATTGTCTTATCATTGCACTTCACACCTACATACATGCTGAAAAGCATGCCTCTCTACCTGCTTTCTACCTTTCTTCTTCATTATATCTACATCTTCTCTACCTGCTTTCTACATTCCTTCTCCATTCTAACTACACCTTCTCTACACTGCTTCTTTCTTTTTACCCACCATATCGGTCTGACCGCTTCTTCCCGACTTCCCCGATGACATTATTCTAAATTTACATGCCTTACTCTCGCTTACATGCAACTTCCTCATACACTTCCGCACACCTATTCCCTTTTTCTACTCAACAACGTCCTCCAAAAACTCTCGTATCTTTTTCAGCACCTTCACCTTAACTTCATTGGGGACCATTTCAAAACCTTTCGACTCTAACTGGTTTATGAGATCTCCCAGCTTGATGTCTCCACCTTCTTTCGAAACACCGTTGCCATTGGCACTCTTCAAAGCAACCGTTTCATTGGTTATCTGTGCAAACTTGTCGTACCATCCCGAGTTGATCAACTCCACTTTCAATAGATTATATATCTCTTGGTACTTTCCACTACTCACAAGCTCTTCCTGTATTCTTGTTCGAATATCACTCATGACGTAACCGAATACAAAGAGGCACTCTGTGGTATTGTTATTTGCCGATGCTGTTGCCCTTTTCTGCAATCAGTATAAATATCCCGACTTTTTCCCTCTGTTTTGCTGAAAACTCGTAGTCTCCCTCTTTCCTCTTGGATTCCCTTCTGGTTTTTCGTTTCCTTTGTCTCGCCTCGGCCGCATCGTGCACACGGCCGGTTTTCCTTTTCTTTTACATTTTCCTTTGGTTGCGCACGCAGTTCCGCATCTCTCTCTCTCTCTCGTACACCTTGTGGTCTTGCCTTCTTCTTCATTTATTAAACTAATAGAACTCCGTGCATCACAGGACATTACGTTATATGTTCCGCCCGCTCGTGTTTCTCCGCAACATGTCAAAAAATACAGTCGATCTCCATACCGCAAAGGTGCTCTCCACAACGCCCTTGGAAAACGTCAAATCCAGATTCATCCAGCTCAGCAAGCTCCAGTATCGTGCCGCTGATGGTCACGTCAGAGACTGGGAAATGGCCCATAGGACCACTCGTCCGTCCAATGTGGAAATTGATGGAGTTGGAATCTTGGCCATCACCAAGCGCCAGCATCCTTCTGACGTCCCGTCCATTATTCTACAGCGTCAGTTTCGTCCACCTGTCGACGGCATCTGCATAGAAATGCCTGCAGGTTTGCTTGACCCAAATGAAACGGTCGAACAGTGCGCTTTGAGAGAGTTGAAGGAAGAGACGGGACTCGTGGGTGTCGTGAAAAGCAAGGCTCCTTTGGTTTACAACGATCCAGGTTTTTGCAACACCAACACTGAAATTATCACGGTGGAAGTGGACATGTCTACAGAGGAGAATAAGCATCCGCAGACAAATTTGGAAGAGTGCGAATTCATTGAAACCTTCCAAGTTCCTTTGACCGAGTTTTACGACAAGCTGGTCGAGCTCGAAAAGCAAGGCTACAAGATTGATGCAAGGGTTCAGAACGTCGCAGAAGGCATGAAGTTATACAAGGAATTGGGTTTATAGATATGAACAATGATTGTGAAGAGAATCTGTAGGAATGTCCAAGACAGGGAGATAGGATCCAATGGAACTAAAGGTTGTGTGTTGCTATCGAAAAGTGTGTCGTGTCATTTTTGAGCGATATGATATGAAGGATCTGCCTGTGCATAGCACCGTTGCATATTGATAATACGAAGTGCATTGATTCTCTTTTCATGGTGAAGGCAGCGCATTTGTTTGCAAAGATTCGGGATCTAAATGTACAGCACAACTACATACATGCATATTATCAAGCACAACAGTATGGTAATCGATGCAAGATAACTGAGTCAATTGAGTGCAATTGAGTGTGCTTGTTTAGTAAGTGGTTTGAATCATCTCTAGGTACATCATTTGCTACCACTCTAGCATGTCTCACACAGCCTTACACCACTTAATCCAAACTTCCGCGGTGCAGTGCTCGCTTCTGCTGTATTTGGATCAAGTTACGTAAGCGCATCGATCTATCAGGTTATATCTGGTTAGAGATCTAGGAGATGAGATAAAACGGCTAAAACCCTCTCATCTATGCTGATAATTCTTGGCATTTTATGGTATTATAATGGCTGGAACGTAATCAGTCAACGGTATCTTGCAGGTTGACCTTTTTCTCAGCGGCTACAAGCCGGAATTGCTGAAAATTTTTCACCTTTTCGGGGTCGATGCAAAAATTCCCGAGCTACTTTTCCGCCTAATCTCTGTTTGTCTGTTTTGGCATTCTTCCTCCCCTAATAAACCATGAGTGAATTGACACATCCTACCATCAAAAACGGCTGGTTTTCTGAGATCTCCGACACCATGTGGCCAGGTCAGGCCATGACCTTAAGAGTCAAGAAGATTCTCCACGTGGAAAAGTCCAAGTACCAAGACATTCTCCTTTTCGAATCCACCGACTACGGCCGGGTTTTGGTTTTGGATGGTGCTATCCAGATTACCGAGAGGGATGAGTGCAGTTATCAAGAAATGATTGCTCACTTGGCTTTGTTTTCGCATCCTAACCCAAAGAAAGTGCTAGTTATCGGAGGAGGTGATGGTGGAGTGTTGAGGGAGATTCTTAAGCACAAATCCGTTGAACAAATTGTTCTTTGTGATATTGATGAAAGAGTCATCGAGTGTGCTAAGGAGTACTTGCCTAGCATTTCTAAGGCCTTCTTTGATCCAAAGGTGACCGTCCACATTGGAGACGGATTCAAATACTTGGAAGAGTGCAAGAACACGTTCGACGTGATCATCACTGATTCCTCTGATCCTGAAGGTCCTGCAGCCTCTCTCTTCCAAAAGCATTACTTTGACTTGTTGAATGAAGCTTTAACTGAAAAGGGTGTCATCTCCACACAGGCAGAGTGCATCTGGCTACACCTTAAGATCATTCAAGACTTGAAGAAGGTGTGTAGTCAGGTTTTTCCTGTTGCAGAGTATGCCTACTGTACCATTCCGACATATCCATCTGGCCAAATTGGTTTCATGGTCTGTTCCAAGGATGCCAATGCTGATGTCAAAGTTCCACTGAGAACGGAGGATAGAGAGACTGAGAAGAAGCTCTTTAAGTATTACAGTAAAGAGATTCATGAATCTTCCTTCATTCTTCCTAACTTTGCGGCTGAGGCACTAGATGATGCCTAGGTTATATAATTAAATAGTAGAATGACAATCTCTGTGGAAGATACTAAGTGTAGTTTATAAGAACTCCAAGAGTATGCCCGCTACGTGGTTTCCGATTGAAAATGGGTGAAATTGAATTGCCTATATTCTTAACTAGCTCTAATACTCTAAAACTTCTTTCAACACCTTGGAGAATTCCTCGACCAAAATCTTATTTTCATCCTCTGTACCAATTGTGACTCTCAAGCAGCCATTGCATCCTAACTCCTTACCTCTAAATCTTACCACAACGTGCTTCTCGGTTGCCAATTTCAAGTACACCTTACTCGCAATTTCATTATCTGGCACACCGTCCTTATTAAGTATTTCAAGCAAGATGAAGTTGGAGTCGAGGCCACCGATATTCCTGCCAACACCCTTCAAGCTTAAGAGCTTTTCTAGCACAATTCCTCTTTGCTTGATGATTGACTCACATTTTTGTCTCATTCTAGCCAATGAGTCCTTAGTTGTTGCTCTAATAGCAATATTACTCGTCAAGTTGCTAATGTTGTAGGGATACTTCATTGAATTCAACAAGATGGAGACCTCTGGTGTCGAGAATGTGATTCCGAGACGGATTCCAGCCAAGCCAAATGCCTTGGAAAGTGTTTGTAAAACAACTAAGTTTGGATATTTGGTTACAAGAACACACATTGACGATCCGACAGGCGAAAAGTCAATATAGGCCTCGTCCAAAACAACCAAACCATTCCATGAGATGGTTTGAATACCCTCCAAAAGCTCAAGAATCAAATCTAAGTCGATTCTTGTGGCAGTTGGATTACCTGGAGATGTGATATAGACGAGCTTTATGGAAGAATCATCTTTAAGTGCTTCAAGTATGGCCTTTGGCTTGATCTGAAAAGTATCCAAGTCCAATGGAACCTTGACGATCTCGATGTTGTTGACAATGGCGCAGATCGAGTACATACCGTAAGTTGGCGGACAGATAACCATTTTTTCGGATCCTGGATTGATACAGCATCTCATTAGAGCGTCAATGCTTTCATCAGATCCAACACCCAAGCACAAATTCTCTGGCTTTAGCGGCTTCTTGACACCGTCGACAACAGGAGTCTGAATCTTACTTGTCGTCTTGGAGGCATCATCGTTACGGAAAGCACAAATCTGCGTTTTAAGCTTGATTTGATGAGGATCTGGATATCTGTTGAGTTCCAAGCTTTCCTCGAATTCAGTCATTCCACTGAACGAAGGACCGTGGGTATTCTCATTGGCATCAAGAAGAATGCCCGACTGGAAGTCGTCTCTGGCGCATCTGTATGGATCGAGCGTGAGGATGTTTGGACGTGCTATCTTCTCGATATCAAATGTCATGACTAGAGAAAGAGATGGTCAACAGAAAGTGAAATTAATCCAAAATGGAGAAAAAAATTGGGCACGATTTTCCAGCCGCTGAGATCTGAGTGGGTCGGCGAGATAGAGTCATAGTGTGAAAAGGAAACACAAATCTGAAAAAGATTTCGATAGAAGGGATAAGTGAAAAATTTGGCCAGAGGGTTCAGGGAAAGGAGGAAGGTTCGTTAAGGTGAAGCAAAAAAAAAGGTGTTTAGGTCAGAGGGTGAAGCATACGTTTTGAAGAAAATTAAATAGTGAACATTGACTTGCGTAGTTGAAGCAATCATTGCGAGAACTTTGTGACGAGATTGAGGCAACAAATTTAGTTCAAGGAGCACCTATCCTAGAAGGAGGACAGAAACTGAAATACTGCATATTCATTGTCGGTTGTTTGAACATATCAACCCGACAGACTCCAGAACGCTGAGGTAATAGTTGGTATAATTTCGCATAATAATTTGCCATCTATACAAGTGAGAGATTTGGTGCTTCAGAAAATCTTCGATAAAAATTCCAAGATTTTTCAGAAAGTTTCTGTAGGGCTGCAACTTGATTGAAGATAAACAATCTGCTCGAGTTGTTTATACTTCCTGCAAAGCTAATGGTCATTACAGCAGAGGCTTTCTTTATTTAACTACTGTCTTCTTATATATATATATATATATATATACACTATGCTGGAATTCCTGGATATGTTGCATGGATTTCAGACTGACCGCAAGGAATCAGAGTTTCTATGCGATGCTCTCTCTCAACAAATTCCTATCCAGATAAAGATAAAGAAGTCGACTTTTGACGTTCAAATACGGCCAATGGAACAGTTGTCTCGGCATGAGTCGCAAAGATGTATCCGTCTCATTGACGATAATCTCGGAAATACATACAATGAAGTTCAGGGCCACAGCTGGAAGAGCTACAAAGCTACGGAGATGAAGGATCCTGGGTTGGTGTATGTGCTTCTTAGTAATGGTTTGCGGAACAACATTGTCGGGTTCATGTCCTTAAGGTTGGTACATGACAATGATCGGCACGTGATTTACCTGTACGAGATTCAAGTAAGCGGAGCATACCGAAATCAAGGTCTTGGAACGCTTCTAATGCAGAAGCTTCACAATCTACCAGACAAACTCAACGAAAACCCGAATTTTGTTAACGCATACGGTCCAGTTATGGCCATCTCGTTGACTGTATTTCCTTCTAATGAGTCGGCGATCCAGTTCTACACTCGGTTAGGCTACCGAATGGCAGATCATTCACCTAGGGACAGGGAGGAAAATGGTAAGATCATTAAGGCTCCAGTATACGTCATGATCCGATATGTGTAGTCATGGATCTAGATCAGAGATAGCGATAGGAAGAAAGAAATGGATGGAGGCTGGTTGCCAAGAAGCATATACCCTAATACCACGAAACTCGGCATTATATTTTATTATAGTGGTATTTCTGGCAGTGTATTTTTAGAGTTTATTTAATATCTAATAGATATGTAAGAAATTATAGAATATTCTGTGTATCAAAGCTTTGAACTCTGTTGAGACACCTTCTGCTGATTTCTGATCATAGAACTTTTTTTCTAGCTACCAGCAACAGGCAGTAGCAGATTACATAGTTATTAATTATTCTCCATTGAAAAGTTTTTTTTTTTCACTGCACAATCAGTATTGAATATGCGTCTTTATTAGGCCTTGCATCGTTCTATCTGCTGGTACCTCCCGTGTTTCCAAGTTGTGTATTAACTCTTAGCATCACCTTCGCATACACATGGTAGCTCTAAGCGAGATCGCGATCATGCATTATCCGTGCCTGATTAGGAACTTATTACGAGTGATGATCTCTATTATTTCCATCTGGTTTGCTTTGGGATTTTCTTCCAAAATCAGTATTTTTTTTCTTCTTCAGAATGCTTATTCTATCGGAAAGTCAAGTCTGTAAGTTGCTTGATGGTCTCACGGCCTCAGACATCGAGTATTACCAGTTATGCCTTTTAAAAGGTCTTCTGGAGTATCAAGCAGATCATAATCTTATTCCACCAAGAATTGTTGCCACAACTGCCAACTGTACACACCTTTTCATGGCTTCGACAGGATCTACTGTTGGTATGAAGGCATTAACGGGATCCAATGCGGGATTTAAAGGCCTAACTGCGATCTTGGACAAGAACGACGGCTCACCTATTGGACTACTCAATGCTAAGACGTTAACTGCATTCAGAACGGCCCTTTGCACATGCTTGGCTTTGGTGAAGGTCTTCCCACTATCATCTAATGATTTAGATGGTCAGCAAACACTGATCTCCTACGGCGTGGGTGACCAGGCAAAATGGCACATAAGTTTGGCTCTACTTTTGTACCCCAAGAAATTTGGAAAGGTGGTGTTAGTCAACAGAACCGTTAGAAAGATCACTCCGCTGAAGGAAGAGTTGACCTCAAAGTTCCCTGATGTCACCTTTGAAAGTGTTTCTCTTTCTGACCATGAGCGGTTATTGATTGAGTACAGAAAAGCCACTGTAATTTTCTCCTGCGTTCCAACGACCAGCCCAACAGTTCTATCTGATTACGTAGACCAGTGCATTTCTCCAAAGGTGTTTATAGGTGCAATAGGATCGTTCAAGCCCGAAATGATCGAGTTAGAAGGCCAGATGATTCAGAAGCACTGTCTTGAGCAAGGAGGAAAAGTCATCGTTGATTCGGCCTCCCACTGTCTAAGTGAGGCTGGTGAGTTTATCCAAACGGGAATAGGGCGGAATTCTCTGATTGAGATTGCCGAGTTGTATGATCCGAAGACCAATGAAAGTAAAAAGCAGAACCACTACATGAAGAGGCATGTTGTGATCTGTAAGTTGGTTGGACTCTGCATCATGGATGTTTCAGTTGGAGCGGCGGTGCTTAGGAAGGCGAAGGAGTATGGAGTAGCTAATGAAGTTGACTTTTAAAGAGAAGTCTTTCAGGAAGGTTTATGATCATGGTCCCTTCAGATTACTAACGTATTCTGCAATTTAATAGATACTGATAAATTACCGAGATTACAGAAGGCAGATTGTGCGATGGATTTAAACGGATAATGTTATTGATTTAGCATATGAGCTCATCCATGTTTGCGCATATGTTCACTTAGCGTGCTTCAAAAAACTTGATCTATCTATTACCACAGATCACCTTAATCTTAGGTGATAACAGGTCTCTGATCCACAAATATGCCTTTCAAAAATCTGCATTTCTTACAATATGCGCATTTCCCTAAATTTCCAAAATTGTAGGTCCATCATATAATTTCTCTTCCGCTATTACAGATCGAATCCAGTTCTAGAAACACCCCGCCGCATATTCTCGAAGCTTCGCGGGCTTTCTCTTGCATTCGAGCACCCCCTGCTAGAACGCAGTTTCTGTAGCAAAGCAAAAATGTATTACAAGAGCACTACTATATAAGAATGAGCTTCGGTGTGGAATAAATGCACTAGTAGACGACTCATACCCCACAGATAATCTACATATTATCAGTCTAACCATAAATTAGATAACAAATACCAAAAACAATGTCTTACAATTATAATGATCCATTCTTTGACTTCTTTGACAATATAAGTCGAGAAGTGCAGAGCTTGCATCGAATGATGAATGGTTCGTTCTTTGATGATAACTTAAGACCTAGGTTGAGATCTTCTGACAAAGTGTCAAAACCTAGGGCTATCAAGTCGAAGCCGGTTAAGGATACCGTTGACAAGAAGCAAGTGGTAGCCAAGCCTTCTACAGCTGCCGATTCATTGGTTGCTCCATTTGAGGATCCATTCTTTGGTGCAGCACTAGATCTTCCAAGGATTACACCTCCAGTTGAGATACATGAGAACGATAAGTCATACAGTTTGACTGTCTCTATAGCAGGTGCTGCAAAAGATAATGTGACAATTGATTTCAACAAGGACAACAACGAGTTGATAATTAAAGGTGAAATTCCTAAGACTACCACCTCGGATGACAAGTTGATGTACTCTGAGATGAAAGTAGGAAAGTTCGAGAGGACGTTGAAGTTGCCAACAGCTGTCGATGGAGAGAACATTAAGGCCAAGTTCGAAAATGGTCTTTTGACATTAAGTGTTCCAAAGGTTGAGGGAGGAGAGAACCTTCATAGGATTGAAATTACTTCTAATGATAGTTGGAGCGAGACTGCGGATGAAGAAGCTTCATAAAACTCAGAAGCCTAGAGGGCCTATATAATAATTAATGAATGTTAATGGAATATCGAGATCAAATGTAGGCTGTGGTTAAATGGATTTTGCAGTACACTGTGGTTTGTAGCGTTATTAAGTGCGTACTAGTGGCAGTATCGGGGTACGAATGGCCATTCCAGTTATTTAGTAACTATATAAAGTTGTTGAGATTGCTACCACATTGGGTATGCGATGCTTCTCATTTACGGGTTTTGAAAAGTCTTAACACTTTTAGTAAGGGAGTGTCGTGCGGTCGGCCTAAGGGTACTCACAAGAGCAATGTTTAGATAGTTATGCATGATGCAGGAAACATTGGCCAAGCAGTATCCTTAGTCAATAATCAAGTTATGTACTACAACTTGTATGAATTAGCATCTTATTCCTCATAGGGGATTCACTGCTTCACTTTTCTAAAATAAAAGCACTTCTGCTCGACTCTTAGGTTCAACGTTTATTTTTGCACAGCCTGTACACATGAAAAATCTGAAAAATTTCATCGTCGACTTGTACAAAGTAGTTCTGCTTGCCGGTCAATATGGGTCTGAAATCGTCCTTTGGGACAGTTACTCAACATCTGCGGCACTACTCCAAGCCAAGCAGATATTCGAAACTGGTTCCTGATTATGAACGTATTGTTCCAAACGTCGACGACCTCATCCAGTTGAAACTGTACTTTGGCAACCATCCAGAGCTCCAATTGCATCCAAAAAGCTTGCAGCCGATGGAACAGATTCCTGAGGTTTATACTCCGTTTAAATATACAGGAAAGTCTTTTGCAAGCTTGACGGCTTCCTCGATTGGCCGGATTTTCCAGCTGGACAAACCGCAGGAGATAGATCAGGAGGAGCCGGAAAGTGAAATTCTTGGTTATTTAAGAACGGGAGACGATTTGTCATTGTATAAGACACTTAAGAGACGAAAAAACGAGATATCAAGAATAACCAGTTCGCTCTCACCTTACAATGTTTCGCTCGTGATTCGACGCTTATGTCTGTACCAACTCGATATAACAAGAACTTTTATCAATGAACAGGAGTACTCTTCAAGGGTTAACAAGGACAGTAATCTCAAGAGTCTTATTACGATGAAGGACAAAACATATTGGACGCTTACTTCTATCTTCCACCGAATTTCAGGCTGCTACCACCTGAATTCGTATGATTACGAGAACCTTGTGAGGTTTCACGTTGGAAACCTTCGGTACAAGAATGCTAGAAGGCTTATAACGGAGATGGAGAGGAATATCACCAATGGAGATGTAAGTTTGAGACCCAGCAATTATATCTGGGCCAACAAGCTTTTGATCGATTGTCACGCTAGCCAAGAAACTTGGATTATTGGAGATTACGATCTAGACAGTAACAGAGGTCAAACGCTGACCACCAAACCCGCCAATGTTTTATTCTTATTGCAGCAATATCAGGAATCCGGACTCGTACCAGATCTTCAAATTTTGAACTCCACCCTATTATGTCTAGGAAAACTTGGGCAGCTGGAGTATTTGGACGCTTATATTCAGCAGATGTGGGGAATTGACGGCGCCGGTAAACTTTTGGACGGATTCAAGATTCCAACAGTTCAAAGGTCCTTGATATATCCAGATTATAATCTTCTTCGATCTATTGTTCTTGCCTATAGTTACAATGGCCAAATTCTTAAGCCATTTCTAATTTGCAATAGTATCATTGAAAATTACTATTTGGATTATAAGGGCTCGCAGAAATACTGGGAGACTCTTCTTGAATGCACTGGCTTGGCATTAAAGACGATTTGGAAACATACCCAAACCCAGCAGCAGCGGGCTACTTCGTTCGATGAGTATTCGCCGATATTTGATACTCTTTGGAAACAAGTAACCTCAGTCATTTCACCTTCCAAAAATATGATCAAACTTCATTTGAGTTATGGATCTTTAGCACAACTTGTTGAAGAACTTCCTATGGTACATGAGAGAGCAAGCAGCCCAGACATTAACAGAACAACCAGTGAGGCTGCTTACAATGAAAACTTACTTTACTCCTACTTAAACAGATGCAGGACTGATTTGATGGTCAAAAGAGAATTTTACAAAGCTGAAAATCTAATCGATGAGTATTCGTTAGATTCAAAAATGAAGAAGGTTCTGAAATCGAAACTGGAGGATTACCAGAAGCGATACATGGCCCGAATGGTGCTGAAAAGAAAGCAGCAGAGGCTAAAAGATGATGATGATGATGGTGGAATGCTCGGTTTGTGGTAAATACTCATGGGGAGATACGATGTGATGCATAATATATTTAAAAGGATCATTTAATAGATAGATGAATTGTATCCGATATATTATTCGTAAAATGAAGTTACATGCTATCGGACACAAATATTGAAGAGCAAATCATCAGTTTTTGATTTTTGTCTAGTATATTATCTAACTGACCATTATTAGCTCGTTTGAATTCATGTATTTGCTGAAAAAAATCCACAACCACCGGAACCAAACAATCTGGGAATAGTGCGCATAGGTCATGGTGGAAAGACCAACGAACCAGGAATTAAAGTTAGAAAAGATGACCGACTCGTCCGCAAAAAGCTTGTCCGCATAGACTCTATTAATATACTTGCAGAGCAGCTCAAAATTGCTAACAATATGGCCAGAGTATTTTTTCCATATAGGCCATGTTTTCAACTTAAAGAAAGGTGTGCCACTCTTTTTGGCATATCTTTTCACTCCGTAGTACAATGACTTATGGTTAGGATGACCAGACACTCCATTTTCATCAAAACTAACCAGTATCGTTCGTCTGCTCAAGTTCATGGTTTTTAGTTTCTGCGAAAGACTTGTCTCTATTTCATCGAAATCCCACATTTTGGTTATGTTATCCTCGTAGTCTAATATGTCAACACTTGACAGATCAAGCAACCGACCAGCTTTGTGCAATTCTTGTTCCCTAATGGCACCTAGTCCATCATAGTTTCCATTGGAGAAGCAGATCACATGAAGTCGATTATTGTAGTCTGCTTTACCCAATTCAAGAATACTTGGAGTAAAAAACATTGACTCATCATCTGGATGTGCTGTAACATAGATAATATCAGCATCCACGAGTCCCAATCTCTGAATATTCTGTCCATTAAGTTTGTATAGGGATGTGGAATCTAGGTATCCATCAAGATCCGACAAACGAATAGTTTCGTCCAGAAAAATTGGGACTATCGACGACAACAGCACCCATACTGCGAAAACCATCAGCGGTTTTAGTATAACCTTATGAACCTTGCAGTTCATGGTAAAGTGTAGTAGTCAATGAATTGAAGAAATCAGAGATGAAGCAAATTGTGGCTGATAAGACTTCTTGTGGCTTGATAACTGTGGTTGGTGAAACGAGGCTGAGATTACACCTGGAAATTGCACCTGGAAATTGCACTAGTCAAAGAAAGTGATTAACTGCAGGTATGGTAGAGTTTCAGACGTTGTAGACCCCCAAATTAATATGACTTTGTTTTGGAATTTTCTGAAAACGGTAGAGAACGGAAGTTAAAGGGGCTTGAATTTGGTATTGCGGGTGTCGGATGCGGCGTTTAAATAATAATCAAAAAGGAATTTTATGCACCAGGAGAAGTCGACAGTATATACAATATATATGTAGCAAAACGTTGAATTTTACAGTGGAAGTTTAAATGTTGTGCATGTGCTTGCATCTGTGGCACATATCATAGTATCACGTCATTAAATATATTTTGGTGGAATATTTACGATACTCCTTGAACGACAAACGTAAGGTGGAAATCAAAGAATGCCACAAATAAGAGAGTAATTACCCACTTCTAGAATACCTAGGACCTAATAGGAAGCATCTCCTCAGTCACCGATCATTTTCTGGCTTTCGATTGCATTACCGCTTTTTCTCTTCCGGAGATCACGGCTGTGAAGTTGGCGGACTAGCATCTACATCTTTTCTGGTGACAACATTCGCCCAGGGTCACACGCTAAGGCAGGGTCAAACGTAAGCCAGAGTCACACTGTAAGGTATTTCAAATGTTCAGAGATTACTGATTCTGTAGGAAGTGTCTACCCTCCGTACATGCATTATTGCGTTTCTTTCCATCACCATTCAGATCTCGGCACACGCACTGTTTCAAGATCGACGCGTCGGCCCTAACTGGCAGTCAATTTTTCAGGACGATCGACGTTGTCTTCCATTTTCGATCTTCACTATATTCATCCATTTTCTTGCTTCAGACTATGAGCAGACGGCAACTGAGACTGTTTTCAACAGAAATAGCTAAGTACAATCGGTCTAGATCTCCTGTGGTTACTGAAACTATTCACGGAGATGTGCCAGAGCAAATGACGCTGTTTGTGAAAGGAAGAAATCCAAGTCCATTTGTGAGTTTCGACTACACCGATATGTTGAAGTTTGCACTTCGTAACAAATCACAAGTTATTAGGACACCATATGAAAACTACTTGAATCTTAAGGATTATCATCTCAGGCAGTACACGAAGCAGAGCAAAGACATTTTGGACATCATGATGGATTATTCGGCCAGATCTCGTCCAGATCTTCAGATATTTGATGCAAAGTTCAATATTCCACAGATCAGATTTCCCCAGGAGGTCGAGCCCGAGATTATGAAAAGCATACAATCTGGAACAGATGCGAAAGCGCTTATTGCTGCACTTTTGGCCGACTCCAGACTCACTAAATACAGTCTTTTCTATCTCACTACAGCTCTCTTAAGTTTGGACTCCAGTTCCAAGTTCACCGATTCTTTGATTGAGTATATCTCGCTCAACACTCGAAAGTTTGATACCACGGAGCTTCAGAACCTCGTAGGCCAGTTGGCGTGCTACAGCTATAGCTTTGACTCCGTCATTTCTGCTGCAAATCATTCATCCAACTTCCTTTCATCGGCGTCTCCCGTTATCAAACTTGTGATATTCAATGCATGTGTTAAACACGGGGACTACCGTCTGGCATACGCCATTCTGGTGGACTTGGCAACTCGTTTGCAATTGTGTCCACCTTCTACCTCCCTTGAACAGTATTTAGAGCTCATATCACGCACTGCCAGCTCAGTGGAGTCTGGTTTCAGCCACAGACGCTTTCTTTTCAACTATTACACTTCGCCTTTGGCTCCGATGCTCAGAATAGGTGGAATTCTTACATCCAAGATGATAATTGCTATTTCTACCTGGCTGACGAGAGACGAACTTTGCTGGTTTGTGAACTACATCAAGCTTTGTCCAGGGTACTCTGAGAAGCTCATCGATGCAGCCGACGCTTTGATTGATGCTTATGTGAGTACGCTCAAACACTCTAGCAAGACGCATCTGGAATCTGCAGTGTTGCTTACTTCTTTCCTTAACCGTTTGGAAATCAGACCTGATATATTAGAGGACCATACCATGTTTGTAATAGCGAGGTCATATGCACTATTTGAGTCGCCGGTTGCTGTCAAGTTCTGGATAGGTAAAATTCAACGGAAATTGACCACGGAGGAAAAGGAAAAGCTCATCGGGTTACTTCAGACGCAACTGATTGCCAAATTCGATGAGGACATGCCGGGAGTAGGCAGAGAGATGAGTAAGAAGCTGATTAAGGAAATTCGAGAAATGCAATAGGTTTAAGGATGATCATTGATAGGCTGTGTGTATGTAGTTGAGGAAGATGCTTCTCAATGGTGGCCTCCTCCCAGATAATAGGCATGGTGTGTCTGTGTTCCTCCATGCTGCTTGTAATATATAAAACTACAGATACATTATATCCTATGCAACTAAGTCGTATAATTAATATTCATTATAGAAAAGGAAGGGTTGAGAAACTGTCTGTCGTCTTACTACTCCTCCTACGAGTATCTCTTCAAGAGCCTTTCTTCTACTCCTGTCAAGCAGCTCTCAAAAGAAACAATCCTGAGGTTGTCTAGCTCATTTTTCAGCTTCTGCTGGACCGAAGGTCCTGCTCCTGCCAACTGTGGCTGGATCATCTGCTGTGGTTGCTGCTGCTGCTGTGTCATGAGCTTATTAACCAAGTCGGGGTCATTGAAGATCAACGAGTAAACCGATTTCAAGCCTAGCAAGTTGACAAAGTACCAACTGATAGATGACACGTACGAGGTGTCGAGATCGGATGTCTGAATCGACGTCTGAAGCATCGATTTAAAGTTGGCTGTCAAATCAAACGGCAACTTCATGATTATGTATCCTTTAAAGAAATAGTTGACCCACCACATAATAACTGTCTGCGGAATCCAGTTTGCAGCCATTCCCTTCATCATGTTCAGCATCACGTCGTTCGAGTTTGGATCTGTTAGCGGATTCTGTGGCTTTTCCTGGACTTCTGCAGGCTGTTTAAAGCTGTACTGCTGGCCAAAGCAATTGACAAGACTGTCAAATTCCTTCTTCGACGGAAGCACCGATCCATTTTCGTGATACCGCTGTAATCTTGCTATATGCTGCTGGTCCTTGATAGCTTTGGTGTCCTGTAGTTTGGGTTCTGATTCCAGTAGAATCGATATATAGGTTCTGAGGACGCCGACAAGAACCATGACGATTGAAATTGGCAGCAAAACCCATATCTTGATGCTTGGATCTATGAGAAGCTCAATCATGGATAACTGGTGGTGTCAGCTTAAGCTTAATAAAAGCAAGATGGAGAAACTGAAAATTGTATGAGCCAGAAAATGAGAATCAGAACTTCACAATGTGAGGCTGTGCGAGGTGGTGAGGTGAAGTGTGTGTGAAACTATAAAGGCAGGAGAACCGGATGCTGAGAAGACAAATAAAAAGAGAGCATCCAAAAGCAGGTAGTGGATGTGGTTATCAAATGTCTCTACTGCATGTGTGGATCAAAAAAAAAAAGTACCTTTGAAATGTGGCTATTTGCTTGTCGTCAGCTGCAGTAGCGGCAGCTTCCTGGTGGACATAGAAATCATTAAGCGCCAGTTCTCAAAGTAAACAAAGTGGCTGTCTCACACTCACAGTATTTTGTACTGCAAGCAAAAAAGGCTACCCTATGTCCCCGTTGTTTCACAGTGACCTCATTATCCAGATGCCTTGGTTCTTATCCAGCGGCTTCTTAGAATGTTTTAGCCGAGAGTACCGCCGAGAATCGTGCCATTTCCACTTCCACTAATTCTCCTTCCAGCCGTCAGATGGTCTTGTTTCGTTATTTCCAAGCACTCTAAATTACAACTAGCAGAGCTCAGATGCATGTAAGCTAGTGACTGCCTTTGGAATCCACCTGCTTCGGTGCATTTCTCTCAACTTCTCTGACATATGGCTACTTATACAGTTACGTAAGCTGTCACGCAATCTTTTCCATCTGGAGCATCAATCTTTTTGAGCTATCATGAAGCTCGTTGTAGCAGCTGTGCAACTGAATCCCATTATAGGGAAGTATGAACAGAATATCAAGCATGCAGTGCAGATTCTTGACCATGCCTTTTCAGGCAAGAAAAGCCGGCCCGATCTAATAGTATTTCCAGAACTTGCTCTTACCGGGTATAATTTCAAAGATCGATCTCACATAGAACCATATCTCGAGGTGAAGGGTCAAGGAAAAACCTTTGAGGTTGGAAGCATGTTGTCAAAGAAATACCAATGTCATACTTTGATGGGTTACCCAGAGAAGTATCCTCTGGAAGACTGTACTTTCAAGATCTACAACTCGGCGGTGCTCATATCACCGAGTGGATCTTTGGTATTCAACTACAGGAAGACTCATTTGTATGAGACCGATGAACAGTGGGGCTGCAGTGAATCTCCTGATAAGTTTCAGGCCTTTGATCTGACCATCAAGGGCCAGGCTGTCAGGACGTCTATCGGTATATGTATGGATTTGAATCCGTACAAGTTTACGGCACCTTTTGAAAAGTACGAGTTTGCCAACTTCTGCGATAAGAATGATGTCAGATTGATCTTGTTTCCAACTGCGTGGCTCAATTCCTCCTGGAAAGAAGAGTGGACACCTGCAGATGTCGATGAGTACAGCAAGCTCTATCAGGAGCAGTTGAGATACCAAATCAACACAGTGCCGGGAAACGACAGTCAAGTGCTGTATGATGAGCCAGAAGATAGAGGACGATACAATCGTCAGCTGCCGGACAAATCTACGGTTAAGTATTGGTTGTTAAGGTTCCGGCCGCTCTTCGATAAAGCCCACGCCAACAAACGTTTGGCTATTGTCTGCAATCGGAGTGGAATGGAGGACAAAATGATGTACGCCGGTTCTTCGACAATAGTGAGGTTCAACGAAGGTCAGATGCTCAGTGACGATGGAGTCACCAGGGTCGATATCGATTTGTATGGAACGCTTGGCCAGGGAACCGAGGGAGTGTTAGTCCGGGAGGTGGAGATATAGGCATGTTTAAAGGAGGAGCAAGGTTAGTACTACCCAAGACTCCGATTTCTCATGTTCTACTGATTATATGACTAAGGAATGGTTAATATCAGAGCACAAGGAGCAGTGCCTGAAAAGAGCAGTCATATTCATTTAGACCTGGATAGCGGACGCTGTCGCCCCAGAAATGAATTTGTTAGTTTGGTTCAAGTACATCTGGAACGCTGCTTCCTAGCTTTGTTTTGTTTTTTCGCTTCTGGACACATCGGTGATAGTACTAGAATAGAGACCAGAAGATTTTGATTTGCATTTGCAGTGAAAAAGTAGAGGTGATTGCAAAGAGTGACGAAACTGAGAGATGATGAATACGACAGGAAATGAGGTCTAAACGATGACACAGGACGTTTGAGATCTCATCCTCTATTCTATGTATCGAAAACAAGTCTTCCATACTGCCACGAGTAACCAGTGTATATTGCTCCTCTCATATCAGTTAGAGTGCTATGGCCCATGAATGCACGACGACCAAAAATGCGCCAGCTGCCATCCGCCTACTACCCCAAAGTCCGTAAAAATACATTCACTATAATATACCGATCGCTACGAGGCCTGCTTCTTCTGGAGATCAAAGAAGGCCTTCTTCCAGTGTTCGACCTCCCGGTAAGCCTTCTCCAACTCACTTTTTAGCTTTTCGTTCGAGCTGGCCAACTCGTTCACCGCCTGATCCGTGATCAACTTCTCCAAGGTCCATTTTTCAATGTTGGAGTTTTCGTTCTCTTTCAACCTTCTAATGTATTCGGCAGCTCTCTTGATGATCTGACTCTTATTGCTGTTGTGTGTTGGCAACAGTTCGGCCAATTCCCGAATTGCCAAGTTAATTGACTCCCTTCTCCTCCTCTCCACCTCCTTGTGGTTGAGCTTTCTAAGTCTGTGCCACTCTTCTGAGCCATGTGGCGGTTTAGAGCTTTCCGGCGGCAATGTAGTGGCCTGTGGCACTGTCAATGTCGGATTTGTGTGATGTGAAGGTGGAGAAGCAAGTGATCTCTCCACATTGGCAGCTTCTTGCTCCTGCTTGACGGATTCCATAATATCCTCTTCATTCTTGATGGCATTGGCGGCACTGCTGGCTATCTGATGGGCTTCTACTCCCGATAGTATGTCAGACTTAGACATAGTCTCAGGCGAAGAGTTGTCGGTAGCGTGACTATCACGTGAAAGCGACTTGGGCTCGTCGTCGGTTCGCTGTCTCTTGGGCTCAGACTCGTATTCCTTTGGTTCCGGTGATCGCTTCTCCATTTACAGTTGTTGCAGGTCTCTAGCAGAAAGTGTTTCGACTTGGTTTACAGAGAAAGATTGCTTGGTAAACAGATGGACAAAGTCAGGTGAGGGAAAAAAAACGTGCACACAATTTTTGGTCTGGAGTGTGATGTGGAACTTTATTATGATTGTAGTCAGGCACACAAAGTCACAGAAATAGTTGATTAAGAAAAAAAAAAAAAAATAAAAAAACTGCAGCCAAATAGCCGGCTGCAATGTAGCATTCTACTGGTACTGTAGTGTCATTCTTTATCCATGAGAATCGTGTATAGTAGAGAGACCCGAGCAAGCCGTGGGTGGCAGATGAGTTGGCGCACGTGATTTAGAGAAAGAAAGTAAACAAACGATCAGCTGACGAATTGCAGCAGACATCTGCGCACCTGATCAAAAGATGACATATACTTCCTAATGTGCACTTGAAGCAGTTGTTTGCTGCTGTTTGCAAAGCGGCAGCTAAAAAGGAGCATGCGATTCAATATGTACGTACCCATAAATATGATGTAGCTGTGAAGCTGCCAATGAGCAAAGTAAACGTCGTAGTAGGTTGGTGGTCGTTCAGAGCAGGCAGTAGATTGAGGTTCTTGCGGATCACAGATTGCAGTAGGAGGACAATGATAAAGCTAAAAAGATCTGTATCGATTGGACGGAACACTCGGCGATGGAGAAACTCTTACATTTTAATGCTTGTCCGCTAAGCGCTGTCCCTTGGTTATGTGACTGCTTGGTCTTGGCTTAAATTGTGCTACAAGCCTTGCATTGGCTGCTTGGGGCTGTGTTCTTGAGTCACGGTTTAGCAAGAAGAGCAGAAATTACAATTGACTTTCTAGTTGAGGTTGTGTCGAATATGAACGGAATACGTGACTGCCGAACAGCAGATCTTCATATTTCCCGTTATCTGGTTATATGTACTCCAGCAATCTCGCCGATAGTGCAAACCGCCTTAGACCCTGTCCGCTTCTGCTATCTGCTTGCCAGGCTTCAGCCCTGTGATACTGGCGGAAGTCCCCTGGCCTACATTGACGAATAGAATGCACATTCTCAGCTACTCTCTTTGGCTTTGCACGCCCTCTTCTTTTACCATGAATGTAAGATACATCATACTACGCTTTTTTACCGTCTATCTAGTCCTCCTGTAGTGTCTGCTTTCTCGCACCATCTTTCCGGAGCTTTCATATCTAAGCGCCGAGTACTTGCCATAACTGTTGCACATCGGCGTTTGCTATGCACTCCTAGCTTCTTTTCACAGCCATAATCCCCGCAATTATGTCCTACTTTTAGAGCTTACTTATCTTTGGCATCATACGTTCTGGTTTCTACTCTGCTTCTTCTTGGTAAGCGGTTTTATTGGGGAAGCTCATAACGGCTGCCATGCCATACCACGGCTTTAATCTCCGACCCTTATCTGAGAACCCGCACTCCATATCCCGATAGGAGGTTGGGCTGCACACGGCGCACTTACCGGGCACGTCCTGGTAGCTTATATAAGGGCGGCTTATTTCTGCAGTAACCACACTTGTTCTTTTCGACATCTTTCTCCGATAATCACCAGTAATCATGTGCATGCCAGCTGTTTGCCCTAATTGTAAGAAAGCCACTTGGATAGGATGTGGAAGACATATTCCTTCTGCCATGTCAAAAGCTCCCAAGGGTCAGTGGTGTACCTGCCATCATCCTGCAGACTCCACAACGTCCAAGGAGTTCCCGCCAAAAGCCGGTACGGGAGTTCCTGTCTGAGTAGCAAGCATGCAGTTTTACTGTTTTTTTAGTTTATCTAATGCAGAGTATAGTACATAAAATAATTCATTATTTTTCAGTAGTCTGGATCATGTTTCACTTATCAGATATTATTAATCTCTGATAAAAGATGACTGCGCGATGGAGAAGTGCAGATGTCCGCCTTGTGTGGATGTGCCGAGCTTAAAGCGCGGTGGAGAAACTGAAGGAGGTAGCCTATACCCGGTGGAATGCTGAAGCATGTGTGTATGTACCGCCAAACCAACTGTGATAACCTATGGACCTTTGTAGCTTGGCACTATGGCTTTCTTGTCGTATACAACAATTAAAGTGACAGCAGCCAAAGGTGCAGCTAAAGTTGCTGTCAGGGTTTCCACGTTTGTATTACCCGCTGTCGACGAATACTAGTAGCAAGTCTCTATACTGGATTTTTTTGCTGCGCTTACCGTAACATTCTACAAGAAGCCTCTAGACAACATTCAGGTTAACTACCTAAAACGTTGTACTGATCTGAGACCGGATTTGTAGCTGCAATATTGAAGAAGCTTGCTTAGAGGGACGTTTGTCCACCGCCATGAACAGGTCTCCAGTGCACCTAAATTAGCCACCTCACAACCGTCAAGATAGTAATCAATTATCACTTTGCATAGCAAATAACATTTGTAAGAAAGCTCTGCCTAAAAACCTGATTCATAACTCCCTGTATGCTCTACTTTTCCGGTACACTATTTCTTACGTCTTTGCAACTCCCTGCCTACCCATCTGACACAGTTAATTTATTACTTCAAGTTTCTATTTATTTCTTCCGCTTATAGATCTTGTTCAAGAATGCGGACAATGTTTCTGCCTTGAAGCCTCTAGATTCATCAACCTTGGAAATCTTCTCCTTCAACTGGGAAACAATGCTTTCCTCGTATTGATGGTACAAGTCGGCAATCTTCAAGTCGTTAAATATCTCCTTGCAGACCTTCTCCTTGGTGGAATCCTTCTGACCGTAGTTCTCGTCCAACAACTTTCTTTGCTCAGGGGTGCAAATGGTTAGTGCCTTATTAATCACCCAAGAGCACTTGTTGTCTTGGATATCGGTTCCAATCTTGCCGATATCCTCAGGCTTTCCAAAGCAGTCCAAGTAGTCATCCTGGATCTGAAAGTACTGACCCAAAGGAATCAAGATGTCCTCTGCTTGCTTCAAGTCTTTAGCATCTGATACACCAGCCATGTACATAGCCAAAGCCACCGGCAAGTAGAAACTATAGTAGGCAGTCTTGAAAGTGATTATGAAGGTCTGCTTGTCCAAGGAAAAGTTGTTCAAGTCGACGTGATCTTCTGGGGCGGTGATAAGGTCGAGAAGCTGGCCAAGTTCGGTCTTGAATGTCACCTCGTGGAACAAATCCAACAAGTCGACATAGTAAGGCTCGTCACGAAAGTGCTTCTTCAACAAGACATAGATGGCACCTTCCAACATGAATGAGTCGTTAATGGCAATCTCAGCAACACCCGGAACCCGGTACCAGCAGGCATGTCCTCTTCTGGTGATGGACTTGTCCATCATATCATCTGCAACTAGGAAATAGCCCTGAAGAAGCTCGATTCCCCAGCCCAAAATAGCAGCCTTTTTGTACTCTTCTGCTGGAATCTCGTCGTACGACTTGTAGCCCTTGAGGATAGCGTAGGTATCCACTACAGACAATCCTCTGTTGAGCTTTCCACCGGGAGTATTGTAGTCGAGATTTTTCTTGAACCATTGTATGGCATCGTCTGGCATGCCGTAGCTCTTGAGAGAGCCAATTAGCTCTTCAACTAGCTCTGGAAACACAGAAAGAAACTTTGGTCTAGCAACTGCCTTGTCCATGATGAAATCGATGGGTATGAGAGAACACGGGAACGAGCTGTACGAGATGAAATCGGAGCTCAAGTACTCGAGCCAGCGCGCATAGTGAAGAAGTGAAAAGGTGGTTATGCATTCGGGCAGTGCAGCTGGAGTGGAATGATGCTTGAAAGTGGAATTGGGACAAAGCATTGCCTGAAGTTAGAGTGAGGAGAGTACAGTGGGTTAAAAAGAATAGCAAAGCAGGCCCTATGGTTAAGGAGATCATAATTTAGTGAGATTTGGCTTTTCTATAACTATCTTCGTGTTTGTCTGCTTCAGTGTCTCTACTACTTCCACCTCTGGTCAAATGGCCACTAGTTAGAGAAGACGTTTCATAGATGTCTTGAATAAATTTCAATTGATGTATTTCTTCTTGTACACCTGCTTTACCCTCAAAACCAATTCTGTGAACTTCATCCTTCTCCGACATCATTAAAGTCTCCAAACACAAGGCTGTGCTACCATTTTAATGGTAAAGAAAGTTCTCAATTCTGATGGTTATTAGGGTTAATTGTGATATCAGCATAGTGATACTTGCTTTACCTAATTTTCCCCATAACGGGTTTTTAAGACTGCTGATCTCTTGGTAACCTCTCCAGCATTATAAGCTCTTATCATGCTCTAGATCAAGTCGTGCGCCAAGTGAAAAAATAAAAAAAATATTTTTTTGAGAAAAAATTATAGTGAAAAATTTAAATATATTGCTTAATCAATTCAATACTTTTCTATTGCAATATGGTTGAATATAAAGGAGAAGTGCTAAGTAAGAAAGAGAAAAGGCGGTTGAAGAAGCTTCAAAAGAAGGCAGCCAAAGAGAAAGAAGAAATTGAAGAACCGGAAATTTCAGAAAAGCAAAAGGCAGACAAGTTAGATATTGGTCTACTAGAAGAGAGCAGTGATGAAGGAGAGGAAGAAACTGCGACGCATGACAACACGATAGACGAGGACAAGTCTAAAAATAAAGAGGATGTCTTGGAAAATGAGGATGTTCCTCTATCAGATGTTGAGTTTGATGACGATGCAGATATTGTTCCTCACAGTAAAGTTACAGTGAATAATCATGCCGCCCTTAAGCAGGCATTGGCTAGTATTCAGATACTATGGGAGAAGTATCCATTTGATGAGAGTCAGACAGTGACATCCGAGGTCCAAACGGAAGAACAGATTAAGGATATCTACGATGACACAGAAAGAGAGCTTCAATTCTTTAAGCAGGGATTGGATGCCGTTAATTTGGGTAAGAAAAAGCTTCTTAAACTTAAGGTTCCATTCTCTAGACCAATGGATTACTTTGCGGAAATGGTGAAATCTGACGAGCACATGGAGAAGATGAAGTTACAGATGAAGAGAGAAGCTGCGGAAGCTAAAGCTAAAGAGGAGGCCAAGAAGCAACGACAATTGAAGAAGTTTGGTAAGCAAGTCCAGCATGAGACATTACAGCAGAGACAGAGGGAGAAGAAAGAGTCGTTAGAAAAGATCAAGTCATTGAAGAAGAGAAGAAGAAACAATGAGATTGGAGGAGAAGACTTTGAAATTGCTGTAGAAGAGGCTGCTGCTGCCAACGAAGAACGAGTCAGTAACAAGAAGAGGAGAATTCAGAAAGAAGTGACAACAAAGAAGACCAAAAAGCGTCTTGGAAGAAACAGAAGAAGAAACAAAAGGATGTAAGAGCGACTTTCATTATAGATTAGTTTTAGGTAATGGTATACATTAGAATGTTCTGAGAAAGTAGGCTTAGTTAGCATTAGTCTAAAAGTTCGGTGAATTTTTATTGTCAATCGAATGTGCTTATGCGTATTGGAAAATAATTACCCATTACTACATAGCCTAACCCTACTCAAAAAGGCCTGTCAGCTTCAACTTCTCCCAAGTAGTTTTGTCCACATATTTCTCTAAAGATGGTTCGTCATCCATTCCCTTGCGTTTTCTGGTCTTCATCGTAAAGTCTCTAGCAAGCGATTGAAGTGGTGCAGGCTTTAAAACTGGAATATAGCAGGCCTTGTCCAGTGGATCACCAGGAACAACCTGCCACCTGCTAAACATTAATTGGCACATCGCTTTTCCTTGTGTCAGAAGTCGGATATCAGTTTCCAATCCAACAGAATCTATTACTGGAACGCTTCCAATGATCTTCGACAACTGCGTTCCCTGAATTTCTTCTCTGGCATCGATCGACCCACGCCTTCTGTCAAGAAAGCAGCTCAACTTATCAGCAATCTCAGTAAAGCAAATAATCTCCACCTCATACAATGGCTCCAATAACCTAGGTCCGGCTGTCATTAGTGCAATATGGCAAGCCTTCTGGACCATCTGAATTATTTGGGCATCATTTGATTCCACAGAGTTCGACGATATATTAGCATCAATTATTCGAAAACGAGCATCTCTCACCGGATCATTAGTAAGTGGTCCTTCTCTCACCCCCCAGGAAAATCCCTGCTTTATGGCATCTTTCACTGCCTCCAAGCTTTCCTTGTCCACTTCTTCTGGCAATGTATCGTCGCATAAGACTGCCGTGCTTCCAAGATTCAATGGTCCAAACGCCCAGATGGATCTTGCGGCCAATGCATCCCAGTTATACAAGGTTCTGAATTTTTTAGAAAGTTTTCTGATCGGTTCATCGGTTGACACAACACCTTTCTCCATATCTGCGGAAATTTGCGGATCCAATGGTTCTGCAATCAGAGTTATGCTATTTTTTTTATTATTTGACTCGGAATTCAATTTCACAGCAGATATATCAGCACATGTTTCCGAAAATCTAGTCATCGGATCACTCACTTTAATCTCAATATCAGTATAGAGTGTTCTAAGATCATGAAGCAAGCAATCCATGTAGAGTTCACCATATCCCAAAACAAGGTATTCTCCCCCCTCCTCGACCTTGACCTCACATCCAGGATATGCTTTGTTAAGCTTTTTCAATCCTTCCACAAATTTAGTGGTATCTGACGGGTTGTATGGCTGAATAGCCACTTTGAATACTGGAAAGGCGCTCCTTTCTAAGGGTTTCAGCCCTCTCAAAGATTCAGTAGAAAAGGACAGATCATAGATTGTCGCAGTCTTAGTAATGAATGTGTCAATATCGTGTCCTGTAATTAGTCCAATCGATCCTGCCGGAATTCCATCGACGTTCACTCGATACCTGCCGCAACAAAGGTACGTCTTTCTGATTTCTTGTTCCTTGATGTCCTCTTCATATTCTGCGGAGAAATTCTCGCCAAGAAGTTTTACAGTGCTGGATGGCTTAAGCGTTCCCGAAAGGACTCGAGCCTCGGCATAAAAATGACTGCTGTCCTTAGTATCAACCAATTTGGACACACATGCAATTAATGGTCCATTAGGATCACACTTTTCAATGCACTGCTCAATTTTATCATCATGGTGGGAATAGCAAAGCCTATTCACGATATTGAGGCCGTTAACTTCTGGGGAGGGGAAATGATATTCCAACATATCGACGAAGGAGGGTGCCGTTCCCTTAAAAAATGCAAAGAACACCTCCTTGAGGAGTAGCTGGACATCGAGCCCAAATTTTTTGTGTGGAATAGACTTTATTGACAGCTTGTTTTGTAAAAACTTCTCCAGTTCTGTTGGCTCTAATATCAATGTCCGTGTTGCAATTTTGTAGATTGGTTCTAAAATAAACGTAGGAAAGGTTCGATGAGTGGAAGCTGCAAGCTTATCTTCAGGCTTGGTGGTGAAGTGGTTATCTATAAAGTAGACGTCTCCCCAAAGTCTTCTGGCAAATGTATCTGGTGACATCCTAGAATGATGCTTTTCTGTATATAACTGGGAAAAGCTCTTCAAGGAGAAGCAGAAGTTAAATACAGAAGAGGAGAAGCAGACATTTCCGATCTCTGGGGAAAGTTTAATGTCACTTTCGGAATCAAGAGAATGTATACATTCATTAACTTGCCGGATTACCTGTCTCAATTTGAGATACGCATCCGTGGGTGTAAGACGAAGTTCTAGAATTAGACGATCGATTTTGCTGAGAACAAGACACAACGATGTATGTGTCTTCAGCGCCAAGGAAATTGCCATTTCTGTCGACTTTGTTACTCCTTCTGTGACGTCAACGAAGAGCGCAACTGTATCTGCAAGGCGGATAGCTGCAGAAACCTCATCAATAAAGTTGCAATGGCCAGGTGCATCCATCACGTTAAGTACAAAGGATGTACTGTTCAGATCTGAACACAGAAGTGTCATTGTCGTAGTTTTAATTGATATTCCACGTTTGATCTCAAGAACATGTGTGTCGGTGTATCTTAGTGGCTTGAAAGTTTTGGGATTTGTAATCGGAGACGCCAGTTTATGCGTTTCCGATACAAGCATATCGAGAAATGACGTCTTCCCTGAATGAAGATTGCCGCAAAGCGCAATATTGCGTACTCTGGAAGGCAAGCATGACATGAGCTCCCACATGTACTGCTTGGAGTACGTTGTTTCTGGAAGGTCTTTCTCTTCTACCTGAAAGTTCTGCTCTGTTGATGGCTGCACGATCGGTTCATCAATTGTCATGGCATCAGTAGTTGCTATTATGGTCTCCACATCTGGACCAAACATGTTGTCAGTATTCTGTACCACCATGGCCGACGAGGCAGGTTCATTCTGCTCATCATTATGCAGTTCATCATATTCATGAATTTCTTCGGGTTTTTCTGTTTCTTCGTCATCCAAAGAATAGTCTGAAGAGCCAAGATCCGAGTCTGAGTCCGAACCGCCTATCGGGTTTCCAAACTCATCATATAATTCATCCATGGAAAATGGTTTACGCAGAGTGAATAGCAGAAAGTAGTTAGATGAAGTAAAAATAGTGAAAAATTACATGCAGTGAAGTTCGCGTGGTGCACGCAAGCGGTAGAACCGACGGAGTAGTACTTACATCAATGAGACGGTTGAAAGCGGTGTTGTGATACAAACAAGTGTAAAGTCTGATAGCCGCTTTGAGCCGTTTTGGGAACTATCTTTTCTGGTAGCATCGGTTATGATCCGATCTAAAAATGTTGTAGATAAAACCTTTTTTTTTTTCTAACAAAAAGTAGCAGCTCGAGAAATGCCACGGTGGAAGAGGTCCTTGCTAACCTGCCTAGTCCGAATCCAGGCAACTTTTCTTTATGGGAAACCATACTTCATCTGGTATATGAAGTAAACTCCTGGTGGTATGCTGGGGCATCATTATTAGTGGAATACCGTGAGTGAGTGCTACGGTTTACCGAATTCGTCTTTGACAGGTATTTATCTGGACGCTTATGCTGGAATCCAACATATCGCTGTTCAGTTGAACTGTGTGAGCTTTTTATAGGTTGGCTTGATGATTGCAGTAAGCCTGATGGCCATTCAAACCAGACTTGCATGAAAATTGAAATTAAGCGCCAACAAACTGCGGGTTGGCTACATGTTACCACAAAAATGCTGGGAATCTTCAACATGAGCATTTGTTCCGTTTCCGAGTATATTCAAGTCAAAGCCGGCTTAGGATTCTTTGGTCTACGGCACATATTTCTCTGATTTTTTATGAAGGCGGTATTGGGATATTCCTGTTAGCTTGGACCGAAAAAAAAAAAGTGCCGAATTACTATGCATTACATTAAAGCTACGTTTAGAGATGTTCTGTTGGCTTTCTTGTTGTGCCTACTGGTCGAAATATATGGCTGAATTTTTCTAGTACCCTTTTACAGCGCTTTCTCTCTTATCTATCTTTGTCCATGTTTTCTCTCAGCTCTTGGCTTGCAATGGATCTTCGTAATCGCTTACTCCAAAAAAAAAAAAAAAAAAACTTGATAGCAAGATGGAAATAGTCTTTTTAATTATGGAATGCTCAGGGGTGATTTTTACTACCGTTTATTATCCATTGACCGCCCGACGTTTGAAGAATTTCTCGAGAATTTCTATTTCCACTTATCTCCGAGCACAATTTTTTATCCCATGAATTAGGTGAGTATGCAGCCCCGAACCAGAGCATGCTTTCATAACGAACTGTAGGATCACCTCAGGATATCTAATCAAAAGTGCAGGCCAACCTGCCCCGAACACCTTCTCTTCAATATCTCCACTACAGTCTTTTCCAATTTCCATGGTGTCACATATTCTGTGTCGCGCTTCCTATCTCGGAGCTCATTTCAGTCTCTATATAAGACACCCTTTCTTCTTCTTTTAAGCTATTTTGAACCTGTTGATAACCTTGAATTTGAGTTTATCTTTGAACCGGTAGTGACAATTGGGCTAACTGTGACGAAAGTCTGCTTTTGAGCTTGAGGAATATTCCTATCAACACCACTTGTCTGAAGTTGATCAAGCTGGAACTGACTTCTTCTATATTCAGTAAAATAATTCCAGCCAGGAGCAAGAAAGGTATTCTAGAAATACTGCTGTCTTTTATTCGACTCTTTTGTCTTTATTCATTCGCTATTCTTTATGTCAGAGCAGCCGCAACCATCCGAACCACAGTCTAGGTTTTCTAATCTTCGAAATAGACTGAGAGACTTTGGAGAGCAGACACAGGCTCCTCAGTTTCTATCTGCTACTGCAGATGAAGTTCATCGAAGATTAGTGGATCTCGGACATCATGTGGTAGAAGAAATATACTTGGATGATGATAACACGGAAAATATCGAACACTTCAAGTACAAGCATGAATTGAAGAAGAAGTTCTCTGTAACTTCAATAGTCGGACTTGGGTTCTCATTAATGAATGTTCCCTTCGGCGTTTCGTCGACGCTTTCTATTGGATTGGTGTGTGGCTCCAGTTTCACCATATTGTGGGGCTGGGTCATGTTTTCTATATTCACCATCTTCATATCCATGTCTTTAAGCGAAATAGCCTCCAAATTTCCCACTTCCGGTGGTGTTTACCACTATAGCAGTCTTTTGTCAAATGAAAAGTATAGTCTTATTACATCCTGGTTTACCGGATGGTTTTTGATTATCGGAAACTGGTTAATGTTCATCTCATGCTCCTTTGGAGGTGCCCAATTCGTTTTATCCATTCTTGGACTAAAAGAATCGGACTACAAGCATGATGACGTGCTTGTACTCATCGTATACGTGATAATTGTGGTCATTTCTGCATTTGTTAACATGAAATTCCAAAAACATCTCGACAGGTTCAACACTTTATGCATTTACTGGACAATCTACACAATTCTTATCATGGACTTTCTCCTTTTAATATTCTCTACAAATCATCACGATGTGAAGTACATTCTCACGGAATTTGATGCCAGCAGAAGTGGGTGGCCCAATGCATTAGCATTTCTTATTGGAGGAATTCAATTTCCATCCATGACTTTCAATGGATATGGCGTTATTACGTCCATGACAGAGGAAGTCGACAAGCCTGAGCGGACAATCCCCAAGGGAATGATATTTGCCGTTCTAATAAGCTCTGTCATAGGTCTCAGTTTCATTCTGCCCATTCTTACCATTCTGCCGGATCTTACAAAGCTACTTGATGACAACCCTGACATCTTTCCTATCGATATCGTCTTCAAACTCTCCACCAAGTCTTTCTTAATTTCATTTGTTCTAGTGTTACTAATTGTCGGTTCTTTGTCATTTGCTACAGTGGGAACTCTCACCACCTCCTCAAGAATTGTGTATGCTTTTGGTCGTGATCACGGCTTACCGCTTGATTATCTTTGGCAGCAGGTCGACAGAATGGAGGACCAAGAAACAGTTCCACGAAATGCATTGCTACTTTCTGTTGGAGTAGCTGTCGTGTTGGGTTGTTTCTCCTTAATATCTGCCTCTGCATTCAATGCATTCATTGGCTGTTCGGTGGTGGCATTGAACATAGCCAATGGAATCCCTATCTTCTGGTCGGTCATAAACAGGCGTAGAAAAATAAGGGGAGCAGCTTTCAAGCTTAGAAAGTTTGGTTGGATCGTCAACATTTTAAGTTGTATTTTTATTGTTATGACAGTCATAGCGTTGTGCATGCCACCTTCAAGAAACATTGACATCCGGACAATGAACTATGCTTTCGCCGTGTTTTTTCTTTTTTCTGTCTTAGTTGCCATTTTTTGGGCTATATGGGGGAAGAATCACTTCCAGGGTCCTTTGGTGGATACAGATGCCACCGTAGAAGCAGGTGTGCATGTACCATTAAGACAAGTTTCCGTTGCTGGAAGCCACGAGGAGAATGAATACAATCGCCTTGAAGAATCAGTTGAGTTAGACGGTACTGACAGGCTGAGAGAGGAACTGGAGAATCCTTTTGGAGATGAAACTAGGGACAATTCAAGTGATGCATTTGTGATCGACGATGCCCCTACCGATGATAACGATGATCGATTTGTTGTTGTTGATTCAGATGCAGCGGGTGAACAGCGGCCTGAGAAGGTGAACTCCGAGGTGCTATTTGACTCAAAGAAGCACAGAGTTTGAGGCGACGAGAGTGAGTGGGATAATATACTCAAGAATGTACAGACTTGGCTCTTTTTTTTTTTTTTTTTTTTTTTTCACAGTGGCAGTAATACTGGTGTAGACAAAAATTGAGTCTTCCAGATGTTGGTATTGATAAAGACCTGATGTGGAACTTTGGAGTCATTTGGTGCGGTTCTGGTGCAATTTAAGTTGCAGCTCCAACCGCTGCAGGACAGACTACCAATAGACCTCAACGCAAGATTTACTCTGTCTCCAAGCCACGCTCATTCACATCTGTCAACTACATAGACATATACAAGGAATATATTTGGAACTCGGTAGCTACTTGTCCCGTAGTTTGAAGCCATCCTCCATCTTCGATGTTTTCTTGAATGGATAAACGATTCTGCTTACGTAATTCCAGACTTATCGCACATCACCCGACCACCTTAATGATGTGTTCATGCTTCTTTCAGTTCATGCTTTGGCAACGGGATTTACTTTCATCGCTTAGGCAGACGTATGGAACTCTGCGATGGCGTTCTATTATATTCTGCAGAGGATACAGAAATGTCCCAAAAGCAGAAAGATCCGACTTTCTAAAGCAAGTTAGAGACTTGGATATTCCTAGTTATGACAAAGTATCTGCGGATTTGATGCCCGCATCGCTTGATGACGTGATGTTTACTATTCCATTTGGTTCTACAGCTTCTATATTATACTGTATAGATGCGAGATCGTTTCCATTGGGCGTACATAAGAGATTTATTCGACTTCTAGATACCAGAAAACTCCAATTCTCCAATGTGCTTTTCCTGGTGACTATGATCGATACCATTACAGAGGATGTCTCTGCAAATCACCTTAACAAGCTTGCAGACTGCTACTATTCCGGATTGGTCAACTACTTCAGCTCGATGCTATCTAAGTACAACTATTCGTTGTCACGTGACCAGGTTTTGGTACGTAGCTATAAAACGACGGGTGGACTAGATGGTTTGTGCTCCACTATGAGCAAAAAGCATGGAACTTACTTTGTTGTTGGAGAGGTAAATAGTGGTAAGTCTATGCTGACAAAACAAGCAATGCGGTATTTGGGGTCTGAAATGAATACAGACACATTCTACTCTATCTCTAAGCACCCGTTCTCTACTAGAAAGAACCTGACTTATTATAATGCTGTGCATGACGTCACTATGATTGATACACCAGGGTTTATTCACAAGTTGAAAGGGATATATGGGATCTTGAATCCACACTGCAGGCAATCACTTTCATCGCAATATTATGTTGATCCGACGTCGCAAATAACCTACTTTCACGATAATAAAGAAATCCTCACGATAGGAGATATCTTGTACTTGCAACCAGGAATAGGAAGTTTGAATATTAGAAGATTCATGCATGGAAAGAAGGTAATGTTCAGTGATTTCAACCAGGTGGTACAGCGTATGAAGACACATAATAAACTAATTCAGCCTGGTTTTGCAGAATATTCGATTCCGGTGAAAAGAGGTGAGAGAATTGACGTAGTCCTCGACAATGTTGGGTATGTCCAACTGGAATTTTCTCGGGACACTATATACAAGCTTTGGTCACCACTTAATATTAAGAAGATAATCAGATCCCCGTGCCTCGAAGATTGTCTAAGAAGTGGGAAAGACATGTCATTTACTACCATCGGATTGGCTTCACCTGATAACCCGGATCCGGACGAGCTACCTGCTGAAGATCAAAAAGGCGGCATGCAAAGATTGGCCAAATTAGGTTTGGATGTGTGACATTGAGCTAAATTCAAGCTGTAGTGAATACTAATCGTATAGTCATTCAAGCAAGAATGTCATCAACGCATGCTACCAACTTATCACAGACAATCATTTCCGCTGAGTTCTATACACTTCAGTGATATCTGACTAGCCACTGTACCACTAATGCTATTCCTGGCCGTTATTTGGATGAAGAAAAGCATGCTTAACATCATATACCGACTCTTCATTCATATGAAAATTTTGTCTCCAGGATTATTCAACTCCCTTCCATTCATTCAAGTGGACTAAATACTGGATTGGTCTAAAATTAGTTTCATGTATATACCGTTAATATTTATTAAATGCGTTATTCTCACCGGCAGAAGTTGTACTCAGTTTTGTGAGACGATCTTCCATTACTGGAACATATTCAGAAAAGCTCTGGAAAGGGAATTTTTGCTGCTCCTGTGAATCTATTTCTTCTCTTGCTCCAACTTCTTTTCTTCCTCTATTTTCTTCTGTGCCATAACCTTCTTCTTCGATCGATAGGCAAAGATCGCCAAGCAGAATGGCAAAAGCATATTATTCACCACTATCCAAGCAACCAAAATGCCAATATTTCGACCCATTGTGCGCTTACTTGTATTCAAAAAAAGAATCTTCATGAGATCGTATCCATTTCGTATAGGCATTGCATACGTAAACCGGAACACTTGCGGACAGAGTTCGATTGGAGCAAATGTGGCTGAGATATTGATGATCACAAAAAACAACAACCAAAAGCCCATTAGAGGTGGAAGAGAAGCAAATGCCAACAAGTACACATTCTCGTTGGCCCCGCCAGCTGCACTCATTGTAAGAAAAGCAAACATCCAGAGAATTCCAAAACCACCATCCCATGTTCTGTTCATATTGATCTGGAAGGCCCGGTTAAGTGCTGCGTACATAAGCGAGAAGAAAAGGTAATTAATCTGGGAAACGATGATTCTGTAAAAGATATAGCTGGTAGGTTTGGTAACCTTTGCGACATCACCATTCAACTTGACGTACCACATCACCTGAATAAAAGTCATAATGATAATAAAAATAAGTCCCACCTGAAGTGGCGCCTGAAGAACGTAATTATCAACTGGAATTCCATCCGTGAACGAGATATCAGGCTGATTAGTGAGCACAGTCTTGTTCTTGAGCGCAGTGAACTGCGATGAAGAGAGGTTAGCAAGCAATTGTGGGTATATCTGATGGCGGAGAAGCGCCGAATAGACCTGTGAGAACTGAGTTAGTGCCGGCTTCACAAAGCTGCCCATTCCAGAAAGATCTCTACCGGTCTCGTAGTACCCGCTGACTAGGTTAGAAGTATTGAGGTTCTTTCCCGTCTGGAATGCGTTCACCAATTGGGTCGAAACCTCCGGTCCAGACACATAGATAGCGCCCCAGAAGTCCTCCTTATGCACAGATTCAATCACGCCTGTTGGATCGCTGTAGTTGCGAATGACCCAGCCTACTGTGTTGCTGATGGCCGGGTTCTGGGCTGCTTGTATGAGCGCCTGGGAAAGAATGCCATCGTGGTCCGCTTCCACAGACACCGCCACCTTGAGATTGGTGAGCCGATCCTGGCGGTTATACATGGATCCCCAGTAGATTGAAAAAACTCCCAGCATGTAAGACGTCACAACGATGAGAATAGCAATGTACTGCTTCATGAAAGTCTTTCTCATGGCTCTGTTGGCCTTTGAGAAGAAGCCCTGCGGCCTGGGCAATGCCAAGTCCTGTTCCGGCTCCTCAAATGCCTCGCCATTGGCCATTGTGTACTCCGTGTACTGTGTGATGGTTCTGAGAAGGTCATTGTCTCCGTTTTGCTCGGTGCGATCAGCTTCTAGATCTGTGTCTTCGGGAAGGAATTCCTGCGGCGAAGTCTCGTTGGAAGCTGTGCTGTTGCTCTTTTCATTTAAGTCGAAAGAGCTGCCAGTAACGGGGTTAACACTTGACGACATGTTTGCGCAGAAAAATGCAGGCCATGGTGCAGTCGAGGAAGAGAAAATAGCTAGTATATAAATAACCGTTCAGCGGCCCTCGGTTGTTGCTGCAGGATCCGAGCCGCGAAATCTCGGCAACGGAATTTGCTTCTTTGGGATGACATTGCTGACTCTAGTGCTTATCTCCGACAGCATGAGAGCCCGAAGGTAAATTATCCCAGCGCAAAGCAGAGAACCATGCGTGATAATCACGATCCAGGCATCTGTACAGCAATATAATTACATCAATGTTAACGTGTGTTGGAAGTTCTTTACTGAGGCCAGTGAGTTGCTGATGTGATGGCGATGAGTTGAGTATTTCTGCATTTTCTTGTAGGAGAGAGAGAGAGAGATGGTGCAAATGTGCGTGTGAATTCTGAGCGCGCCAAGAGACCAGATCCAGCATGCATAAGTCACGGAGATAAGCGTAAAGATGCCAGGAGCAACGAGACGGCCTTGCACAAGTTGTAACCGTGGGCAGTCGTGCTGTAGTTAGTGTAGGGAATGACACAGAACGGCACAAAGCATTTTGCAGAACACAATTTTGCAGAACACAGGGCGGAGTGCTAGGGTGGAGTGCGTGTGGCATGGATCAGATGTCGGAGTTAGCTATAAATCGATGTAGAATCGCCCAGTGCAACATCAAGCTGGCTGTTTCCTTGATACAGAAAACAGCAGCATGCGTGCGATAGACTGGAAATGGCGTATGGAGAAAGAAAGTTGGTTCGGTTGCGTCAAGTAATTGAACAGTAGATCGTTAGCATAGGCATTACTTTAATCTGGTGCTTCCTGACTTCCCCTTGCCAAGCGGCAAATCCACAGCGATGAATTAAGCAGGTGTCATCTGGCTTCAATAGGCAAATAGGCAATGCAAGCTGATCCGGTTTTTGAATCTGTTGGCCTTCAACGAATAAGAGGCTACAATGTTTTGCACCGGTGCCGTGAGGTTAAAATGGCATGTCAATATGCGTTGATGTACTGATTCAGTTAAGTGTCATCTGCTTCGGCACCTAACGAACCGACTTCTAGCCAGATAGTAGTCTGGCTGCACTCTCAATAGGCAGTGAGTAGTGTCTTCTTTGCCAAAACTCCTTTGAAAAGCCAACAGCCTGTTAGGGACTGTAGTGTGACATGGCAGAACCAGACGCAGATGAATAGCACAACTCTCACTTGACGCTATTTGAGTCTTGAACCCAAATAATGGTCATCAATGGCCCTATCGATTAAGCGTAAACAGTATTCCTGAAAATTTCTGCCTTGTATTAGCCCAAGATGCTGATTCACCACGGGCTTGTGTTTAAAGCACACAAAAGATTATACACCACTTGAATCTCTTGAGTCTCATGTGCTTCTACTCAAAGCTTTGTCACCGCTTCACCTTAATTCACCCTCATTTCTTCTCTGTCAAGTTGACATTCCAATAAGCAGCATTCTGCCATCTCCTTCGCAATCTATCGGCGGCCAGCCCTTTTAGGTCTTTCTATATACACATCCTTTACAAGACTCAATATAAATGCCAACTTCTCGTGGTCCACAGGCTCAAATTCCTTTCCATGGTACAGTCTTCCACTTATGTTGAGGATAACGTTTTTGGTTTGAAACTGGCTCAACAGTGCTCCAATCTGCGAAGCTGTTACCTGCATTTTGGTATCATAGCTACCGCCAATAAGGGCTAACGGTATAATGCTTGATTCGGAATCTACAGGTCTCCGTCCTTCCGACAATCTTGGAAGATGAAGATCATAGCTCAAATCGCTCTGTCCGTCTTTGAGTACATTAACGATGGTTTTGTCTCTGAAGTCCACCACGTTGCACGTCAATTCAAAGCTTTCATCTGAATCGTGAAATACCCGGCTGATCTGTCTGACATTAACACCAAACCCTGTCATAATGTGAATGAAAGAATACCGAAGAAAGAGAATGTGAGAGCTGGAAATTTCTCATGTGACTAAAGGTGCGTGAGCAAGCTTTAGGATGTGAAGAGACGGCAATGGAGGCAGATGGACTTGCCGGGAGAGGAAGACAAGAAGGTTGTAAATGTGGAAGATACCGGCTCTAAACAATTAAGAAATCTACTGGATCCTGAAAGTACTGTATCAAGGCCGTAAGTATAATGGGTGTATTCCTGACCCCTGGTTCATGGTCCCTGGTTATGCGTTGGTAGCTCGCTGCAGCGGTTAAGTAAGTTTCGGGAAACTGTACCGAAGTTCCGCAAGTAGAAAATCAGACTCGGGGCCGGAAGATCTTGACAGTGTACTATATGACATATTTGGAAAAAATGGTATCGCTCATGGGGCGGCAATGCTGTCGTTTGAGGTTCATCTTCTAATAGTACCTCAGTAATGACGATTAGCCCATGCAAGTACAGAGAGCCAGCTGAAGAGTCGGTTTCTTCTGGACTTGCCACTAACAATGATCAAAGACGGTGTGTTTCTAGTTTGATGAAGGAAAAAGTGGTACTACTTGCTCTGGGTTGGGCACCCGAGTATATTAGAGTGTGGTGGAGACAGCATCAAAGCTACCATTCCACTCGACGTCAATAAATAGTATTTAGTACCGATTGCAATACTTGCGTACTTACGGTCAGGATTATGACAGTATTCCGCAGCCTACGGTGATTTGATTAAGCGCCATGTCATGTACAGTGCGCCAACTAAGCGCCCAATGCATCTTACGTTTCGGCACCCAGTATAGGGCAAGCTAGGGCTTCCTAGATGTATATATTGGGTATATATCAATGTTTTCTGCAATAATTTATGCCTTCACAAGCACCGGTTTTTGTCCAGCTGGCTGTTCCACCGACTCCGAACACTTGCTACAGAATTACTTATTGTCCGACGCAGACTCGTAAATCTTATCCAAAACTTCTTCGTTGCCACTGCTAGTTCTCTGAGTTGTTTTTAAGAAGCACTCATGATTTCCAGGATTTTTTTTCCCTTGGCTGTACTCTCTTATAGTTCCCCAAATCAAAACTGTCGGCTTTTTTCCCCTTACTGGATCCGTCACTTAACTGCTTCCACACCTCTTCACACTTTTCACCTGCACCCCTCACAGCTACGCGTGCATCTGAGATCTAGATCTGAGACCGTTTTTCTTTCGGAATATTCCTTGTTTACTGGCAGTTGCATTGGTTCAAGGAGCTGTACATCAATTGATACGTTTCTATGATCAGATCGCAATCCACCTATTCCGGAACTCTGGGTGATCAGCCGTCAGAGCTTGACGAAACTTCGCTCAAGTTCAGCTATCGACTTAAAACACTGATTATGTCAATACTCTCGGCTATCTGCTGCTTCATCTTTCTCGAGATACTTATGTTGTGTGCTTGCTGGAGGTATCTATGGTCAAACCACTCGCACGTGCCGGTGACGGCTCAGGCATATCCGGTATCATCGCCAAAGCAGAAATTTGATTTGCGCTACTACGTTCAGCTTCTCGGGCTTGATCTCTACGAGTACCGGGTGACCACTGCTGACGGCTTTGTGATTGTGCTTAATCGAATTGTCAACCCGAAAGTGGACGGCTCTGGAGCCCAACCAGTGCTCCTGGTGCACGGATTGCTGCAGTCTTCCGCTTCCTTCATCACCGGAGGTTACAAGAGCTTGGCTTATCTGCTGGTAATGAGCGGCTACGATGTCTGGCTAGGGAACAATCGCTGCGGCTTCACACCTCAGCATATCCAGTACGACCAGAATGATCGTCGTATGTGGAATTGGGACCTCAAGGAGATGGCCCAGTACGATCTGCCTTGTATGATCGATCAGGTGTTGAAGATCTCGGGCTACCACGGTAAGATTATGCTTGTTGGTCATTCGCAAGCAACGGCGCAGATGGTTCTGCTTCTTTCAAACCGTTTGGGGGTTCGATGCGAGCAGAAGATTGGGAAATGTGTGCTCCTATCACCCGCCATCTATGGAGGTCCCTTACTCAACCAGAAGATGTTCATCCGCTTCATGCGAGTATTGCCTGTCACGTTGTATGATATCTTCTTTGGTGTCAATTCGTTCATGCCAATCCTCATGACTCTGCGAAACCTTACTCTTTCGACGCCAATGTTTGGCTTCCTGTGCTATATAATGTTCAGTTATCTCTTCAATTGGAATGACTACCTCTGGGACAAGAAGGTCCGGTCCATCCACTTTATTTTTGCTCCCGTTTATGTTTCTTCGAAGCTCATGAAATGGTGGTTAAACAGCAGTGGTGGACAAGGATTCCGCCAAGGAAAGCCGATATTAGATGAAAGATACCCCTGGTTCAACTCTAGTACTCCCAAGCTTCTACTAGTTATCGGAGCCAAGGATGATCTTGTGGATGGTAGGATGTTTGTTCAACATCTTGCAACTAAGGAACAGGCAATGAGACAAAAATATCAGTCTTTAATCATTGATAACTACAGCCATTTGGACGTACTCTGGGCTGACGATGTCCAGGCCCGAGTGGGAGAGACCATGTTGGGTTTTTTAGAGGCATAGAGCCAGTCCTATGATTCTATTGATTCAGCCATCTGTCTGGAGAGAAAGCACATCACGAACCTCACCTGACAACCAGCAAAGCAATATGATTGTTTTGCATGCTACATCGTTCCCCTCTAATAAATGGTTTCAGCCTGCAAAAATTCTGGAAGCAGGACGGAAACAGTTCCGAAAATAATGGCAGGCATGCATTCCACCATATATGTCATTTGTTCCGACTTCATTCACTTCTTGGCATGGACCATATACAAAGATTCGATTTCGGCTGGTCCGAATATAACCCGTTCTACTTGACTATCATTCTTTATACCCATCATAAATAGAGTCTCTCTTTGGTTCGTAGTAGATATTCCATTCCTATTATCAATTATTTAGAAATTTTATGCCTTACATTAAACGGTTAACTAAAGTCTAAACTAATACACTAACATGTGCGATTATATGATCCCTCACCCTTCATCTTTCACAGCAATAGGCCAGTTTCCGGTTCTTCACTGTCCAATTACAGCCATGTCTAACACCTCGACTGATCCTTTCACCTTCTTCACCATCTCAACCAACTCTTTGTAATTCTCTGGTTCTATTATGCAAACCGTCTCAGTCTCATTTTCTATCTTCTCTTCTGTGATTATGCTTGATATATACTGACTTTTAAGATCCTGCTCAATCTTGTTGTAGTTTTTATTTAAAAGTGTTATTCTAACTTTCATTTGAGCTCTGGAAATTGGTATTATCTGCTTTTCCACTAGCAACCTTATGGCTTCTAGTGCTTTAGTTTTGGCATTTTTCCCGTTAGTTATGTTGAACTTTAACTCCTTTAATGCTTTTTCAATCATGGTAGGTGGATAACGCTTCCGACTCTTTGGGTTGATGCATTTGGTAGATATTATGGTCAAAACTTCGTTGTGGAGTTTCTTGATTTGCTGAGAACGCTCCTTCTCACTCAACTGAATTTCTCCTTTTTTGAGAATCTCCATCACCACTTTATCAACATTGGTCGTGTTGAATGCCTTTTTCAAATCTTCGTTGGATGCAACGGCACCCTTAGACACATTGAGAAATACCTGTGGGATCTGAAGAACCTCATCAAGATCTTTTTCTATTCCTTTTCTATAATCCTGAACTTTATTCTGGTAGCAGGCGATTTCAAACCTTTTTTTCCCTTTTTTCATTCTCACCAGTGACACATTGGTAAGTTTGATCTGTGATGCTGGTTGGTTGATTTTACCCATCTTGAGTTGAATTCACAGATATGTAATGTAATGTATGTCAAGCAAAAAAATCTGAAATTTTTTTTTTTTTTTTCTGACTTTTAGCACAGCCTTCAAATCTTAAACGCTTGAAAAATAAAAAAAATACCTTGAAGAATCACAGCCTGAAAAAATTTACAGACGCTTATGCAATATCTTCGCTAGCAGAGATAAGATAAGATAAGGAATCTGGGACGAGACATAAACAAATGATTTCGGTCACCACTCTAGCCATAAAATATATATTAATTGGCCTTTTGTGACTAACACTATTACCTTAAATAATGAAGACAATTTTCTTGAACTTATATGGCAATTCACTAAGATATAAAGGTATTATATTATCTACAGGTCGGCGGAGCCTGAGACTTTGCTACATCGAATATCCAAAGCCAATGCATATTACACTTGTAAAAATATTCACGTAGTATATACAGTATTTTTTACCGCATTTTCCTTAACTATTAGCCCCTTTTAGAGTAAATTGATCATGCTGAAGCCCAGCCCTGAAGTGTCAAAGGCACGTCAGAAAGCAAATACAAAGTTAATCCGGGTTATTCCTTTGTTAATTCTGATTGATTCCAAAGAATTAGACTAGCTTCACTTTCTGCTTTTACACTTGCCGATGTTCATCAATACAATCAGTTCAAAGTCATCAGCTCCATAATTTTCAGCCACTTTCTTACACCACGTCACTGTCCCTAGAGATGGATAATTACGTGTCCCTCTACCTTATTCATTTAAGTCTATCAAAAGCACATTAAAGAATAATAACTATAAATATAAGCATAAACAAGCAGCAGCTACTCTAGTTGGTCTATTTCTTCTCCTTGGCAGCCATGACCTCCCTCAAGTACTCATCTTCCTCTTCCTGTTCCTTTGTTAATTTAGCCTTGTCCTTATCCTTGTCCTGATACATACTCAAACCGATCGAACCGAGCAACAAAACAATTGTTACAAATTGAGCGTACATTCTTGCGTCGTAGAATATCTCAGCTTTAGTTAATAATGGATCCCTGGCAGCGTAAGCCCACGATCCCCACATGGACAATGCCCACAATCCTGTAATAACTTTATATTTGTTATCATTCAACATTGTGAGAATCCTGTCTTTAGTGGACACTCCCTGCCATTTACGAGTTGACTCCATAAGTTCACGTTGGGATTCCTGCGAAGAGTACATTTTGTTGTCGAAATTTGTGGAAGCTCCGCTGGCGCAGACATAGGTGGAAATAACAGGAGGAATAATGAAAGCAGCTGTCTTGATGGAATATGATAATTGAAGTAGTCTAGGATATCTGTATGGCGCTAATGCAAAAATACCACAAGAGATGGCTGCACCAATTGCTGCACCTTTAAGACCACCCATGTAGACGGCATGGTCGTGTGCTTCCCTCTCCTCTTTTGAGATAATCTTCATTGTTGAATTACGCTTGTGTTCTTACTAAACACCCAATAAATGTTGAATAAAAAGACAAAACCAAAAGGATTGACTATGCTTATATATGTGCACTTATCTCCCACTATCCCAAATCAGGGCAATACCGTTATTTTCCTCATCACCCGCGAGCAACCTTTCTATTTGAGGCCATTTCCGTGCTTTCCTCGCCCTCTTATTGAACCTCGCTAAATTTCCCGTCAAGAAGTTCGATGCCTTCACACACATCAAAATGGCTGCAAATCACAATCTTCCTACCAACCGGCCCGGAAGAAACAACTCTTGGCTAGTTTGAAACTCCGATCATGTCATCAATTGCTGAAATGATCCTCCCGCCACTTCCCAACCTGGGCATACCCGTTCCTACCTTGTGTGGTTCATTCCGTTCTATCCGGTTTTCCACCCTTCTTCCAGCTTCGCTTATTTGCTGCTCTCAATGCGGAATATACCTGTCGAGCTAATAAATTTAATCCAGAAAAAACCCTCACCAAAAAAGCAAAAAAAAAAAAAAAAAATTCTATTTCGCAACCCACGTAAAAGAGATAGAAAAGAAAGCCCTACGGGGGGCTCGAACCCCCAACCTTGTGATTAAGAGTCACACGCTCTACCGATTGAGCTAGCAAGGCTTGTTGGAATCTTAATGCAGAAATAGATATCTTTGTCAGAATCTTTAAAAGGCAAAATAATATATTGCATCCGTTTTTTACTACAGCTCTTTTTTTAACAAGGGTTTGCTTGCCAACTATATAGAGCACAACTACAGCGCTACATTTTTGATGTCAGATATTTCTGTACATTTTAATACAACTACATTGTTGGGTAATAATCATAACTTAGGGTTAGTGGATAGGTAAAATTTCAGGCGTGGCCCTGGGACAATCACGACTATACTAGTTTTTTTTATACTCAAGAAAAAATAAGCAGAATAATTAATTTTCAGATTACTTTAGCTTTTCATTCTGTGCGTATAAATTTGTTTTATTTTTTAATTAGGAATATTATTTGCACCTAAAAAGCTCTATCGGACTATATTGCAGAGACCCTGGAAACTTCAGGAGTAACGTTGGGTAGAGAGCCGATATCCTCTGGTGATTGAGGAATTATCAAATTTAGAAAGCAAACAATAATAGCTCCAAAGATGAATGGGGTTTCAACAATCAAATCGATACCCTCAAGAAATCCAGCAAGAGCATGATTGCTGCCATTGTATTTAAGGATAGCATCAAACCATGATCCCACCACGTTACCGGCAAAACCCCAGCCCAATCCACAACCTAAAATGAACCTGTTTCTTTGGGTCCATGGGACAGCAGCCAAGATTTTTATTCCTGCAACACCAATTGTACCGAAGAGAAAAACTTGCATACCTCCAAAGACTGATTTTGGAAGATTTGCAAATGTTGCGGAGATCTTGGAAAATATACCCATCAAGACTAGGATTATGGCAGCTGCCCAACCCGCTCTTCTGGATGCGCATCCTGTCAAGGCTATAGCGCCATTATTTGCAGCTTGTGAAACCATTGGTAAGCCACCCCCAACAGCAGAGAGTACACTTCCTAAGGCATCACCCATTATACCACCTTGAACCCTGGACTGAAAGTGAACTCCTTGTGTTTGCTGACGACTAAGCTCTGCTGTAGCGAGAATATCTGGAATACAACTTATACCCTCGACTACGAACATCAACAAGAACGCCAAAATCAAAGATCCATCGACGGAATACTTATAGTTTTTCGTCCATAGGAAGTCACCGGCAGGAGCTGCTTTAATTCCTGACACATCCCAGTAACCACAGGCAGCGGAGACAATGCATCCAACGAGTAAGCCTAAAATGATAGAAGCACTCTTCATTAGTGGCGATCCAATCAGGTTTATGATGATGATGGAAACAAAGGTAAGGAAACCAAGGCCAATGTAACGGCGAGCACCCCAAACGTCTTGAACACTTCCTGTCACGCATTTGTCTTCCGATCCGTAGCAGCCACTTCCCCCACCCCAATTCTCCATACCTGTACCTGCCAAGTAGATAGATAGTAGTAGCAACAAAGTGCCAGTAACCATGGAGGGAAATATTCTAGCAAGATACTTGGGTGGAATGAACGCAACCAAGACCTGGATCCAAACCGTACATAGTACGGATCCCAAAACGGCACCAAAGGCATCCGGACATGGAAGGTTGTTTCCATTAGCATCGACCGGACAGGTACCCTTAGAGTAACGGATGGCGGAATAGGCATAAGCAATTCCAACGATATCAAAGGTGGGTCCAACAACAGATAGCAAACCTGTACCTATGTAATACGGCGTCTTGTAGATATGAATCCTCGTAATCTGGACAAAGGTAGCAATTCCCGCGATAATGAGAGCACACGTTAGCAAGTGTTGAGTCTGTTCGGAGTTGAAGTTAAAAGCATCACCTAAAAGCAAAGGAACTGCCACTAGACTGCAAATCAACGTCAAGCAGTGCTGCAAGCCTAGCAATATAGTCAACAAAATTGGCACCCGATCGTTAAGACCAAAGTAAGGCTGCGTATAACCCTTGTAGCGCTTATTAAAAGGCCAGATGTCTGGAGTGAAAAGGTAGCCATAGTTGTACTCCCCCAACCAGCCCTCTTTGGTGGTTAGCTCCTGTGCAAACGACCAGAACTTCTCTTTCAACGTCTTCCTCTGGCAGAATTTCGCCTTTTCACTGGACCCTTCTTCTATCACAGAGTCCGCTGGCTCAAAAACTTGAGATCCCTCGATTTGTTCGTATATCTGCTCGTTTTTACTCATGAACAGGTTTGCACTTCACTATAGCCAAATTCAGACACTTACCACATGAACCTCGAGACTTGTTCGGCCAGTTATATACTCCGTCTCAGTGTGCTAATCTTCGGTATCTCTACCGATTATCTTAAACGAATTATCGTAATTCTATTTTTTTTTGTTTTTTTTTTTGTTTTTTTTTTTTTGATGCAGATAAGGGTCGGTACACGAGGTCGGATGTAAAGTCGGAGCGACTCTGCATATATGCACTCCGACCACATTCTTGAGACGTTCCTCAAAACCGGATCCGCTCTAACCATTTAAATAACTGCCGTGTGTGTAAGCTTCTATTTCCCGGGAGTTGGAGACTGAAAAATAACTATGGTGTTTGAGTTCAGCGATCACATAAGCTGTCCGGCACTTGCAAAGACTGATTTCACTGTCTACTATGGAACGTTGGTTCATACCCCCAGTCTTGGCACTCTAGAAGTTCTCCCAAATGCCAGAATCGGAGTGGATCAAAGTGGTACTATCTCATACGTGCACTCTGCTCCACTCAAAAGTGGACTAAGTGTAGAGCAGGAGGCACTGGAATACGACCAAAGTCTCAGCAACATCAAGGTGTTAGATGTCTCTAACTCTCTTTTCAAGTTCTTCCTACCGGGATTCTTCGACACCCATATTCATGCACCTCAGTATCCCAATTGCGGAGTCTTTGGAAACTCCACTCTATTTTCCTGGTTAGTCACCTACACCTATCCTGTGGAAATGGCACTATCAGACCCAGAGAAAGCTTTACAAGTGTATGACAAAGTGGTTAGTAAGACCTTGGCCTCCGGTACAACATGCTGTGCTTACTATGCCACCATCCATCCTGAAGCCACTAATATCTTAGCCGACTGTGCTTACCAAAAGGGTCAAAGAGCATTCATCGGGAGAAGCTGTCAAGATATGGCTAAGAAATTCTACACGGATGATGGCTTTGAGGGCGGCAAAAAGTCCACAGAGCTTGTCATTGAGCACATCCGCAAAAGAGATCCAGAATATCAGATAATTAAGCCTATTCTGACACCTAGAAATGCAAACAAATGTTCTGATGAGTTCATGCTTTGGCTGGCCAAGCAAAGCAAGGACTTGGACCTTCCTATTCAGACCCACATGAGTGAGACTAAGGATGAAGTTGACCAGGTTATGCAGATGTTTCCAAAGTGTCAGAGCTACGCCGACATTTACGACAGCCGTAACCTTTTGACTGACAAGACCATTTTGGGCCATTGCATTCATATCTCCGATGAGGAATTGGAACTCATTAATGCAAGAAAGGCGTCGATTTCTCACTGTCCCACTTCAAATTCCTGCTTAACTTCCGGTGAAGCCAGAGTTAGATGGATGCTCGATCATCACACCAAGGTCGGCCTAGGAACCGATGTTTCAGGGGGGTACTCACCATCTATTATGGCAACTGCTCGCCATGCTGTATTAGTCTCTCGTCATGTTGCGATGAAAACCAATGAAGATCATGATAAGTTGTCGGTCAACGAAGCTCTATATTTAGCTACGATGGGTGGAGCCAAAGTCATGGGACTACAAGAGAAGCTTGGTAGCTTCGAAGTGGGTAAAAAGTGGGAATGTCAGTTGATTGATTTAAATGTCCCTGAATCGTCGGTCGACTTGTTTGACTTCTTGAATCCGACATTGGATGGGCTACTTCGTAAAGACAACGAAGACACACGCAAATTTCAGGATTTGATAGATAAGTGGTTGTTTAACGGAGATGATAGAAACGTTAGAAAGGTCTGGGTGAATGGAAGATGTGTGATCAACAAGGATATATAGAACTTATTTGCAATACTATGTTTAATTTAGACGATACATACACTATTGTACTGTGCTTCAATTCAGACTACTACAGAAATCCCAATTCCTACTATATACTCAATTAGTTTAATAAGGAGCCGGACTCCTTATTGTTTTTTGTGTAATCTTATCGCTCTCTTAAACATAAGATCATTCACTGCAATATGATACTTTAATTTCAGCGACTGATTGGATGTGCTAAAAAAACCACTACTCGGAACTGTATTACTATTATGGATTTTGATTGAGCCAAAAGATACTCTCGTTCTCCATCTGCCTCTTTATCTGGTTTTTTCTTTAATCCTCTTGATAACCTTCATGTGAGGTTTTATTTTCAGCCACTTAAATGAGTTTCCTACCCTCTCTGTGCTTTTGATTGGTCGCATATGAAGTCTCTCAAATGAGGAAATTTGGTTTTTATTTGATTCTCAGTTTTGTATTTGGTATGGCTATAGTTAGTTTATCTCGGTAAAATCCGACCTGATAAATGCTATATTTACAATTTGTAGTAGTTTCTAGAAGTAATCGGTGTGTATCCACCTCGTTCATTGGTTCTTTGATTGCGATCGTCAATTATGGCAATCGAACCCAAAGTTTATGTCGGCTGCACAAATTTGCAGCCCGATTCCCGACTTGTTACAACCCCAGTGGCTCAGTTGGATTGAAAGTTGAATAATGCAATCAATGGTAGCTGTAGGCGATCGATATTTTATCACATACTTTAAGGATTTCAAAAATGTGAGGATAGCTCGTAGTGTTACAGGTTGAAACTACTGGACCACAAACACTATGGTCCAGAGGAATTAATGAGATGTAAACGAAGATAACTCAAGTATCTGACATACCGATACAGAGAGTTGAAAGTATAGGCGTGGTGATGACTGGTGCTGATACTGTAGGCAAATAAAGATAATAAGTTTTCATATTTTCATGGACCTCCCTCCTTATTATTATGTCGAATAATTTATTATTAAATAAATGGTAAATAGTAAATCCAGTCAGATTTGGCAGACAAAAACTTCAACAATAAATTGTTGACCAAAAAAGCCCGCAACCCCAACTTGGTAGCAAAAAAGCGAAGTATTAGAATTTGTACAGGTGTCCTGCCTATGCCTCTTCAAGTTCTTTCTGCTTAGCGTTCAAACGTTCAAAATTTCTTTTCATGGCATTTTCAATGAATTCTCTCCCTGTCACAGGAGCATACTTCTTTTCAGGACCCTGAATAACCACATCTGTGTTAGCCTGGTTGAAGAAAGCAATAGTATATCTTGCACTGTGATCCTCGTCTGGCTTTGGCAGTCTCACTCTATGGAAATTGGATTTGAGAATATCATCTGACCATGACATCAACATATCACCGATATTAATGACTATATCACCTGTGACAGAAGGAACTGCAGTCCATTCATCGCCGTATCCGTAGTCGGTGTGAGCTTCTCTTCCTGGGCACACTTCCAAGCCAAAATCACCAGTTCTCTGGAATAGCAGCGTCAAACAATCGAAATCGGTGTGTGGTCCTGCTCTCCAGTAGTTGCCGACCAACTCCTTGCCCGAGAGATCGTAGTAATGCATCAATCTCAAGGTAGTTTGCGCTGTAGGAAGGTCAATTCGGTGTGCTTTGGTAAAGGTATCCCTAGGATAACCTAAGCCCTCGGCTAATAATTCCAGAAGCAAGTTACTCAACTTTTGGCACTTCTCCATAAACTGCTTGGTCTTGTTCCTCCACTCTTCACCAACATCCTCTGCGGCAGGCCAGTTCTGATTGATTCGGTGGTACTGCAGTTGGATCGACTCTTTCTGGTCAGCAGTACCTGTAGATGGCCGAAACTGTGAGGCCTTCTCGTATCCTGTGTTAAGGAGCTTCTGATGAGGAGTCTTCATCTTGGCATCTAGTGGTAAATCAAAGAACTGCTTGGAAAGTCCAAACATCTCCACTATGTCCTGCTTGCTAGGGTATTCCTGATCGCAGAGGGTGAAAAAGCCAGAGTTTTTGGCTGCACCTATGAGTTGCTTCTTGATCTCCTCTCTGTGCTGCTCTACGTCCTTGAGGCTGATTCTAGGAACCAATCTCTCGACGTACGAGCTATCGTCAATGGAGTACTTTCCGTTATCCACAGCAGGGGCTTGAATTGAGGGTAATGATAGGCAGGTAGACATTCTTGGCTATAGTGTGTGTTGCAAATCGACAACACAGGAAACTACAGTGGCTCTGATCTGATATTTATGCAGCTAGCACCACAGCAAGTAACTCCGAAGTACAACCGTTTGGTCGGCTACCAAGGTTCATAGCCGAGTCGGATCGACTGCACGCACTGGTTGGTACACTACCGATTAGAGCGCTTAAAGCCGATGAGGCTTTCTGTGGCGCAGTTAGTGTCTGAGGCGCATGCAGTTTTATCAGGATGATAATTGCTATAGAAAAGAATGTTTGGCAACAAAGCACCGTTCAACCATACACTACATTTAGATACTTGTTTCGGATAGATCCGCAACGTTACATACCTTGTTTCGGCGGATTCCCGGTTGCCACCGTTCTCCACAAACTAGAGCTATATCGTTTATTTTTGCTGCACGGCTGAAGCATTTTCCGGATCTTCCAATAGCCAAAAAGGAAACTGTTCGGTTTTCCTGCAGAAAAGTCTTCTAATCTTGTGTAGATAACTGTCGGAACAGTCGTCGGTTATCGTTTGAACCGATAGAACTTGCTCCAGATCGTGTAGAAGGTAGTTCTATAGGTCGTGCAGTAAGTACAGATCGTGCTAGTCAGGACAGAGAGAAATTTCAGTACTGAAGTGTTCGAAGAGATACAGAAGGAAAGAAAGACAGATACTGGTTTCCTATTTCATAGAGTCGTCGAAGTAATTAGTTCAGGGCGGTGATTGGTGAAAAATCCTGAGAGAGCAGTGGTCTCTTCGGTTGGTAGGGTAGCTAAGCTGGCAGTACAAGTAAATTCTGATAAGCCAGCCTATAATAGCTGCAGACCCATAGGATAAAGTTGAATACTGGCAGGTGAACCGTTAGGAAGGATCGTACCTATTCTGGTTTAGTCGCCGAGTTTTCAGAGCCAAAACACTCTGAAATCTCGGATTTTTCCGTATACCTTAACTGGATTGCGCTTAATCTCATGTGTGCTCTTAGAGCTAAGGTGGCATGCCAGAAATGCAGGTCTCTAAAGCACAAATGCGACTTCAAGTATCCTAAGTGCTCCAGGTGCCAAAAGGCGGGCACCGACTGTATCGTGCAGGATCCTAAAACGAAGGTGTTCAAACTCCGAGAGTATTTTCCTCAGCATATCAACAGTCAGAGAAAGGATGCACGGAGTAAAGATAACTCGAGTATAGAGGCGAGATTAGCACAGCTTGAGGGGAAGGTTCAAAAATATGAGAGGGTGTTTGATAATCTTGGGATTAATGTAAATGACGAATCAAGAATCAACGTGGACATGAATCAGATGGCCATTCTCTCTTTGGTGCCGTTCAAAGGAGGGTCGGTCAACACCGACAACGAAATAACTAGATCTTCCATCTTCGGAGACAATGACCTCGATCCGTCTCCAGATTTTCAAACTACGGACTTCCCGTTCACCAAGGAGCAGTGTGATTCGGTGATCACAAATTACTACCGAATGGCTTGGATTCAGCATCCAATTATTGACAGTCAGGATACGTTATTCTCCATATCCATGAAGTATTATGATGCACATCTCCCTCTTTCTTCATGGGAATCGTTTCTTCTGTCTATCTGTTTGGCTATCGGTACTGCGATTACTGGTGAGTCTAGTACTAAAGGAACTCGGTACTACAATACTTCGATAGTGTTCCTTAAGAAGTTCCTACATTCAATTCCAGTACTCATGAAGAGCTACTCGGATCACCAGCTGAACATACGTCTCCAGGTAAGATCTTTGCAGGCATTGCTACTAGTTTGTACCTTTGGTCTAATGGAGCCAATATCTCCTGGTATCTGGTATGTGGTTGCTACAGCCATGAGATTGTGCATTGATCTTGATCTTCATGAAGAGTCAGTGTTGGCAAAACTTGACACTCCTTTCGCCAACACATCAGAAAGGGAGTTTCATCGTCGATTGTTCTGGACCTGTTATGCTCTTGACCGCCAAATATGTTGCTATGTCAACAAGCCATTTTCATTAGATGATGTTGACATAACAGCGCACATGATCGAACCGGTTGTTGATAATATCTCTTTCAGGGTCTCCTGCCTATTCATCAAAGTTAGAAAAATGCAGTCAATGATCCATCAGTTCATATATAAGAGGGTTAGTGAGAGTATGCTTCCAGAAGAACAATGGCGACGAGAGATGCATGTGGAACTGAATGGCTGGCTTGCAGAAGTTATCAAGTGTGAGTTTGATCCTAACCAAGAACTACGGAGAATTATGACTACAGCCAAGGATTTCTTGATTCTGACATATTTTCAGTTAATGCATGTTCTGTACAAAGCCACGTCTGTGGATCCCAAATTGGTTAAAGCTCAAGAATTTAATGCTATGTTCGATTGCGCCAACAACCTAATCACTATTTATGAGAACTTGCACTACTCTGGAAGGATCAATTACAAATATTTGTCCGTCTATTCGATCTATCAGTCTGGTTTGACATTCTTTTATTGTCTTATCAATTGTCCCGAGCTATCTCTGCGCCCTAACATGCATGAGTTTTCTGACAGTTTTGTCAATAGGATCTCGAGCATGTTGCAGGGCTTGAAGAGAGACTGTGCTCCAGCTCAAGGTGTTCAAACAACGCTTCTTAAGTTATACTCATCGACTTCTGCAATAGTGAAAAGGAGATCTCTGCATCCGCCTAAAATAGATCCGCATACACCATATCAGCAGAATTATGGTCCTTTTGACGCAAATATTGAAGCTAGAATGAAGCAACTTGGAGCGATACCTCTACTTCAGGATGTTCTAGAGCCTAATCACAATGAATTTTCCGTGAGCAACGCTGATCAGAATGATTTTGACAGTTCTGAGCTTTTGAAGGGTTTGAACTTCTCTGACTTGAGTGTGGCCCAGTCAAAGTCTGGTTCTGAGGCTGTTGATCGGCATGAAGGTGGAAATACACTACCGGAACTGGTGAGCAACCAGGATCTCTGGGAGTTTCTATATGAGGAACCGTTTAATCTTAAGAATATTATTCTGTAACTGGGGTATTTATGGGAAATAACGCTAGATTTGTATAATATTTTAAATAAGGAGAATAGTGTGCATTGAAGCGGAATTAATGAGTAAGATTGATATAAATCGAACTGGAAATCCGTACCAGAAAGAATACTACACTATCTGGCGCCTGATAACACATCTATGAGGACAGCAGAGGTAGAAGTATTAGGATCGAAGGTCTCCCAAATCTGAATAAACTAACTGATTTCTAACGTCAAGAATCTTCTTTAAAGAAGGATACTTATATACATGTGCATTTTTGGAACAGGCTAAGTTCAATTGTCCAAAATAGCATCCTCTATTTTTTTCACTTTTCATTTTTCACTTGATTTTTCTCCGCGGATCTATTTTTGATTCTGATCACAATTGTCTCTTTTTCTACTATTATAGCTCCAAAGTCTTCGGTATGCAGTTTGATAGAGATTCCGATAGCAAACTTAAGTTTAAAAGTGATAAAAATATACCCATCTACAAGCGGTTTGAAGATATGGGTCTCAAGGAGGATCTCCTTCGAGGAATATATGGATATGGTTTTGAATCACCTTCGGCCATCCAGTCCAGGGCTATTATGCAGATTATAAGTGGCCGAGATACTATAGCACAGGCACAATCAGGTACCGGAAAGACAGCCACGTTTTCTATCGGTATGCTGCAAGTTTTGGACCCTAAAAAGAAGGATATTCAGGCGTTAGTGCTTGAACCAACTCGAGAGTTGGCAGCGCAGGTTTCAAACGTCATCAAGACATTGGGAGACTACATGAACATACAGTGTTATGCCTGTGTGGGTGGCAAATCTGTTGGGAATGATTTGAAGCAGCTATCTAAGGGGCAAAATGTAATAACTGGTACTCCAGGCCGAATTTTGGATATGATTCATCGTAGAAGCTTTAACACCAGGCACATCAAGATGTTGGTGTTAGACGAAGCAGACGATCTTCTTGGAGAGGGGTTCAAAGAGCAGATTTACGATATATACAAGTTTCTCCCGCCAGGAAGTCAGGTGGTGGTGGTTTCTGCCACTCTACCGAGAGATGTGCTTTTGATGACCACAAAATTTATGTCAGACCCAGTGAAAATCTTAGTGAAAAGAGACGAAGTCTCATTGGAAGGCATCAAGCAATATTTCATTCAAGTTGAGAAGGAGGAATGGAAGTTTGACACTCTTTGTGACTTATATGACTCTCTCACCATCACTCAGGCAGTTATATTCTGCAACACCAAAAAGAAGGTTGATTGGTTGGCCAGTTCGTTGAAGAAGGCCAACTTTGCTGTGGTTTCCATGCATGGTGACATGAAGCAGGAGGAGAGAGATAGGATTATGGAGGAATTCCGATCTGGCCATTCCAGAGTGTTGATCTCTACAGATGTGTGGGCCCGAGGCATCGATGTGCAACAGGTGTCCTTAGTGATCAACTACGATCTTCCTACAGACAGAGAGAATTATATTCATAGAATTGGTCGATCCGGCAGATTTGGGCGTAGAGGAATTGCTGTTAATTTTGTGACTGCAGATGACGTGGACACGCTACACGATTTAGAGCATTACTATAGCATTAAGATCGAGGAAATGCCCTCTGATTTGAGTCAGGTGATGTAAAAACTGTAATGTTCCCAGTGTAACGGTATAATGTATGTTAATATAATAGAGTAATTGGAGGTACACTGACAGAAGTTACTTGTAAGTAGTAAGTGGAAACCCGCCTCGTTAGCGTCTTCTTCCGAATATAATTCCGAGTTTCGGTATCTAAGATTCAAGGTGACCCAAAGTTTTCCCCGGTCATCTTACTATCTGTTTCTACTTGCAATGCTGCTTATCCTTCTTCATGTTGACACGCATGGACACTTGCTCGAGCTGGCGCTTGCACCTCTTCCGCTCTCCTCAAAGCATATTATTGTCCAAAGTCCTCCCCATTGCAAGGTCTACAGCCTAGTCTATGCGTAATGCCAAAGATGCTATCCAGGGAATATTGTTGCCAATATTTAGTCCTCCTGTAGTACTTCCGCTTATATATCGTTGACCTCTATAGTCTCATTTAGCTGTTGATTTCTGGCAATGAAAAGCTCCGCAAGTCGGGATGCATACTTTAGATTACTGTTGGGGATTAAGTCATCGATCTGACCATCTTTCTCTTCAACTACCAGTTCTGCCTGACTGCCTGTCAAGCAGTAGTTAACCACCCTATCTATTTCACCATTATCCACAAAGTCCCATTCTTCTGCCTCTGCTGAGTTCACTTGCCAGCTGCTTGAAAGTGACGTGATCTTTTTTGCTTTCTCAGGAGACTCTGGATTAATATCCACGATGATGATGCTGTCATTCTCGGGATTAAGCTCTATTGATTCGTCTTGGCAAATGAAATGAGTTGCTGGAACCTCTACACTTTCCAGCAATGTCTGGTCCATGTCATGATCTGCATCATGTATCTTCGAACTCACAACTGATCTATCCTTTAGAATTGTAGTCAGGATCACTTTCCCCATCACTGTTGAAAAGATGATACCAACTAGCAGACAAGTCTTATCTGCGCGGAAATCTGAGCTCAGACATGTGCACAGCTCTAGACACAAATGCACGCCTGTTGGTAGATGCATGCTGATAAGATAAAGATCAGAAACTCTTCCTTGGGTTTGGAAAAACTAAAGCTTAAGCAGTTGGCTTGTCTGACGTAGTTCAATTCTTCATATTTTCTTACTTGTAGAGAGGAGATAGTAATTGTCGGTAAGTCATGGTGTACTATGTGCTGTGAAGCAAGATGAGCGGATCAGCAAGCCTCAGTTATACAAGGAATACGACTCTACAAATTGTAGTTCTGGCAATCTGGATGGAAAATTGATTAATTCACTGCCAATATTGAGGTATTGGCAATTACGCCTACCACCGCCTGAGGAGAGCAGCAAAGCAAATTAAGCGCCGTCGGTCATTCTCAACTCAACCCTAACCTGGCTACACATTGGCCACCCAATGTGCACCACTAAAGCTTGCTAGCCCTCACTACAGTTCAAAACCTCCGTTTCAAATAACATGAGGTGCTACAACATCATACCTACTCCCGCTCATTAGTCTTGTTGTTAACTTATTTAAGCCTTGCTTCTCTTGTTAGATGTCGAATTCTTAGGCAACTCCTTCACAAATGGAATAAGCTCCGGTTGTCCAGGAATGTACTTTCTAAGAACCTCGGGCACAACCAAGCCTTCTTCAGTTTGGTAGTTCTCTAGAATGCAGCAAAGAGCTCTCTCGGTGGCGACCAAAGTAGAGTTCAAGCAGTGAACGTACTTCTTCTCCTTCTGACTTTGACTCTTGATTCCACAACGAATCTCCATGTTTCTGGATTGGTAATCCGTACAGTTGGAGCAGGAGACCAACTCCTTGCACTCCTTCTGGTATGGGAACCAAGCCTCAAGATCGTACTTCTTGGCAGCAGCGTTGTTCAACTCTCCGGAAACAATGGCAACAACTCTGTATGGCAAGCCCAAGCTCTGGTAGAACTCTTCACTTGTGCCGATCATCCGGTCAAACTCGGCCCAAGACTTGTCTGGCTCTGTAAGAACAAACTGCTCGATCTTCTCGAAAGCATGCACTCTAAAGATTCCCCAGGCATCCTTTCCATGAGCACCGGCCTCTCTTCTGAAGCACGATGAATATCCGGCGTATCTCAGAGGAAGCTGCTCGGATGGTCTCTCGAACCACTCTCCAGAGTGGTATGCGGAAATTGGCTGTTCGGAAGTGGCAATCAAGTACTTCTCATCGTCGCCGTCTTCAACCTTGTACAACTCCTCGTCAAACTCCGACAACTGGGCAGTCTTAGCCATAACATCCTTGTTCATCATCACAGGAGCCTGCATAGCAGTGTACTTCTTGTTCATCAAGAATTCCAAACCGTAGTTAATCAGCGCCTGGTTCAAGAAAACACCGTAGTTTCTGAGGAAGAAGCCTCTATGGCCGCAGATCTTCACACCTCTCTCCGGATCGTATCCGTCCAATCTGAGCAAGATCTCGTGGTGAGAAAGCTTGGCTGGCTTGCCTGTTCCCGTAGCAATTCCGCTGAGAGTCTCGTAGCTGTATCCCTCAGGGCACCACGTTTTCACAAGCTCGTTGTTGGCCTCATCCAACGACACCGGCACGCTAGGATGAAGGATGTTACCCACCTGGTGCACCTTGTAACGGAGCTGTTTGTCGGCTTCGTTTTCCTTCTCGATGACAGCCTTCTTCTCGGCAACAATGGCATCCTTCTCCTTCAAGAGCTCACTAGGATCCTCCTTGGCCTTGAACTTCTTGGCCAACTCCTTCTGTGTCTTGTTCTGCTTCTTGTTGAGCTCGTCCAACTCGAATCTGAGCTTTGTCCACTCCTTGTACTCGCTGATGATCTCGTCGACGATCTCAACCGAGGCGCCACGCTTCTTCTGTGACTCCTTGATGGCCTTGGAGTTACCGCCCTTCTCGTCTATGAATTGTAAAATATCTAACATGCTGTTGCTGCTGTTGCTGCTGTTGCTGCTGTTTACTTCCGTTTACTTCTGTTTGCAAAAGAACTGCTGTTCCTTATTTATTAATTTATATAAGGCTACATCGCGGAGAGAAGAAGATGTGGAATTTTCGTTGCGAAAAATTTTCGGCACAGCCGGGATTTCTGCTCCTGCTGCTGATGCGGCTGCCACCAGGCCTCTGCTGTCAGATTGGCTGCCAGGCCCAGCCCAGAAGGCTGAAGTTGCAGAAAAGCCTGCAGCAATCAAGATTCCATGAGCCTGAAGCGGTTCTGCTGTTTTGCTGTGCTTGTTCCGCTCGAACCGCCCAGGAACCGGACCTGACACTGGTGAAGCAGTACTCCGCGCTAATTTGGCAGTAAGCGCCAGACGAGACCAACGCATTGCCGTTTTCGGTGACTAACTGGTTGCTGCTGCTTCTAGAAGCCTGCGTGTAAAGACTGCCGCTGTTCTGAGCGGTTGGCGGCTGCCAGGTGTCTTTGAACACCGATAGGGCGCCGGCAGTAGGTTTTGACGGTCCACGCGGATGTGGTCAGAGATGACGTAACGTAACGTAGGTAGCTAGCTGGCTGGCTGGCTGGCTGGCTGGTTGGCTGGTTGGTAGCAATAAAAAGTACAACTGATCTGGCTAACTTGTACTGACGGGCAGGAAAGTGCTGCCATGATTGATATCATTTATGGCAGCTGATGACTGCCTGTAGGTCGCTGTTTCCTGTTGAGATCTTTGGCCACTTTTGGTCTTAGTTCTGAGCGTCTCTTAAATTAGGTAGTTTATTGCTGTCTTCATCATCTCAAGGTGCTGTTGGCTTTTTTTTTTTTCTTTCTTTCTTTCAGGCTTCCTGATGCCGTCTGAGGACATTGCATATCTACGTGCCCAAATTTGGCTGAAGTTCATGCTGTCACTTCGGGTATCCAGCTATCTACATACATTTTTACCTTTTTTTATGTTTCTTTCCTACGTACGTCTATCCTTCATTTCCCTGATTCACTGCTATCATCCCACTCTCCTCGATATTGTCGCTGGTCTCATCCTACTCTCCTTCTGAATATCATTTCTAGATACTTACAACTTATGTAACCACGAATCTCGCTACTACCCGCCTAGTCCAAAGAAGAGGCACCGGTAATAATATCAACCAATTCGTTGGTAATGACGGCCTGTCTGGTTCTGTTGTACCAGATGGAGTATTTGTTAATCATATCACCAGCATTCTTGGATGCGTTATCCATGGCGTTTCTTCTGGCACACACCTCGGATGCGTAGCCCTCGGCCATGGCAGCAAAGATGGAGTTGGCCAAGGAAAACTTTGAAAAGACGTCAATGGCGCCACTGTCTTCCTCGATATCAAATGCAGACAACTTTGTAGATGCCTCGATGGCCTCCTGAGAGAACACAGCAGCACCGGTCGACTCGAAGGCAACTCCCGACAGGAACTTGTTGTACAAAACCTCAATCTTGTCATACTTGCCGAGACTTGTGATCTCATCGGTGATCAAAGAGGCCTCGTTGAAACTTGGTGTCTGCTTGCCAATGCCGTTGAATGCCAACACCAAGTTGTCTGGGTTGGTTCTGAGCAATTGCACCTTGACCTTCTCACCGATGGCAACCACGTCTGCACCCGGGTTCTCGGCAATCTTGGCTCTGGCGGCCTTGGCGATGGACGAGTGGATGGATCCGCAAAGTCCCTTGTCAGACGAAATGGCAATGATCAAGGTCTTCTTGCTTTCCTTTGGACTGGCGGTCTCGGCCGTCTCGAAGAAGTCCTTGTCGGCGCCGTTGTAAACTCTAGATGAGGCCATGGCCCTCTGAGCCTTGTTCAATCTGGTCGAAGCAACAATCTTCATGGTGTTGGTGATCTTTTCGATGTTGGTGATCGACTTCAATCTAGTCTCGATTTCTCTCAACGTGGCGTAGTTTCTGCCCTGGGTGCTTGCAGCACGGGCAATTTGATGGGCTCCTAGACGAAACATGATGATTGCAAAATCTACAACTGTGTTGTCCAGACAGTAACGTGTATCCAGTGTTAGTGTTGATGCGACGAAGAGTTGGAATTTCAATTTTTCTCCACAGCTCCACACCGCGCACACCGGCCAATTGGCAGCAGCGTGGAAAATTTTGCGCTGGCCAATCAGAGAGGTGCTGGAACAGCTGGCTGCTGCTGACGGCGGCCACTGCTGTTTGCAATTGCTTCGACCATTTTGTCTGGTTCCTATCGCCCTCAGAAGTGTATCGGTGGGGGTTAGGAAGACGCCGGCGCCCTGGTGCCCTAGCTAAACGAAAGTCCGTACAGCTATGTAGTCGCGTCGCTCGGCGTCGCTCGTGAGCCCAAATCCGTTCAGGGCGGTGCTGCCGCCTGGTAGCATCTAACAACAACAACTAACTGTAGAGGTGCCACCCAAGACCCGGCACAGCTGGTAGCGGATCATCACTGCTGCTGTCATAATCCATGGTCTGTGTTTGGCTAAATCTCGACTGTCCCTGGCTCTCAAAGTCCGAGGCTCGTCTTACTGTAGGTGTCGTAGGTAGCCGTGTATTTGGTCAGCCTTCCATAGGCGTCCAGAATTCGATTTTGTCGTCGTCCTGAATCTGCCACCACTCCTCCCAACGACGCTGCTTAACATCCTCAAGTGCTACAGAAATCTCCAAATTTTCCTTTTCTTTCACCTCCTGTTGACTTACCTGACTACACGGTTAACACCCCACGCTGCTACCAGTAATCTTGATTCCTCCAAAAAATCTACATATCTTTCTCTCCAATTAACTGTACAGTACATGTGTATTATATGCCAGGACGGCTATTCTAGCATCTCTACCACATCTGCCACCACTGGCATCTCTATTACCTTTATTTCTCCTCTTCGTCCTTCCATCCTAAGCTCTTTAAATCCATTCTGACCTGCGGCTCTGTTTGAATCTTCTGCACTTGTGTCTTTTCCAAAAAGTCTCCGTTGGCCTGTTTCACCTTGAGCTTCTCAATAGCCCGCAACTTCTTCAAAAGATTCCGGATCTTCTTCTCCTCTAGCGAAAAAACGCCGCCAACAACCAGAGATGCATCTCCACCATTGTTTCGCTCCTGATTATGTTCTTCATTCTTCTTCTTTCTATTTTTGTTCTTGTTGTTCTCCAGCGGAGTAGCTCCCGGAACTACTCTGCGCTGCTGAGCCGGAACAGCTCCCGGAATCCGACGAACAGAAGCATTCTGATGGACTCTTGATGTTCCATTCTGCTCTGCCTCGACTTCCGCCAAAGTTCTAAGATGACGCGCAGCTCCGTTTCCTCTGGCATGAGGAGGTCTGTACACTCCTCCAGAGCCCGGTTTTTTGTCCTTTGCAACACTGGCTTTCTTTGCAAGATACTCCACAGCAGAAGCGTCCGGCTTACATTCACAGACATCTGTCTTGGCTCTGCTGATCGGTGGAAAGTCGGTGAGAGGCTGATGACGCCAGTCCACTCCATACAATTCGTTGAACTCCTTGATGTAGCAGAGTGTTCCGTTTAGGTACCAGATCTTGACGCAGTTATCGACTCTGAGACGAGGGGAAGTAGTAGCCGTCAGAATGAACCGTCCATCTGGCGACCATTTGCAGACAGAAGTATTGGATGCTTGGAAGCTGGCCACTGTGGAAAACTTGCTCTGACGGTCCAGAATGTCGACATTTCCCTGCAAGTTTCCAAAGCCGGCCACCAAGATGTACTTGGCGTGCGGAGAGTAGATGATCGTGTTTCTAGGGCCAGGTGGAAGAGTGTGGATGACATTTCCTCTGGCATCGAAAAATGCAGTCTGTGATGGCATGTAGCCGTAGGTGACGGCGAACTCTCTGGATGTAGGTGACCAGGCAGTGTCGTATATAGGGCCCTCCTTGTCAAGCGTGATTTTCTGGTCAAAGGAGCCTGTGATGCCAAACAAGTAAAGCTGAGTTTCGCCGTAATACGATTGGTTGGACGAGTCGACGTCGGTGGTGACGAGCGCCAACATGGACGTTCCCAGATCGTTCCACTTGAACTGGCACGACTCCCCCTTGAAGAACTTCTTGGTAGAGATAGGCTGTAGAACGTTCGGCAAAGAATACACCTTGATGCAGGCAGGCTCGGCTCCCGACACCGGCACAAACACGGCGACCGACGGGCTGCGGCCCTGGGACAGCTGGAAGGACTGGATCTGGCCGCCCTCCTCCTTGAGCGTGTAGACTGTCTTGCATGGGTCCGACTCCGTGCTGTAGAAGGTGAGATGGTGTGCAGAGGTTCGGCGGCAGAAGATGGTCTCGTCGGCGGTGAACTGCGGCTTCCAGCCGGACTGCGACTTGTTGAGATACGTCTGGACCACGGTATAGCTGGAGGCGTTGTTTTCAAGGCGCACAATGAAGACGTTGTCGTTCCAGTTGCCAGAACCATCGGTGGCTCTCGTGGGTCTCGACCAACAGTAGAAGAAGGAATCCTGTGAGGAGAAGTAGAAGTCGAAGATGTTGGCGATCGGAACCTCCAGCAGCTTTGCTCCGGAGCAGGAGTCGCAAATGATCAGTCCTGAAGCCTCTGCATACGCAAACAGCTTGCCTGTAGGAGAGTAGCATGCAGATCTGACTTCGCCGGGCTCTGGGGCTGAAAAACCGGACAACGGCTTGAACACTGGCTCGGCTTCAATAATTCCCACCGCCTTTGGCTGGCGGTAGAATATTTGGGGTGTTTTGGTCATGGTTACAGCTCAATAATCCGGGAAAAAAGCAAACGCAAAAGTGAAAGATGAAGTGGAAGAAAGCACTCTGAAAGTCTTGTGGAAAAGAAAAAAAAATTTTCGGTGCTGCGAGTGTGAGGTGGGTGGGGGGTCGACATGGCAAGCAGAAAGCTCCAAGCTGGCACCAGGCCATCGGCAAGTGTACCAGGGCATACAACCGTGTTTGTGCTGCAGTAGGGCTCTGGGACTCTGGGACTCTGGGACTCTGTGGCCTTGAAAGTGTAGTTTCACGTAGGTGTTTGTAGCCGCAGCTAGCCGGCCATGCAAGGATCCACATCCCGTCACGATGCCTGCTCCACTACCAGCTGTTCTGTTCAACTGTAGTTCGGCTGCCCAGCCTGGTGCAGCCGGTCCCGAAGCCTCCTGACAACGGCGCCTAACTTGGACAGTCCACTGCTCTGGGCTGCAGTAGTATGCTGGTTTGGCGCCCGTCAGTACTTCGGCTGCAGCAGGATCTGGGGACTTGGTAGCTGATCCAAAGCGGCTACAACCGCAACCGGCACCCATGCCAAGCTCCCTGCTGCTCCGTTCCCACCGCCGCCGACGCTGCTGCTGCTGCTACCACTACTACTACTACTGTTACTGCTGTATTCTCTGCCACAACAAATCCCTCTGTGGTTCACCTACAGTAGATGTGTCTTCCATACGATGTAGCCCGCTTCCTCCTCCCCGGAAGTCTGGTAGGCCAGCTTCTTGGGCATCGGATGCTTGCCTGCGCTCCCGCTACGTTACTATATATTCGACCACAAATATTAGAAGTATTACTGATTTCTACTGATCTGGATGTCCATGTAACGGTCAGGTTCCGCTAGTGTTTGATCCACTACTGTATCCGCCAATGCAGGCACTGCAAGAATTCCTTAAGCCGTCCGGAAATTGATCGGCATATTTCTTAGGGTGGTTCTAGATGAACGAGCGAACACGAGGACTTATATCCGAAGACTTCTGCTGGCAACTGTTCACCCGACATCCACCCGAGAAGACGTGGTCTAGGGCCTTCGGATCGGGAGAGCACCTCTGGGAGTCTGCAATTAATATTTGCAAACCCTCCTCCTACATCTCCTACCTCTTAAAATCAATCAATTCCTATATACATCTACTTACTCGTAAATCCAGCCGTAGTTGCTTGGATCGTAGTCAACCAATTCCTCCTTCTTGAACCATAGGTTGATCTCCTTCTTGGCGTTTTCAACAGAGTCAGAACCGTGAATGACGTTTCTGCCCATGTCCAAAGCAAAGTCTCCTCTGATGGTACCTGGAGCAGAGTTCAATGGGTTGGTAGCACCCAACATGGCTCTACCTTGCTTGACAACATCCTTGCCTTCCCAAACCATGGCCAAAATTGGGCCAGACATCATGTAGGACAAAAGCGATGGGAAGAAAGGCTTCTCTTGCAAGTCAGCATAGTGCTTTCTGAGCAGCTCTTCGTTGGCCAAAGTCAACTTGATACCCACCAACTTGTAACCTCTGTTGGTGAATCTCTTGAGGACTTCTGGGAAGATGCCTCTTTGGACACCATCTGGCTTGATAGCAATGAAAGTTCTCTCCTTGTTAGACATAGTGACTGGTATGCAGAAGAAAGTAGTAAAGAAGAAGGAAAAAAAAAAAAAAAGTTTCAGTGGATGGACTCGACAACTTAATTTTTCACCACAGAACCGTGCGACAGAACATGGAAGTGAAAAATTGTAAAAAAATGGAAAAGTGAAAAATTTTGTTCGGCACAGCGTGGAGGGAAACACCCGAACACGAGCTGCAAAGAGTGCAGCAATAGTAGTAATAGTAGTAAATGAGCAGAAGCCCTTGTGATTTTGCAGCTGAACAAAAGTCGTCTATGTAGAACACATTTTCTGCAATTAATCTCAGCAAATCTCAAGACCCTTTTGGGATCTGGCCACCAAGAGCGCTGCACAATAATTGCACAGTATAATGAGTGTCACGGTTTTAGCGCCGGCTGAGAAGGCCAGGTGGATTTCTTACGTTACCCGTCGCCGCACCCGGAAGCTACCTTCAATAGTGAAATGAAAGTATGACGCCACAAAGCGGCTGGCTAGTCAGGAACCTTGAAAGGTCTTGTCCCGATCTGCAGTTATTGTGTGCATGCTGTGATTAGTATTCGACTAGAGCTCTACTGCATCGTGCGAGCGTAGTCGGATCTCAGAGCCGCTGGCCGACTCCGGCGCTTAACGGCTGTTGGATTTGAGGTTTTAGCGGGTCCCACACTTACAGCATTAAATGAAACGGTATCATTGCTCAGTTTCTACAGCCACTGCATACGCACTGCCATTACCAGCTTCAGACATTCTGGTAGCAGCCAGTTCACCTCACATGGAGTTTTTAAGCGCCAGAAACCAGGGCTCTCAACAGCAGCAGCTCCTGGGGCAGAATTGCAGCTCTTTTTGGGATTGATTGGCAGCTTTTGACACTGATGTTCTTGTATGCTGTATCATTGGAAAATCTCTGAAGCGGTCGACTGGTGTCTTGCCAGTCTATTTGTAGGCTTTGCTCTGGCATCACCTAGATCGGCGCGTCGATTTTCTCCTGAGGCGACGCGATTTTTGTTTACCTATTTCTCCTAACTCTTTTTCCATCTCCGTTCTATATCCATTCTCCAACAATGACGCTAGATGCTGTCACACCTCATCGAGAGCAGCCACATGGCCATAAGCGGTCTCCTACAACGCCACTCACGCCCGTGGTGGGGCGTCAGAATGTAAAGAGGAAAGTATGGTCCGATTCGGACCTGAAAGTGAACTTATTTCCAACAGATGATGTCACTGCAAACAAGAGCCTTGAAGACGATGGCAACAGAGAACAAAATGTTGAAAAGAAGATTGCCGAAAAAGTTGCTGAGAGTAGCGGCGTCGTCGTTGACGGCAAGGCCAAAAGTGCCGATCTTCACTGCACAAGCAAAACGCTGAAAGCTGCTCCAGAAGCAGGAAATTGGAGCTTGAATGCCAGATTGGTTGATGAAATGAAGTCTAATTGGGTTCTTCGGCGCAGGAACAAAGACTTGGAGATGCTTGTAGAGTTTTTGCAGAGAGAACGTGAGGTTGGGCTGTAGACTTGAATGGAGACAATACTTGCTAATTGGGGGAGCTCACGGGACATGATATTGGGTAACCGAGCAACTGTTATTGCTGTCGAAACTTAACGCGACTTTCTGAATGTTTCCGGCTAAAATACAGCCTGGGTTCGTGCCCAAGTACGTCAAAAACTGGTTGGCAGTATTGCGATGCAGTACGGCTTTTTGGCGGATAGAGTCAGCATAGAAATTGCATATTCTGCTGTTTTTTTATAGACGAGATTTTATGGTATTAATTGGGCAAGTCTGCTAGTAGATTGCAGAGGTTTGGTCGGCTCTCATTTTGTAGTTTATGATTTGTTGTTTCAATAAGTGTGTCGCGGAACATCTGCGAGTTTGAGATTTTTCCAGGCGTTTTAAGATATTACTTAATCGTATAACAGCAACAAAAATGATAATTCAGGAGATCAATATCCCTAAAAATACAATTTATGTTAACCTTTTTTAGGTGACAGTCCATTATATTATGTTACGTAATATATTTTAGCATTAGACTACTAGGACAAAATGAAAGAATGACATTCATTAGCTTGATACAAAAATATGGTTTAAGTGTGAAACAAATACTGTGATAAATTATATAGTACTGGGTTACTCGCTGAACCCTGCTTTATGCTACGATCCTTAATACTCAAAAAGAATCGAGGTTCTGGAACACAAGCAAAAGCAGCCTCTTGCATCATAATACATCAGCAACTAGCAGTATGCTTGACCAGTATGATGCTATAGCCGCAGAGGATTTCATCTTTCTTTCAAGAGAGAAATTTTGCTGAAAATCGATGAGTGCCGTAATTGAATTCAAGAATAAATCCTTTCGACAGATTTGGGATCACAACGGGTAGGAAACATAACTCTTAGCCTCTTTGCTACTTGCATGCCCGAAATTCAAAGGAGTAAGAACAACGAGCTATTTGTTATTTTAGCTTGGGTTTAGAAAGAACCTGGTCCCATAACACATACTCACACAATCACACTCCTTAGCAACTTCAGCCTGCCTTGTCAATTGTAGAACCCGATAAACATGGAACCGGCAACTTCTGCCTTCAGCCGAATGCCTGCCGTCTTGTTTGGTCTTCAAAGTCTTGTTAGCCTGCTGCTACCACACAACAGAAAATTACAGCGAAGTAAAATACTATCGTAGTAACATTGTGGCACCAAGCCACTGCGGCCGTAGCATCTACATACATCTTTGTCTTCAGTAGATGACATCAGTAGGCATTTACCGCCAACATTTGCCATAATACCATACAATTGCCAGAAAATACTCACCCACATCTGCAACATGAGACCACTGCTGAACCGGCAGCCAGCACAGGTGTCTAGCTCAAACGCACTATCAGGTTCATTTGGAACATATTCAGCTAATATAAACAATACATTGGGTGCGGAACATCACGTTTCGGTTCTTCCATCGATGCTCTTACCACCTGCTTTCAACCACAGCTACAACCATAATCACAACCACAGCTACATCCACGACCACAGCAACAACTGCAACCATAATCACAACCACAACCGCAACCACAACCAAAAAAACCCTTACTGACACCAATTCTTTATCCCTAAATTTATATCTGTACCATCATTTACGCCTTTTCCAAACACATTGCATTCCCATTACCTAGTTCATCCGTATCCGTCACCAGTAGGGTATTCCATGGCAGTGCACAAAGAGCGGCTCTTTTTCTGCTTATTTTTCTGCTCGACAATCGCACCCGCATCTCTCTCTCATCCTCATCCTCATCTCCACTCTCGTCTCATTACCTAATCTTCTTCTAATCTACTTTAGGCACAATCTTGGGATGGCACCACCAGCATGGAATTCGACCTCAAACTAATCTGTGACTTGGATACAGTGAAGGACTATATTAGAGGAGTTATATGGTCCATCTTCTTTCACCGGTTGTTCGGGTCTATCAAACCTTACAACACCAGATCTTTTTTGGATGTACCTTATCCCAGCACAGACTACCCGGAATTGGACAGTTTGATCGACAGCAAAATTGACTGCATAGTAGAAGAGATCAAGAGCGAGAGGCAAAAGGAGGACACGAGGGCGGTGGAGGTAGAGGACGAGGGCGAACTCTTCTACAAGTGCGTCGTGGTGATACGCTTCTACGAGGGCTTCACAGTTGCAGCCAAGTCGCCGGCCAACGATAGTCGCAGCAACAGCCAGAGTATGGTGCTGTCAACGTCGTCGTCGGTGTCCATTCCCAAAAGAGTCAAGAAGTACGAGAACTGCTGGGAAAAATGGGTGCTCAAGGTGACTATTGTAAACAGCAAGAGCTTCAAGTTGTTGGAAAGCGGCAGCATCAGCTCCAGATTCGAGTTCTTCCGCCAGGACTTCGAGAAGAACCTCTTCAGAATTATAGACTACATGGACAAGAACAAAAGCCATATACCGCCGATTCAGAGCGTAGAGAAGGCCCCGTTTCCGTACAAGATTCTCTTTGCCTTGAACACGCACGATCCAACCTCGTTGAACAATGCCTTTGCAAGCTTCGAGGCAGACTCGAGATCCGACTCTGATTTGGGCTCCACGAGTGAAAGCATAGAGTACATTACCACGACAGAGGCAGGAGACGTTATAGTGGGACCTGTCAACGTCGTTTCGCAGTTGAACAAGCCCTTGGCATCAGGAGAAGAGATGCTTAGGAACGGCTACAAGTTTTTGAGACGGTTTTTGGAGTAGAGGCTTAAAACTAGTTCGGTAAGCGGCCCCACTTTTGGAAGAGCAGATAAATACGGCAAAGCCGACTGGCTGGCTGGCTGCGGAAATCTGTATTAGTGCACAGCAAGCAAGCCAGGCCGCTTGAACATCCAGCTACATAAACAGGTCTTTGGAGGCATGGACCTTGAGAAAAATATAATGGAATGATACGCATAATATAGCAAATACGACTTAATTAATAATTGGACGAAAGTATAGTAGATATTTTGGTATATATTGGGGATAAATGACTGCCTCTTGGAATGCTTTGGAAAATACCATCTCGCTTAGATCAGTTAACCCCTTAGGAAGCCATCGCCTTCATAACTGGCCCCTGAGTTTCAACCCCTTTTCACCTGATATAAAAATGCAGTCATTGTAGATGACATTATTCGAGATAGACTGGCAATATGTTATCACCTCATCGTTGTAGGAGCCGGGTTGGAACCAGATGGAGCCAATGCTTTGCTGCTGAGCTAAATCCAGATCTTTAAAAGATGCCAGAGACACCTGTGGTGGTGTAACTACAGAAATACTGACCTTTTTACTGGCTTCTACTGTTTTTAGCATATCGCAGGCCGACTTGTACGGCTTTAGTCCGTAGATCGGCTTATCGGCAGCTGGATTGATAGGGTGGACATTTAGGTGGTGATCAACATACCACTTTAAAACCCGATTTCCGTACTTCTCTGGATTGATAGGGTGGACATTTAGGTGGTGATCAACATACCACTTTAAAACCCGATTTCCGTACTTCTCTGGATTGATAGGGTGGACATTTAGGTGGTGATCAACATACCACTTTAAAACCCGATTTCCGTACTTCTCTGGATTCGTAGAGGATCCTAAGACTGCATACTCGTCACAAGTGAAAAATCTACCTACTGAGCCCGTCATTCCTTTGGTGGACAATTTTCGAAGAAGGTACATGTAGAGTAAAATATGCCAAGATTGCTTTTGCCGCGGCCAAGGTTTCTAGCGGCTAAGCAGAGCACCAAGAAACTGGAGCCGACTTTGAAGACAGATAGGCAGCATAGGGGCCGATGCATTGAAGACAAAAAAAGACAGGAGAAACCTTTTCAAATGTGGTAGTTACTAGCTACCAATTTTGCAGACTGATTTGCATATTTTGCATACTACTTTACCCGCTATACACAGACCAGAAAGTTCCCTGCGCCTGTATGCGGTTGTTCTGTTCTAATTTCAGTGACAGACAGCAAGCTTGATGACAAGCGACATCAATGGAACAACACAATCAATAGAATAGAATATAAAGTACTGCTGGCCCTACCGGGGGGGAGGTAAGAATACGGCTTTGGATGGTCGCTGCGGTTTCGGCGCTTAGCAGAAATAATCGATACTAGAGCAGCAATAACCGCACACATATATTTACACGGGTCTAGTGGGTAAGTACATGACACATAATCAGCATATAAATAATTTGGGAGTTTTGAAGCGGTGTCAGTGTGCACCGCTACCTTACGACCTAGCTAAGAGACAAAGCACAACTTGGGCAGGCTGCCTTTGGCATTGGTGCAAAAGGACTTCAGACCCGAATTCCGTCAACATGCCGGTCAGTGAGACCAAATAGATTTCGACAAAGAATCTGGCCGCCACCAGTACCAAAGTATATAACGTACTGTTCCTGAAAACTAAAACTCTTCTCCCGGGCACGACAAGCTCTACTTCGTAGTCCCTCACCTCCGCTGCTGACAGCGATTAGAAAAACCTGCAAGCGTCGACAGCCAAACTTCCACTACCAGCAGGGGGAATCCCATAGCAGTGTATCCTAGCACCATATATTTAACAAGGTGACCTATTAACTGCCACAGGAACCTCCTGCAGAACCATAACCACATGAATCCTCCTACATCCATCAGCTTACCACGATTCTCCTGATCTTCCAACTTTCGGCTTCATCCCTGCACCACAATTTTTCTTCCTATACCTGCTCATCTTTCTCTGTTATTTATTCTCTGCTTTCTCCACTTTTACCTATGAATATCCTGCCAAACCCTGTTCAGCAGAAACAGCTGCAACAGGAGATTCAGAAACGACAGGCAGCTAGCAAGATAGTTCACCATGATGCCAACTCCGCCGCTAAACCTCGAGAGAGAAGAAGCAAAGCCTGCACCAACTGTCGACGCTCAAAAGTCAAATGTGAGAAACACGACAACGATCAGGTCTGCAAAAGATGCAAGGCTCAAGGATTGCAGTGTGTTTACGAGTACAAGGTGGCCAGCTACAAGGTGGTTGGCGGTGACTCGTATTTGGCGAAGAATATGGCGCAGAAAGTTCATGCTGTTGCTGCCGCCTCTACCAGCCAGCCAAGCTCTGGTTCCGGTTCCGGTCCTGGTTCCGGTCCTGGTTCTGGTTCTACCTCAAACTCGGTACCGAACCCGGCCATCTCGAATCTACTAAACCCTGTTCCTGCACAGAACCCCAACTGGAAGAACTCTGTGGAAAACCGGTTGCAGGATTTCGACTCCAAGTTGGAGAGCATTCTCTCGCTTCTTCAGCACCACTCGTTCACCGAACAACAGTATAACTCTTTAATGAACAGCAACCAGCCATTCCAGGCGTTACCGCACTCTTTACCGCTGCCACCCCACATGAACGACTCCGCTAATCGACTCCTTGTGAACTTCGGGCTGCAGACCGGTGTCCAGAAGCCTATACTGCCCAATCTTTCTGCTGATAAGCTTTTGAACGGCCCAAAACGGCCCAACTCCTCGCAAAATGCAACACCGGCTGCCTATAAGAGGGCTAAGATTCTTCCGACTCCTCTTGGTGACGATAACAATACATTTTCCGCTAGGTCTTCCACCACATCGTCTACACCCGACTCGTCTCCATCTCCAGAGGCCGTTCAGAAGACGATGAATCTTGAGGACATTGTCACCAAGGACGATGCTAGGGAGCTTTTCCAGTTTTTCGACTCGAACATTTCATCGCAGCTCTTCGGATTCGGCGTCTCCAACATCTCTGTAGACGACATTTGGAACAGTTGCCCCTTCCTTGTGGCCACCATTTGCTGCATTGCATCAATTCATCACCCACTTTTTTCTCATCTCTTCGTCCCTTTAGAGGCCATCTGTCATCGCCTCAGCCAGCAGATCCTGTACAAATATCCAACAAATGAAATCGATGCGTTCAACACCATCATGGCGCTATGCTTTTGTGGATTCTGGTTCGAAAAAAACCAGATGTTCACTGGCCTAGCGCTTCAGATTGCCAAAACCATGCATTTAATATCACCTACAAAGAAGAAGTCGTGCTTACCGAGAAAAGACCGGCTTAAGTTATGGTACCTTCTTTTCATCCTGGATGGCCAGCAGTCTTTGGTATTCAACAGACATGCGATGGTCGATCCAACGGGGAATACTCTTAAAAACAGCAGAGAGCTTCTTTTGGGTTCCAGTGCTCCCAAGAAGGATTCGAAGAAGGCAGTTACCCGACATGAAGCCAACGAGCAGCAGATCGACGATTTCGGCTCCAGTTACGCCAATTTACGACTAGTTTCTCAGGTGGAATATCACCAGGCAATCAACAGTGCATTTTCGGGTGAAGCTTGGGATCTGCTGACTCCAGCCGCATTTGGAATTCCATTCAGGACCAACCTTGAGCTCGACAAATGGATGGTTCAGTGGACAGTACTTCTTTCACCATTCAACAAATGTCCCATCTGGTCTTCTAAGTCGACCCTTATCTACTATAATTTTGCCAAAATGCACATAAATTCGACCTCTGTTCGCAACTTCCATATAGAGGGTAGCAGCTTGCCCAAACTTAGCGAAATAGATCCGGAAGAAGATGCTGCATTGGACCGAGAAGATGATTCTAGCGCTCTTTCTCGAGTAGAGGACCTTAATAATTCTGGTTCTGAGGATGATGATGATGACTCCAATGACGAATCAGACGATGATGAACAAGAACAAGGTTATCAGGAGCAAAAGGAACTGTGGAAGGAGATGTCTCCTGTTCAGAGTCGTAAAGTTTCCTCTGAGCTTGCCCTTTCTGCTGCAGAAACTGTTCTGAACATTGTTCTTGGTGATCCCGATATACTCTCTGGCTTGAAATACTGCCCTGTGCACATACACATAATGCTATACTATGCAGCCTTGCTTGTCTTACGCCCCCCATCATATCTGGATGTCAACAAAGAAAAGTCATTTGAAGACACGTTGAATTCAATTGGCTTGGTAAAAAGGCTTCGCACCGCAATGGCAATCAATTCTCCAACGGATAGACAATTTTCCCATAGATTAATAAACGGACTAACCGATATGTTGAAAGAGAAAGTGGCTGCACTAAAGGAGAAAATTAAGTACTCCGTGGATCCCCCAAAGAAGCTGCAACAATTAGAGGAGGTATTGAACAAAGATGATGGTTATGTTATTACAAGAAAGCCCCAGAAGATTATGGCATGGCCGGGATACGACTCGGGACATCCAAGTATGGAGAATAACAGAGCAAATGGTAAAAGAGCGAGAGAAGAAGATGTGCAGAGAACAGAGAGCAAAAGAGAAGGAAAGAGAAGGCATGCAGAATAGGTTTATGACAAAAGTGTAAAATACCTTAAGGAGATAAATGAGAGGTGGCTAGATACTTGAAAGACTACAAAAGCAGCACAAAAGCACAAAAGCACAAGAAATGTGAAGACATAAAAAATCTTGCGACAGTTGTAGTCTTTTGCAAACCTGCGGGTGATAGATATTGTATAATAGACAGTGTACTAATTGAAATGTATTTTCCGAACAAGTTTGATGTTTCCAATATTCCTAAGGTTGACTGGAGCCAGCTATCTCAAGATATAGCAAGGGTAAGCAACTTTGAACAACATTTGACGAATACAAACTAATTTTAGGCTCCTTTGGTGGTGGAGACAAAAGTGAATGCAAGCTTCAAAGAACAACAGGATGATGAGGTGGACGACTTGATAAGTGATATCAAGAAATCACAGAGCATGATCACGAATCTTGATAAAAGTGCTGCCAAAAGCTCAGAGGCTATCAGACAATACATAGAACACATGACTGGAGTCATCACGGCCTTTGGAAAGATTGCAGAAGATCCCGAAGCAGACCATAAGATGGTAGAGGTGGCAGAAAGATTTTCAATATACTGCAAACAAGTGATGCCAGCCATCAAAGACGCAGCAAAAAGCTTTGAGGAAAATCTGGGGACATTCTTAAGGACGATGTCCAAATCAATGAAAAGTATCGATAAGTCAATAAAGGAAAGGAACTATTCTAAGATGGAAACGATGAAGTATCAACGGGAATTAGAAAAATTAAACGAGAAGCAGTACCCAGATCTCAAGGAGTATAAAAAAAAGTTTGACCGGCAAGTTAAATTAGATAAAGCCGCAAGAAAATTCAACATTTTGAATGATAGCATGAAAAGAGAGCTTCCAATTCTAAAGCTGATAATCGGCAGGATTGCTTCGCTTTTATCGATCATTATCTATTTCTCCGTTTTCAGTCTTTACTACCATTTTTACCAGATTTCCAAAATTCTGGCTGACGAAGACAAGGTTGAAGCGTTTCAAGAAATAGTGGAGGAATTTCGCATGAGACATAGTAAAGCTGCCGAGACCATTGACTCCCTAGAGATCGTAAGATTCCACGAGATTTCCCTAAACAAATTGCAACAGAGAATCGTGGAAGCCGGCAGCTCGCAAAAGATATGCTATGCAATTTACGACTTTGAAGCTACACAACCTCAAGACATCTCATTGAAAGTCGGGGATGCAGTCAAAGTCATTAGACAATCAGAAAATGGCTGGTGGGAAGGTATGAAGCTCAGCGATGGAGAAATAGGAGTCTTTCCCTATAACTATGTATCTTTTGAGAAAGATGTGGCGCTAAAGTAATCCTGAAGAAGAATGGAAGCAGGTAGCGTTGCTAGTGACTAATGGGAAAGAAGTATGTAGAAGAAAGAGAGATAGAGAAGAAAAAAAAAGTAAATGGAGAAGGTGAAAGAGAGTTGGCTAAGAAATGGTAGCCAGTTTGGGTTGAGTAGTTTTAATCTAAAGGCAGGTGACAAAATTGTAAGAACAAAACTGGAGTACGAATATGCAATGCAGCGTTTTGAATACGGGCCCAAAGATACGGAATCGGAGAGGATAATAAATGGTGATAAGCACAGCAACAGAAACATGCGCAAGACGAAGTGTCGTAAAGAAAGCGCTGACAGACAGTAAGCTGTTCCGAGGCAAGTTTACAGGAGCAAGTATAGAAGCAAGCAAAGTTTGGCTCGAGCACCGTAAAACAGGGAACATTGCAGGTCGGAAAAACGTATTATTCTAGGAAACGGAAGCGATAAGATTATACAGCAAAGCTATGGAAAAAGAATGAAAATGCGAAGAAAATAACGGAATTTTTTAGGAATATAGTGGTAGTTCACTTGTGGGTCAGGAATAGAAGTAGCCACAGTCGGTAGCCACCGCCGGTAGCAAGCGTGAGATACGGCCAGATATGAAAAATATACGTATTTAGAAACATAGCAAAAAATTTCAACCCTACTTACAGTACGGTTTACTTACCTGATCCATAATTAAGCCACATGGCATAAAGGTCAAAAATTGAATGTAAGTAATGCTCGTAAATCAAGGTTTTTTTTTGGGCGCTATGTGCGATACACAATTGCTGCACTTGACTTAAACAGCAGCTCATCATGCTCACGCAATGTCTCTCACCCCCTGTTGACGGGGTCGTGAGCCTGCTGTCACCTCGTGTTGACAGCAAATTGTATATTGCTTGGCGCAACACCGCACAAAGAACCAATAAGCAAGCACCCTGTCTCAGCAATTTCTGGGCTTATTATGTGGTCAGATTTTGCACCATAAACGGAATGTTTCAGAATCGAGATTTTAATGACTGAACACCAACTTATCTAGTTGTGCTTCTCTTCTCCGGTAGTGCTGCCGCGAAACTGTTGTTATTCACACACCGCCAGCAACTGTTTCGCCAAAAAAAGAAAAAAAAAAAAAAAGTTGAAACACAAAAATGAATAAGCCGAGCTGCATTGGGGTGTTGAGCTCGTACCGAGAAAAAAGAGACACTCAAGCGATCAAACGAATAATAGAATACCACTCATAGGTGAAAGCCAATAAATATTATTTGGCGAAATCTTTTAGTGCGATATAATGTGATTTTTGCATCAGAAACTTTACCGAAGAATAGCAAAGATCCTGAGGAATATACTTAGAGCAAGTTTCGCTTTTTCAGGAAGCAAAGACTCCCTCCCAGTTTACTGCATCGTATGTTATAGCGCGGTAGTAACGCATTGCCACATACTTGGGACTGGAACTTCAACATCCAGTATGTCGTAGTACAGCAGTTTCCAGTCCCCAGAGAGACAGACAGCTGATTGCACTCTTGATGGTGGGAAACCAGTTTGGAGCTTCAACAGACTTCGAGGCGAGGCGAGGAATGTGTCCCCAATATTCCAAAGCGGAGCAGAAAATGCCGTAAAAAAATTGTTTTCTGAACAATGTGTGCCGCTGGCCATGCACACTGGCTTGATAGCAATTGGAGATCCACACACTGTCAAGCCACTAGATGCCCAAAGAGGAAATGACATGAACACAGAAGGTGTAAGTAGAAAATAGAGGAAAAAAAAGGAAGAAAGGGACCGGCTAAATATACATTAGGACGCCAAAAACAGACTCCTCTTTGCTGCAGTCGAATCCGAGGCCCAAGAATGCACGATTACCTTACTTAGTGCTGATGCGCTTCTTTTTTAAAATTTCGTCCCAAAGCAGAAGAATCCCTTCTTTGCTTTTTCAAAACTTTTCGCTGGTGAGTGGGTGGTGGCTTACTATCCTCTCAGATTAGAACTCACACAACTAGCGGATTGGAATTATTGAGGCCGCAACATGGCTTTCCTGCATGTCTTTTTTTTTTTTTTTTTTTTTTTTTTTTTTTTTTTTTTGATGCTGCTTCGGTAATCCACAATCGGGCTAAATGATGAGAAGAGTTTCTCCCATAGCGTGGATCCAACGACATCACTTGCTCGCTTTTTCGTTGGACTTTCTGTTGCCAGATTGTATTAGCACTAGTTGCCTGCCGCAGGGATATTCACAGCCCATGCCACTGATCCAAACAAGCTGCCAAATAACCCCTTTTGGGTGAGTTGCCTGTCATCAAACACGCTTGTTTGCAGTGGCACCTCCCCGCAAGCCAGCATTATGGCAGGTTCACTTCCCAACATGTTGTTTCTTCAATCATTTTTGTGACCGATGTCGATAAGTAGATGCCGCACACAATAGAAAAAATCTCTCGGGCTACCAGTTTTGGAAAAAAAAACTTCCACCGAATGCGTCCTTTATACTGCTCCTGCAGACGGCTCCACGGTTTGGGTCGAAATAAGAAATAGTGAATCTACAATCTACTGACTGCCAGATACCCCATATTTTTCTGGAAACCGAAGGTTTGTATCCATCCATTTCGAAATTCCAGAATTCCCCCGTGCATGCTCACGTATGACTGCATAAAAGTAGATGCATTTATCCCTCTATAAAAATATATA
>JAJMBG010000041.1:0-118547 GCA_030565225.1 Allodekkera sacchari
TTTTTTAAAAAAAAAAAAAAAAAAAAAAAAAAAAAAAAAAAAAAAAAAAAAAAAACTGAAGTATCCAACGAACAAAGGAAAAGAAGTCAGTCAACATTAACATAGAAACAAGAATGCACAAACATTATACATTATAACGATACTCAAGGAGGTCAAAATCTCCCATAGGTATAACTTGTGTATACCTTCTCAGGAGACAGTTCAATAGAAAAAGCGTTACGTAATATATCGTAGTATTATAGGCTACCAGGGCGATTCGACAGCCGCACATATCAAATAACGCCTCTGTATACACCATCTTTTATTTCTCTGGCCATTTCCACTACCATCTTCATGTCTATCTTAACCTCCCACCGCTTCCACCGAATCCGTAAGTGGATGAGCCGGAGTTTTAAACGACGACGTTCCGCGCTAAAATAATTTATTCAACTTTATGGTTGGCTGGTTGATCGCAGTTACAGAGGGTGGGCAGAGCACCCTATTTTGTGCCATTTAACTTTTCATTCCCAGAAAATAAATTTACCTACATAATATGGCACATTTTCATTTTGCTGACTCTAACCACATTTCATTACCTATATACCCAGTGAATTTCTCTCCTGGACCCTGCAGCAGTACTCGGCGTCACTATGACGAAACGCGCGTACATTTCAGGCGGTGAACACACTATTTCGAACGGCTTTTTTTTTTTTTGGTACTGAGAGAAAAACCATTTGTTCCTGTCCCCTTAGCCAACACTGCAACCACAACATTACAGTACTGCAGTCGACAATGAGGGCACTCACATTACTAGTGGCGACTCTTTTGCCGTTTCGGTTGGTCGCTGCAGATGAGGTTGTCGGAGTGGTGATCTTTCCTGGGAAGCATGAAGTTCAAGAAAGTATCGACGACTTGAGAGAACATCGAACTGAGTACAATGCAGTTCGATCTCGTTCCGGCAGCACCGAGGATGACCTAAAAAGAGCCTTTTCAAAGTATCAGGAGTCGAAGCAGCGGTACCTATTGGTAAATACCTGCCTTCGATATTATCTCAAGGACCATGTTGATCTATTCCAGTCGAACAACCAGACTTCGGACATCTTGATCAGCTTGGATGTTCTTTTCGAAACCGAGCCCGACTACCAGATCCAGTCGTTAAATCTCAATATCATGGACGGTGAGGCCAACGTTCTTCGTTACATCAACAACGTCCACCAGCATCAGCTCAAAATGCTCTTGGATTATCCGATCGGCCCAGATCAGAAGACGGAACTCACCGACCAGTACTTCGACATCTGCTTCGAAAGTCCCCGCACAGACTATTCTTGGAGCAAGCAGCCTCGGGACATTCAGGCATATATCACTATCGAATTTGGAATGCCTAGCATCTCCGCCAAGTACGAGGAAACCTCCGAAAAAATCGGCTCCACTCAGCAGGACTTTTCGAAGGTGGAAAGTGAACTAGACACCATTATCAGCCAGATGAAGCACAAACTTTTCAGCAGCGAGAAGCTATTTAGGGACACCAACGAAGACACCTTGGCCAAGCATACACTTCTAGGAATTCTAACGATAGCTGTATTTTTGCTAATAAGCGGGCTTCAGGCGTACTGGATGAGACACTATTTGCTGGCCAATTGTGTGATATAGAAAGTAATAGGCAGAGTATCAGCATGGATTGTGACGCGTTTAGTGCATATCTAGCAGCTCTTCTGAGTTGAGGACGGCACAAACTAATCACAAGCCGGCTAATATCCATCATTTGATGCTCGTGCCATTCTCCTTAGTTTTGTACGAGTATTAAAATAAAAATAAAATGCAGCTAATTCAAAGGTATAAAGTGAGAAAACATCATATGCGAGTCTTCAGCTATACGATATAAACGGAAAGCAACGAGAGTGGGGGCAGAAATGTACTTAAGAGAGATGCCACTGGGTAGCTCCACCACCACCTCTGGGCATGTCTATATAAACACACTGTTTGGAGCTGTTGCATCTATTTCGTCATTATCGGTGCTCAGACCATGTTGCATATCTTTTGTTAGTGGCTTAGTTTTCTCTTTATGGCTAGACTCAGCCCGGTTCTCAAGTTCTTGCTGGATGGCCTCGATTCTCTCCAGCTGATTGGAGATCACCACCTCATTCTCGCCGATACTTTCCTTGTAGATATTGATATCTTCCTCCTTTACCTCATCAAAATCGCTTTGATCTTCTGGTTGCAGGTTCTGCGCCATAAGGTTCTGCATCAACTTGTTTGATTCCCGTAATTTACGTAGAGAATTCAATATGCGATCCTTGATGACTGACAAATCCTCCTCCGAGAGTTCTGTGATTGCAACCTTGAAGTCGCCTATACTAATGGGTCTCATCTGTGACATTGTGACGTTTTTTTTTTTTTCCTAAAAGAAAAAAGAGTGGAAAGGATAGCAAAGATTAAAGGAAAGTCCCGTAAGTCATTTTAATAATGCGGGGTAAATCTACCAGGGGAATTTTTCACTTTTTTTTTGCCGGAACGTGGTGGCGGATGAAAGTCTTGTGGCAGGTGATCAATAATACAGTTCTAGAATTGAAGATGTTTTAACTACAGTATTCTTCTGTGTATCATTTCTACCTGTTACTCTTTTACTATCAATTCATTTATGCTTTGAACTCGTAATGCAAACATGCCAAGAAAGTGCTGTGCAAGTTCACACAAGCTATGAACTCGTACAGCCTTGCTTGTGTTAAGACTCTATTATGAATAATCTTCCACCAGGAAAACCGGGTTATTACGCTTCGTCTTTAATTTAGTATTACCACTAAACTTGAGCTTCAAACTGATAAGCCTCTTGGAGGAACAAGGCATGAAAAAACGGCTACCACTCTGGGCCGCCTGCCTTAGAGCACTAATTAACTATGTGTAAAAGTAAGCTCGTCGAACTAGATCTCATACTCTGAAAATACCAACAAAGTCAATTATTACATCGGATTTTGCATGCTTATCTGCTTGGTAAACTTTTTTGTTAAAGGTACTACACTTAGCCAACTGTGCTTGAATGCATCTCGTAGCAGCTTCAGCTTTCTGTAACTTTCTACACAGCCTATTACCGCGGCTCCGAGATCTTTTTACTTGATTTTTCAACTACTTCAAACAGACCATGTTTGGTGGATTATGCAGAGGACTGAAACTCCAGGCTTCATATGCCTCCCATATGATATCCAGAAATGGGTTTCGGCTTCAGGTGCCAAGATTCTATTCATCCGCTTCTGCTGGTGAGTCACTGGAAGAGGAAGTGGTTCCACTTCATGGAGCATTGTTGAAGAAAGCTCAGAGTATCCAGTCTGAGCTGAAGCAGGTGGAAAATCAGATGGCATCCCCCAGCGAGTTCAATGAAGAGGTTTCGAGGAGATACGCAAGACTTTCGGAGATAGATGGTGTTTTTAAGGAGTATCTTGAGTCTCAGACCAACTATGATGAATTGAAGAAAATGGCCGAGGAGGAAGAAGATCCGGATTTAAAGCAGGAGGCCAAGACGGAATTGAAAACCGCTGTGCCTGTACTCAACCAAGCGATTGCAAAATTAAAGCATAAATTGTTACCTCCTCATAAGTACGCCGATCGGCCATGCATTTTGGAGCTGAGACCCGGAGCTGGGGGCCATGAAGCCGACATTTTCACCCAGGACTTACTGGAGATGTACATTCGGTACTGCCAATTTCATGACTGGCCATATGAAATTATCTCGAAAACTGACCACGTTTCTGGCGTCGGAATCCTTGAGGCTGCACTGGCTGTTAACCAGCCAGGGTCGTACGACAGACTACGTCACGAAGCGGGTGTTCACCGAGTTCAGCGTGTTCCAGAGACTGAAACTAAAGGTAGAGTTCACACTTCTGCTGCAGGAGTGATTGTCCTACCGAAGATTGAGGAGAATGCATCAGACCCAGATGCTAGAATATTTGCTCCCGGTGAACTCAGGATTGACGTCATGAGAGCAAGTGGTGCTGGAGGACAACATGTCAATAAGACAGAATCTGCTGTCCGTATAATACATGTTCCGACAGGAATTTGCGTGCGAATCCAGGATGACAGATCGCAGCATCGGAACAAAGAGAAGGCCATGATGGTGATAAGAGCAAGAGTGGCTGAGAGAGAGCTGAGAGAGAAGATTGAGCAGGAAACAAAGGAGAAGAAGAGCCAAGTTTCATCTGTTGATCGTAGCGATAAAATTCGGACATATAACTACCAGCAAAATAGGGTCACCGACCACCGCTGTGGCTTTACACTTCATGACATTGAAGGATGCATGAATGGCACAAGGCTTGACGAGGTGATCGACCATGTGGAGAAAAAGGAAGTGGATGAGCGGGCTCAGGAGTTGATCGAGGAGATAAATGCATAGTTTATAGATTTGTACATAACAAAGAAAGAACGAAGTAGTATAAAGTTGGTACAAGTTTGCGGTCTGTACTAAAAGAAGATCTCGACTGTATTAAATATCAGTTTCGTTCCTGTATCACCGAAGACTGTTCTTCTGTGCAGCTGGTTCGAGTAGATCGATCGACTTTAGCTCAGCGCTTATTCCAGAAAGGTGTGTTAAACATTGTAGATGATGTGTCCCTTTACCAACCATGTATAGCATGACTAGTATATACAAATCTCTTTATTGAAATATTAAAAACCTATCTTGCCAATAAATATAATACAGTAATGACACGGTCTCGTTGTCTATATCTGCTTTGATGATTTACTAACGTAAATCGTGCCCGGCCGACGGCTCTAACATCCATAGTATAGAGGGTATATTGGAGAAATGGTGGAAACATGAGTGATGCTAAGAGGATAGTTTGGTTACATAATGTACATATAACTTTTTAGCTTGTGATAGGTCCCATGAAGATATAATATACCGATGATCAACAGTTTTCCCGCCAGCTACCACGAGAGCGGTTAACTCTACCGCCGCGTCGATCGTCTCCTCCTCCGCGAAGGCAAAAGCTGTGTTCTCTTCCTCGCCAGCTTCACTTACTGTTTTTTGCTTCCTTTCTCTCATATTCCCTACCAAGAAAGATTCAAAGTCTAACGATGCCTGTCACAAGAATAGAAGATGCAAGAGCATCCGCCAAAAAGAAAGATTATGCAGCTGCGGAGAAGATCTACTCGGAAATAATCAATACAGACATATCGAAAGTTGAGCTAGATGGTGTTTCCAAGCATGAGAAGTTGGTGGAGGATCAGAAGTCGGCAATCTTGGAACTTGGCCAGTTATACAAAGATCAACAGAAGGCCGACAAGCTTGTGGGCTTGCTTCGTAAGGCAAGAGAAATCATGAGGAGTTCGTTCGCCAAATCTAAAACTGCAAAGGTGATCAGATCGCTACTTGACCTAGTGGAAAGTTACAAATCGGACAATTCTCTGGAGCTAGCCATCCAGGTGACACAGGAATGTATAGACTGGGCCATTGAAGAAAAGAGATCGTTTTTGAGGCAGTCTTTGCAGCTCAGGTTGGCTGGTCTTTTATACAAGAAGCAGACGTACCAGGAGGCTCTCTCCATCATAAATAAGTTGCTCAAGGAGTTCAAGAAATTGGACGACAAACCCTCACTTGTCAATGTGCAGATCTTGGAAGCAAAAACTTACTTCCAGTTGAAGAACTTTGCCAAATCAAGAGCAGCCTTAACTTCTGCTAGGACATCCGCCAATGCCATTTACTGTCCCAGCAACGTCCAAGCGGAGTTGGATTTGATGAGTGGAATATTGCATGCAGAAGACAAGGATTTTAAAACGGGATATTCCTACTTCTATGAGTCTTTTGAGAACTACCAGCTTCACGAGTCTTCCGAAGAAAACAATAAGATGATCATCAGAGTTCTCAAGTACATGCTTTTGTGCAAGATCATGCTGGGTGCTATCGATGACGTCAACCGTCTTCTTAGCAATAAAAATTGCACCGAGTATTCTGAAAACAAGCATGTGGAGGCCATGAAATCTGTCTGCTTGGCTTATTCTCATAGATCTTTGAAAGAACTAGAGGACTGTTTGAAGACATACAGCTCAGAATTAACCCAGGATGTCATCATCAGATCACACTTGTCTGACCTTTATGACTCTCTTTTCCAGCAGAATCTTTTGAAATTGATAGAACCATACTCCTGTATCGAGATTTCTCATATCTGCTCGATGATTGGACTTCCAAAGAATGTCATCGAGTCCAAGTTGAGCAACATGATTTTAGATAAAGTGATCTACGGCGTTTTAGACCAGGGTAATGGATGGTTGATCCTTTACGATGAACCAACGAAGGACGAGGCATATGACTATAATTTGGACATTATCAAGAATATGTCCACTGTTGTCGATCTTTTGTACGAAAAGGCTTCTTCCTTGGATTAGTCATTAAGATAATCTATTAATACATAGCAATAGAAAAGTGTATATCTACTCCAAATGGTCCTCTATGTGTAGATTCCATTTGCCGACTCACCGTATAAAGTACAACTAACAGTAGCAAACCTCTCTAAAAAAGGTTTTAATTGATTAGTGGAACTGAAGATCTCATAAAACTTGTATTTTTCATCGGCCAACAAATTTACCATTCCAACAGCTTGGCTCTTGAGTAAATCGTGGCTTAGGTAACGGTACTGGATCAACATCTCAAACAAAGTGGAAAAAATTGTCGGAATATATATCCTTCTCAATTCCTTGTAAACTTCTAGATCTTCCTTTGGAACATTTGGGTCCTCAACAAGGTCGAACATCCACGTTCTGAGAAGACTATCTATCTTTGCTGTTAGTTCCACCACTTTCTTTAGATTTTCAGGGGTCACAGTATCATCAAGCTTGAAACTGTATATCGACTTGAAAACTGTAATCAACCGGTGATACTGAATTAACTCGTTAAACCGATATAGTGGAATTATGTAGTCTCTCAGGTCTTCATCCATTGTGTCTTCGTCAATGATTGCTGTTTTCCTTTTATACTCATCGATGACCTTCGGCAACGAAATTGTATCCATAAATGTTATGCAAGCCTGCAATTTTCCACAAGCCAAAAATCTCCTCATTAGCATAACTAAAGAATCGAGGCAGTCGGTAACCATATTTGAGTCATAAAACCAATAAATAGCGCTGTAGAGTTTTTTATCTGTTTCTGTGATCTCTTCATTCAATGTGATCTCATTGTCAACGGGGTAATCAGATTCGGTGTTCTTGAATGCCTTAGACACGGTTTGCCTCAAAACAGCCTCAAGTGGTATTGCCAAATTCCTCATTTCCTTTAGCTGGGCCATCCTCTCATCTTGAGTAAACTCATAAGATGACAAGAAATGCGAGTATATCTCCACGAGTTGCTCATCCCCTGGTATGAAGGAGCTATATATTGGAATTTGCTCGTACAAACGATAGAGCGCAAGCTTAGCCATGTAAGAATTCAAAAGCTTAATATAATTTTCGTCAGAAATGATCTTCTCCCCGTAGATCAACTGGAGCAAGATGGCAAGATGGACTAAGATCCGAAGAAGATAAGTTTCCTTGGTCATTTCGTTTCCGTTTGATTGCTGAAGCACGCCATCAAGGAGACTTAGAGCATTAGACATTAACTTGGAAACGTTGTCAGATATAATGGAGCCAATAAGTACACATATCGGGTGCTGGCTCTGTGCCCGTATGGCTGGATCCTGATCTACTGCGAGTTTATTGAGGATGTCAGAAACGCCAGAGGAAGCTGCCGGAGGAGAAGCTAAAGAAGAGATGGAGTTCAAGGCATCATTTTTGCCTAGCGACCTATAACTCATTACAAGCTTCTCTTCCAATCGGGTCTGAAAGAGGTTGTTTAAGTATAGGAGCAACTTCTCATCCCAAGAGGACACTAGCGATTGACAAGAGAGAAAATCTCCACAGAGGAAGGCGTAACAGCCGCGTTCGTACTCGTTGTCACCAGCCGATTTTATGAGTTGGAACACAGTACGGCGCCAGAGAAGCTTGTGTTTAATCCCCATTGGTTTTAATGCTGGATCCGAGTCGTTTAGATCAATGATCGGGTCGACGTAGGCTTGAAGCCCGGAGAGAATCAATGCAAAGTCCCAGTTGTTAGTCTGCTTGCAAAGCGTTTGCAATTCTTCGGTGTCGCCGCTCAAGAGCAAGAAGAAGGCCTTCTTGAAGAAAAGTAAATCCTCTTGGACGTCCTGGTCGTCGAGCTTCCGGCGTGTTCTTGTGGGAGCATCTGCGTCCAACTGGTCGACCAAGTTTGGTTTCCCCTTCAATGACTGCAAGTCGGACACGGTGTGAAGCCACTTGGTCACCTGTAGCCTTTCCAAGGGCACATCGTCGTCTTTGTCGATGTCCAAGTTGAATCCATCCGATAGAGCCTTCATTATGGTGAAGATCTGCAGCAAGCCGCTGTCGTCATTGAGAATCTTGTCCTGCAATACAGCGTCTGAAGTGTAACGGCAAAGCGTCTCGCCTTCTATGCTAGTGTTGTCCTCACAGCTGCTGTCGACGTCGAAAAGCACATCCATGTCCTTGTCGAATTTGGTGTCTAGAAGAGACTCCACCACCGTCCAGAGCTTGGCTTCGAGCACGAAATTGGTAAACTCGTCCTTGGATCCCTGCTGCTCGTAGGTGTCCACCAACTTCTGGTAGCTGAGCTTCTTGAAGTCCCGAATCACGTTGTTCAACGGCGTTTTTCCGAAGTCTAGCCTGAAATTCTCCAATACTCGAGAGAATTCGACAATCACCGACCCGTCTTCGACCTGTGGTATCGTCGTCAAGTCGAGCCCATCTCTAGCATCTGTGTTTGCCGGCTGCATCTTTGCGGACTGTTGTACAGTTGGCAGAAGAAAAAAGCAAAGTATTTGCACAAGACAGAAGCAGACGTATAGCGCTACTACAATCAGCTTATCATATATACAGCGCTAAGGCTTCTCTGTTTTTTTTTTTTTTTTGTTTTTCGCACAGGATGCTGCACAATTGACACGGACGGTATTTTGTCAGCAGCCTCCCGCTTCACTGTCGAGATTGATGTGTAAAGTTGAAGTCGGCTGAGAAAGTAGGCAGACATCAAAGGTGTTTCTTTTCTGCATTACAGACCGTTCAGGTAACAGTTAGGAAACATGGTCGAAGTTTCGTTGACAGTTGGCAAGCTGGACGCTTCTCTAGCGTTGCTTCTCACCAAGGACCACCATTTGATCGAGTTTCCAACAATACTTCTCCCCGATGGAATCACCACAGGTTCGATAGTCAAGATCACCTGCGATCGGGACATCGACCAAGAGGAGGCCGCCCGCAAGGAGTTCGAAACCTTGCAGGAGAAGATCTACGACATTTTCGGCAAGAACGAGCCCAAGGCTCCTGTTTTGAAGATCGTAAACGTGACGCAGACGTCGTGTGTGCTAGAGTGGGAGCCGCTAGATTTGGGCACCTCGGAGTTGAAGGCGATTACGCTTTACAAGAACGGGTCGAAGCTTGGCCAGATCAAGAACCCGATGAAGAAGAAGAACATCAAGCTCAGCGGCTTGCCAATTGACACCCCCTTCAAATTCTTGTTGAAGATGTTCACTACTTCTGGCATCTACCAGTCGAACGCTGTGGAATTGAAGACGCACAAAATGACCGATCTCACGGGAATATCGATCTGCGTGGGAAATATTGACTTCTCCAAGGAGACTGGCTTCACGATGCAGCAAATTGAGGATTCGGTGGTCCAGATTGGCGCCAGACCCATCAGCAACAAAGTGAAAATAGACACCACCCAGTTCATATGCACCGAGCCAGGAGGAGTGGAGTACGAAAAGGCCAAGAATATGAACATCCCCATTGTCAGGCCTGAATGGTTGAAGGCTTGTCAGTTGGAGAGGAGAATTGTCGGTGTCAACAAGTTCTACTTGAACTCGGAAGCACCCGCATGGAAGGAGCGCAACTACTGGGAGAGTGCACAGCCAGATAAACCAGACGCAGATACTGATGGAAATGGCCGGACCCCTGAAATAGTCGTTCAGTCGCCTGGCGGCTCCTTGCTGCATGGTTCCGAAAGAGTGTTACAGCCGAAGTCTGAGGAGCCTGACGGAAAGGACTCTCAGACCCCTGAACAGACCGGTTCCGAGAAGCCAGAATTCGAGCCATCTGAACTTACACAAACAGAGTCTTCCAAGGCCTACCCTTCCGAAGCTTCGCCGTCTAAGTCCGAGTCGGCTGCGGTCGAAGCTAATTCGAAACCAGAAACTGGGTCTATGGAGGAACCCGAAACCAAATCTGAAAATCCAGAGTCTAAGCCAGAAATTGTTCCAATTGACCAGAGCGGAACATCACAGGCAACAAGTGAGGTGAACGATTCAGATGAGTCATTACCTGAAGCAGCCGATGAGTCGATGGAGACACTTCCAACTCCCGAAGGCGGACAGAGTACTAGAAATTCAGTAGTCAAAGAACTGAAGGAGGAGCCAGAAACGATTAGAGAAATTGCGGAAGAGGGATTCAAAGAGGAGGCAGCAAAGGCCAAAGGGGTTGATGATGATAACGTAACAACTGGAAGCACCAAGAATGGTGAAGATACATGCGTGGAAGAGGCAGCTAAGGATAACATTGAGGTTAAAGAAGAATCCAAAGAGCAAGCTCTTGGACATTCTGAAGTGAATGCAAATGATGACAAGGATACAGAAGAAGAGGCACCGAAGGAAGCCGAGAAAGAGGTGTCAAAGGAAACTGAAGGAGGAATCAAGGAGGAAACTCCTCAGCAGTCTGAAGACAAGCCAGAGGACAGCAAGGAGATTAAGGAGGAAGCATCAAAGGAGCCCGAGGAGGAAGCATCAAAGAAGCCTGAAGACGAAACATCAAAGCAGCCTGAAGACGAAGCATCAAAGGAGCCCGAAGACGGAGTACCACATGAGACTGAGGCACTAAAGGTCGAAGAAGAAACAGCGGAAGCAGACGAAAAGGTGACAGAAAAATCCGTGGAAGCTCCAGAAGAAGCAGCCTCATTGGAACCCTCAGAAGGGCAAGAGGAGTTTGAAAAGTCTGGGGAATCTCAAAAGATAGACGAAGCTCCTAAGGAGGAGGTCGAAACTGCAACTGAGCAGGAGAATGAGTCTGAAACGCCGAGGAATCGTGCAAAGTAAGAAGTCCAAGAAGAAAAAGCGGAAGAAGCGTCATAATAAGAAGAAATGAAGAGGTGATTTTGTGTGGGGAAGCCATTCTATTCGAATATGTACTACCTAACAAACTACAAGATATTTGTACGAAACATGATTTAATTAGAGTTTTATATGTGTACAGATTCGTCTGGTGAACTGTCTTGCCGTTATGTGACGCACCAAGCGGCCTTCCTAAATTTTCGGCAATGCTTGCTGCTCATTCGCCAAACAACCTTCTCACCCTTCTAAGCACTGAGTCCTTCTCCGGATCGTATGGATGGTCTTTCGAAGGGATTTCTAGAATGGCTGGAAATGGGTCTGTGAAGGTATCGATGGCCAATCTGATCTTGTCGGCCAAATGTTGGTTGATTAAAAGAATTGCAATGTCATCTCTCGAGATAAACTGGTTGTAGCACTTCTCTATGTCCTCGACCTTGGTGTTGTCGTTGGCAACAAAGAAGTTCTTCTCCTTTCCTGGCTCGTTTGTGACCTGACCTATTCCTGCCAAAAGCATTCCTGTGATAGTGTCTTCATCTCCTATGGCAGCTATAAGCGTCCTGTTCTTAGGTTGTATGGTAGCAGACATTATGAGAGCAACAAGAATTCAATTGACGCCCACGCAAAACAAAATAGAAAAAGGCAAGTTGACCAGACCAAGCAAGTGTAATAATAACTGTTTCTCTATTTCCTGGTTGCATGGAGTCGCTCACTTCACTTGTCGATTTTCGGGCGCGGCCAGGAGACTATTAGCATGGCCGGAAGCCAGGCTGCGCGCTTGCGTATATACTGATGGCACGAGTGAAATATGGCAGCAGAGATATATCTTTCAACTTTTCAACTTTTCATTCAACTTTTCATGGGGGAAGTTTTTCTGCAGTCTATTTTTTCTTTTTTCTTTTTTTTTTTTTTGTTTTTTGTTTTTTGTTTTTTCCTCTTCTATCTGAACACCTTTTGACTTGCAAATAAGAGAAGAGAATAGGGTGAAGATGTCGATGTTCACTTGTTTGAAAACAATCCAAAGTGGAGTTTGTGGCCGTGCCAGTCGAAGAGTCGATATACGCTATTTCTCTGGTAGCACGATGAGCCTTTCGGGACACTCTAAGTGGGCCAATATCAAGCACAAGAAGGCAGCCAATGACGCACTTAAGGCAGCACAGAGTTACAAGATGTCGTCGAAAATCACGGTGCTTGCCAAGGCCGGCGGCGGAGATCTGACTCGAAATCTGCAATTGTCGTATGCCGTTGATAAGGCCAGAGAGCTGAGTATTCCTAAGAAGGTGATTGAAAATGCCATTAAGAGAGGAACGGGAGAGCTTAAGAGCGATGCCAAGATGGAGTCGGTGGTTTATGAAGGTTTAGCACCAGGCGGAGTGGCCGTCGTTGTGGAAGCCATCACCGACAATAAGAATCGTACCATTGGATTTGTGCGTCCCTGCTTCAACAAGTTCAACACGCCGATGGCACCAACGAGTTACATGTTTGACAAGAAGGGTCTTATTCTTATAGATATAAAGGATAAGGAGATCGATGACATCTTTGACGAGATGCTTGAGATCGGCTGTGAAGATATGAACGAAATGCCAAAAGAGGAAGACACAGGTAATCTGGTAGAGATCGTGACGGATCCAAAAGACTTTGGAAAGGTGGCAAACGAGATCAAGGACAAGTACAAGATCAAGGAGATGCAAATCGGATATGTGCCAAAGTCAGACATGATGACTGAAATTAAAAATGACGATACCAGGGAGAGTTTTGACAAATTCATGGATATGCTGGAGAATATCGATGACGTTACCCAGGTGTACACAAATTTGAAGGAGTAGTTGCGGTTGTATAGCTTAGCATGTATATAGACAGAAGGATGTGGGTTATGAATAGACGATATGGACAGCGGAAGTAGCTGGACAATGAAAATACAATGTTCAAGCAGGCAGCTGCCACATCCGGAGATTGGACTGGCACCGCATCAATGACTACAAGATAGTCTACAACTCCTTGAGCAGCAGGTCTACTGCTACTACCGTCCTATGAAACAATAATGTCATTTGGATAAAAAATAAATAGCAACGCCCATCAAATAATAGATCAAATATCAGTCTCTCTGCGTAGTGACCTCCTAAGACACAAAGAAACATTCACATTCAACTTCAGTATTCGACGAGAATTGAACATACCAGACACTTTCACACCTCAAAGCAACAGGACAAGTTAAAGTTAAAAAGTGAAACTTAAAAACGAATAATCAAAAATCAACAACAAAACTCACATCAGACTAAGATAAACACATAATCTTTGTTCAATTTATGCGGCGATGACCCTCTGATAATTTACTCGTCCTTTTTCAAGGCCTCTTCTAACTTCTCGTTGAATTTTGGAACCTCTCTGCCTAACTTCAACTCCTTGTCTTGAGAAAGGTGCTTGAAACTGAAGTAGGTAGCAGAGCAGCAGACCACAAAACAGGCAGCATATAATGGGTACAATTCTGGTGGGATACTAGCAAGGAAGGACTTCTTCTACATGACAGCGTTAGTATTCTAATGAGTGAAGGTCAAGTTTGGCCGGGAGAATCCAACCCCCATTTCCACCGTCAGCAATACTTACTGGAGCAGCCTTATTGAATTTTGGAGCAGTGGCTCTCATGAAATTGGCAAAAGATGGTCTCATATTGAATGTTACTTTAGTATACAGCTGAATGAAAAAAGGACAAACCTCAAGGAAAATGTTCAACACACAAAAATTTTAAGGTTAAAATAACATTAACTCTCGCCTGGCGTAGCACTCATCCTTTTTTTTTTTTTTCACACAATAATCGCTTGAGTCTCCTCTTCTCTCTGTTTCTTGCTGGCGCTTGCGAACAAATAAAGTGGTGCCATTATCATTAAGAACTACTAAGTAGCCGTTAACTACAATACTCTGCAGCTTTAAGGGGGAAGGATTTCTTTCTCCAACATGTATCCGGCATGTCAGAGAAAGAAGTCAGGTACCGGATCCCATGCCCCTGCAGCAGTTGACACTGTTGGGTGTCTGGCTACCGGCGTAGAGATTATCTTCCCACTTAATTCCACGCCGCTCCTATACCCTCACCGCCTTACACACCAATCAAAAAATGTTTATTTTCGTCAGCGCACATCACACGGTCACGTGTGGAAGACAGAAACAGCCGCCTGGTGTTCTGTCGAATTGGTCGGGCTGTTCCGGCCGGTCTTGGAGTTGATAGGCTTTGCCGAGCTATCACAACCAAAACAATTCATGTCACTAGAGCTGGTAGTTTGTTGCTTCAATGCCAGCACCAAATGTAGGGAAGGCAGTGATCCGGTGCAGTCATTCTCACCTGCTTTTTTTGACAGAAATCAGCTGCTTAACGCTGAATATCGCGACACGGTGTAGGGAGGTGAATTGGGAGCTAAGATGAAGGTGAATAAGGGGAGTATAGCAGCTACAGTGCAGAGTAAAAATGGTCGTAGAATATGCGGTGAAATCAAGCCGCACGACTTGGAGAGTCAATATGCGTGCGAAAGCTCAAACTGTATTTGATCGGTGACCCGGATCGGTTATTGTAATCAGTAGCTTCTCCCTAGCGAAGCTGTAGCCATTGGTATTGAGTCCTGCTCCTCTCAAAGGTTTGAAGTTTGGACCCGTGGTCCAGTGAGCATCCTAATGTATCCACTTTTTTATTATTATTTGTTCCTCTCTTCTCGCCAAAACTCTAGCTTTAACTACCATTATCGATTAATTGTGTAGTGCAGCATAAGCACGCTCCTACTGAAGATATCAAAATTCACTAGAAGTCATCAATTCGCATGCAGATCTTTTGATAACTAATGGTTGACCTTTCCAGAAAAAATGTTCTCCTTTATCTAAATTCCCGAATCTACTTTGCGCCTTGATCGTGCACCAGGAAGATGCACAACATTTTAATAAGCGCTGGGATGATAGGCATTAGACCCTAAAGGAAGTGGGACTACCAAAATCAGGTACCTCTTTCTATCTCCCTGGTTATTTTTCTGTGTATCTAGTGTTATTTGTCATTCAACCTACTACCCTTCATACCAGCTCTTCTGCTGCTACACAAAATTCCATTTTAGCGCCGGTGCCAAGCTCATACGAAGTAGCTAAGAGACGTGCCTCGCTCATCATGTGCCGTCTCCATATTACTGCAGTTTACTTTTTTCTTTTCTATGCTATATGTTATATGTAAAATGCTACTGGAGTGGTTTTGCTAAGAATCGTGGGCTAACTTCCCTGTTTCGCATGCCAGAATAATCAATATTAAATATTCTGCAGTCGCATCACTCTCGGTTTCTCACTGAACCAGCATATTCGGGGACCAGATGTTTAAAACAATGAACTCAAATAGTCGCTTCTAGTAGATTCTTTTCTTCTGCATTCCTCTCCTGCTCTCCCTGTTACTCAAATACCACCGCTATAACTGGCCTCTGGCATCTTCTCTTCCTCTCCTTCCTTGCTTCACCCCTGCACCACCCCTTTGAAAAATCTCCATTTCTCTCTCTTCTTTCCATCTTCAGAATATCCATTTTACCACTCTTCTTTTCTTCTCCTACTTCACCTAATGGCCTCTAGAAGTAGCAACCAGTCGCATCGCCACTCCTCCTCATTAAGAACGGCCAACTTCGTCGGCTCCGGCTCTGTTCCAGGTTCAGGATCTTCGTCTTGGACTCAATCAGGTGTTTCTCCAAGGCTGAATCGCCAAGACTTCGATACCTCCGTGAAGCATATGAACAGCCGTCTTCTCTATGCGTTGGCCAAGGCCATTGGATGTTATACTACGGTTACTGTAGCTACAGGCATTAAGATATGCGGTATATTGTACACAGTTGGCAACTTCAGTGAGGATGGAGAATTCTCTGTCGCACTCAAGTTTCCTGTTGCCAAGGCTGGACCGAAAAACCCTGCAGAGCCGCTTCCTGTGTTTACTAAGGACTTTGCAATCATCTACGATAGAGAAATTTTGATGGTCGACATTGACGATGTTGATTTTCAGCCAGAAGATGTCTCCGCTAGCGAGAACGGTGACTTGCTCTCCGACCACAAGGGATTCAAAACAGATGTGGATATTTCGCATGCTCACCAGTTCAAGGAGCACAAGCTTCAGAAGTGGGTTCCTGATGATGACTTCAAGGATGAGGACTTGACTGGTCTGGGAGACTCGGCATCCCTTGGCAACGGCAAGGAATGGGACCAGTTCGAAGTGAACGAGAAGAAGTTTGGCATTCACTCCACCTTTGACGAGACCATGTATACAACTGAGCTTCGTAGGGATTCTCCGGATTTTGAAAAACGGCTGAAGGAAGCTGATAGGATCGCCAAAGAGATTGAGTCTCAAGGATCCGGTGGAAACCTTCACTTGGCCGAAGAAAGAGGTCTCAAGGTTGATGACAGTGGATTGGATGAGGAAGATAAGTACTCTGGAGTCACTAGAGAATCGGCTAAAGCTTCTTCGGACTCCAGCAAAAACAAAAAGGATGACGAGATCTTGATGACCGTGCTCAAGAGCAAAGTTTCACACGAGACCCCGCAGACTATCAAGCCCGTTGCGCCTGGCAAATACGCAACGCCAAGGCAGCGGGCAGCAATGTACCATGGTGATCCGGCCGTCATCTATTCTTCGGCCGTGTCTAAACTTCCAGCAAAACCCAAAGGAGCTGAAGGATCCCAAAAGGCAGAAACTTCGAAGAACTCATCACCTGGTATGACTCCCAGCACTATTCCTAAACGTCCGCCAGTTCAATCCGGTACATCACAGAAGGAAGTTCATCATAAGTCGCACCAACCTGATCTCAAGTCTCTAAAGGAGTTTTCAGAGAACTTCAAAGTTCCAGGAAAGATTCCAGCCGATTTGCTTCCTATTCTGTCGAAAGATAAAGAAAAGCAGGAGTCTATCTTGAAGAAGGCTGAGAAAGACAACGCAGAGTTGGTCAAAGAAGACAAAAAAGAGAAAAAAGTAGCTGTGAAACAACCTGAAAAGGCTGCAGAGAAAGATCTTGCGAAATCTTCTGAAAAGTCTTCAGATAAAATCCCCCAGAGACCCGAATCGTCAATGACTACATCTTCTCAAGCTTCCTCCAAGGTTCGTCGTAAGAGATCGCCTGCAAGCTTCTTTGGTCAAGGAAAGGTTCCTTCTGGAAAACCTAAGGGAGATATATTAAACGTCAAATTTAACATATTATACAGTGCCAAGAAAGAATTTCAGGAAAAGCACAAGGGTGATACAAAGTTACTTAAAGATACTACCATCATTCACATAGAGAAGCCGTTTGCTGCAACTCCCACATGGCCATCCACTGTGGAAGAATCTTATACTACATTATTTTCTATGGAGGTTGAGTGGATTCCCCCTCCAATGTCGAAAAGAATGTACGTTCCAACTCAACCTCTTCCTATGATGGCACCTCAAGCCATGCCACCTCCGATGATGATGCCTTCCCCTGCACCAATTATGGAGCAGCAGATCTCTCCTCAGCAATCACCACAGATGCAGATTCCCCAAATGTATGCGCCGCATACTCCTCAATCTGCACACATAATGAGTCCATCATCGGGAAGCTCTGTGTCCACATCATCGCATCATCATCATCATAACCAACCGGGACAGCAACCTCTTCCTACTCCACAGCAGCAGCAACAGCAGATGCATATGCAGGCAGCTGCAGCTGCCGCGGCACAAATGGCGGCTGTCCAAATGGGAGGAATGGGACAATATCCGTTTGTGTACCAGCAACCACAATTCATGCCAATGTACTCTCCTAATCCTATGCCTGGTGCAGCTCCCATGTTTTACAATGGAAGTGGAGTTCCTCTTCCGCCAATGTCTGGAAATGGAAATAACTCGGGTCAACGCCGGAATTCGAGGAATCATGGAATGTACAATAGGTAGTACAAAGAAATGGGTGTGAATCGCTAAGCATAAACGGGTGGGGCATTCATTTGTGGCATTCGATGTTAGTTAGTAGCAGACTCTCTGAATTTTGGGGATAGGACTTCTTGGTTCAGTTCAGATAATTTTGAAAGCTTCTTTTATTGATACCACTGGAAGATACGTTAGTGGATGGCTAGTTTTAAAGTGTCCTAGTCTGACTTTTGGTCTACGTTCCAATCATAATATATTGAGCTGGTTTCTTACTTATTTCAGCTCGGCACAGCCCGAAGGAAAATTTTCACCGCGCACAATTAATGTCATGTATATTATGCACAAGACAAATGTACTAGTATATCTTTTATTGTAGGAATTATAGAATGGCGGACGATAAATTGGAAGAGCACCATGAAGTGTACAGGATTCTTGGTGGTATTTATATTTCATCTATTCGGCCCATCGCCGAGGGTCTCAACTTGGAAGAAAAGTTTGGTATTAAAAATATATTAAGCGTGCAGAAGCAACCAATAGGTGAAATATACGATGAAAGATACAACCATCTCCAAATATCAATCGATGACGTGACAGATGTGAATCTCATTGAGCAATTACAAAAAACCAATGAGTTTCTTAAGGACTGCCTTGTTTCCAGAAAGCAGAAAGTGCTCATACATTGTAACGCAGGTCGATCTAGGTCTGTGGCTGTGGCCATGGCGTACCTGATGAAAGCATATCATCTCAATTATAAGCAAGCACTCTATGCTATCCAGAGAAAGTATCCCAAGGATGAAAAGGTGGAACCGAATGAGGGCTTCGCTATGCAATTAAAATTGTACGAAGTCTGTGATTGCTGTGATAATGTTGCAGAGCTAGAGTTGCATTATCCTCTGTATAAGCAATTCAAAATGAGTCTAATGAAAAGAGATAACATACACTATAATGAGGTCAAGAAGTCAGAACCAATGGCAGAAATGCAGAAACATGTGACTGCATCGTTCAAGTTAAGATGTAAGAAGTGTGGACAAGTGCTAGCAACATCAGATAATTTCATATCACATGAACCACCCACGGATAAGGATGACAAGCAGATGTATTTTGTCAGTTATGCATTCCGATCAACAGAAATAATCGATGTGCAGAAAGGTGCCAGGGAATGTACCCACTATTTCCTTGAACCGCTAAAGTGGATGAAGCCAGAATTAGATAAAGGTGAATTAGAGGGCAGATTTGATTGTTTTAAGTGTGGCTCTAAGGTTGGAGATTACAGTTGGAGAGGATCACGTTGTAGCTGTGGAAGATGGATGGTTCCTGCAATTCATCTCTTGCGATCTAAAGTGGACAAAAGAGTTGATAATCAGCCTTTGGAAATTAAGGTTGCGCCAAAGCGAATATAGAGTGGTAAGTAATGCATTAATTAATGGGCGTATCGGTAATATAGTAACAAATTAATCGATGGTTTATCATGGTAATATTGGAAGTGTGATTCAATAGCAGCAAGTTTAGTACCCAGGGCGGTCATCGGGTACTAAGCGCAGTTCAAGGCTCTCTCAAATCCACTTCCTCAATCAATTGTCATATCATGATCAGAGGAGGATTCTGTCTCCACTTCGGGTGAAGTATCGCCAGTTTCTTGTTGTGCGCCGATAATGGAGGAATCGATCGTAACAGTTGAAGCTACTGTAGTTCCAGATTGAATGTGGTTGGTGCCGGAACTTCCCTCTTGGACTTCGCCAAGGCGAGGTTCTGCATTCCATTTTACATATGGTTCGATTATACTGTGGTCATCTTGATACTCTTCTGAAACCATAAAGAACTGTTGGTCGTCTTCCCCTGATACTATCTGTCTCTCTCCGCTATCCATATGATCGCTAAAACTACTTTGGCCTATTATTCCTTCGTCACTATCGCTCGTTTCATACTGCTCAGCATCCATTTCAGGCACAAAATGCGCAGTCTGATCACTGGTATCACCAAGAAAGCTATGTTCATCCGTCACATCTCTGTCAGAAAGCTGTGCATCCAGATCGTGTGCTTGGTCGGCACTATCAAGTGCAATGTCGATCGGTTGTTCGGAGAAAGAGGGAGGAATAACATCAAGACTGTCGTTTCCTCCATTTGAAACAGCCTCATGGTCTTGTTCCTCCGCCATTTGTCTCATAGTCTTATCATATCCCAATGGTTTTAGGGTATCATAGCCGGTTGTTTCGATGTTTCTGAGATTCTGTATGCGATAAGCCAATTCGATGCTGACTTGGTCCAAAGTCGTAGACTCATCACTGTTGATATTTGTACCCTCTGCATCTGGATCAATTGTCTTTCTGATCTTCGACGATAACTTGTTCATCCGCAAAGGAGAAGGAAATCCAGCTGTGTATGAAGACATGGAAGGAAATGAAGATACAGTTGGGCTTGTTGATTCCACGCAATGAGAATTCTTGTCTTCAAATCCATGAAGTTTCCTAGCACCATTATGTGCAGAGCTCATCCATAGACGGTGAACATCACCTGTAATTAGATTAGGAATGTACATGCCGTAGAGAAGAACAAAAAGTAAAAACTATCAAATTTCAGATAGCTTTTGTGCGAGAGGCGAGCACTGCCTGAAATTGTGTTTTCTGCAATGTAGTAGAAACTTGTTAACATGCTATGCTACAAGGAGAATGGATGGAGCTTACCGTCTGCTACTGCAATACAAGTTCCAGTTAGTAAGCTGTCTTCAAGTAATGTAGTGATACCTAGTTGGTTCTCACGATAATTCCACAGTGCCTACCAAGAACGTTCTAATCCAATATTTTCTCAGAATAGTTGGCCTAATTATATGTACAGATAAAAAAAAAATCGCTAGGTGCTTGCCAACCTCCTGTCATCTCGGTTTAGAAGTCGGTCCCATTGGCCTTTCTTATGAAGCATTGCCAATACTAGAACCACAGGTAGCTGCCATATCGAGCCCCAAAACGTCTTTTTAGCGTAGACGTTTGCGAGGGTGATTTCTGCTTTAGTAGGGCCACCATGTTCGATGGTTTTCTTTGAATAGTTTTTGTGTTGTTGCCACCAGAAACAAGATGACATGTAGGTTAAATAGCCGTTTAATACAGATGAGTCTAGAATGAAATACTTGTCGCAGACTCCGAAGTAGCTTAAACCAACACATATGGGAAACATCAACAGAGAATATCTTAATGCCACACGAGCATTTAATTTTGGATTGACAAAGGCTGTCATCACGTAACCTGCTCTCTTATATTCCTTCTTGATGTTGTGGCTCAAGGAGTTGAAATGAGGAAACTGCCATGCATACAAAAGTAAAGCCAAGCACCATGCCCCGGGGTCTGCTAGAGAGCCACAAGCTGCCCATCCCATTAAAGGTGGTATTGCTCCAACAAGCGCACCCACCCATGTGTTAAGAATTGACTTTCTCTTTAGCGAAGTGTACACCCAAGAATAGAGTATAATGTTAAGTGCACCAAGAGATGCGACGACAGGGTTCACACCAAAGTAAAGAATCGAACAACCAATGGTGCCTGTAATTCCTGCAAATATGTAGGCTTCATTGGGGGTGATCTTACCGGTGACGACCGGCCTGGTGCTAGTCCTGGCCATCTGACTATCGAAAGACGGCTCTCGGCCCATGTTAATTGCATTGGCGGCACCTGAAGCCAGTAAAGTACCCAACGTCAAAAACATGAAGGAAGGAACGTTGGTAGGGTAGGGAGCCAAAACATAAGAGCAAATAGAAGAGAGCATAATTAAGAAAGTCAAATGCGGTTTGGTGAGAACGACGTACGGGTGAACCATCTTTTTCAACGTCATCTTTTCTCCTTCACGCATTTGTTGGAAGATAGACCTACAGTCCGCCTGCCTTGAACTGGCTTTAGACTTGACCTCAAATGGAATATAGGAATTGGTAGTGGCTGGCTCGGCCTTAGGCTTCGTGTCCTTGAATTTGAGCAGTTTTCCGGTTTCATCTTTCGGCACAGGGTGACAGATGCTCAGCACATGCTGCTTGGCCTCTTGTTCGATTTTCCTGGCGGACGTGGCCAAAGGTCTGGTGCCATTTGATGCACGTGAAGGACTAAATTTCAATGAAAAACGGTAGTTTGGTATGAATTGAAGATTGAGTGCCGAACCACTGCTAAAGTCTGTTGATGAAGGCATGAACACTTCATTGCCGTAGTAGAACGTGGTGGAACGTCTGAACTGTCCCTGTAGAGCCTTGACATTCGTGGTGAAGAAGAAAGGTGCTGAAGCAGAAGAACTTGAATGCGAAAGTATCAACTTAGAACCATTTCTAAGTCCTTGAAGTTTCCACATAGCCGGCGCTGCTTTGTATTGTGCTGTGGATTCCTTCCTGATGTTATGGATCCACAAAATATTGCCGAACTTCGACTACAGCGGCTAATGATATGAATTTGTGATCAAAAGTCAAAAACAATACTAGAACAGAAGAATATGGCTGAAATCTGTCTCCCCACTCACAGCGAGAGAAAAGATTTATCGGCGCGTCGAGCAGACGATGCAGATGCCAGGAAGAAAGAGAGCAGAAAATACGATAGTGGAGGCCAAGAAAAGAGTAGACAAGCAGGCTAGGACTCCATAGTGCAAAGCAGATATGCTGGACTAAGGCAAGAAGTAAAATATGTAGAAGAATTGTAGAAGCAGATTTCGCTGCACGGTATAATTACAAGGCCAGGCGAGACAGTGGAGAGGGGGGGAAGAAAGAATATCGCTCCAGCAGGTACCTACCAGTAGTGTTGCACCCTGACACTTAGTGTAGGTAAATGTGATGCACCGGATTTAGACCCGGTTATCTCCTGCGGTACATACTAATATATATATGTCTCTTTCGTGCTGCTACTTCCTATCAAAGCAATGTATTATCTAGTCTATAACCTTATTTGGCGGATGTCGTCTTCTCTGCCTTGACTACAGAAGCAGCCTCATCAACAACTATATCTTTGGCCTCGCTTTCGTTCAATTTCTTGTTCTTGATCTTGTTCTCGATCAAATCGTGGAACGCCACAATCGACCTCACCAAACTGCTGACATAAAGAATCATCAACTCATCGTTGGTCTTCACATTGAAAGCAGCGGCCAATTTCCTGTTGTCTGTACTTAAGCTACCACTGTCGTCCAACTCCTTCGATCCATCTGCCTTGGCGTCACCAGAGACAAAATCACTGAGTCCCGAGATATTTGGAAATAGGTTGAATATGTTCTGTAAATGTCCTAGAATGGCGTTGTTGATTGGAAGCTTTCCGTCGATGATCTGGTTCAAATACCTCACAATGTTCTTCAACCGATCATTCAACGACATCAACGAATGAAGGCTGTTTGTAAGGTTAACTGCTAAGTTTCCACATGCCTGGTCCCGTATGTCTCTTAGAAGGTGCTCAACACCTATTTCCTCCGCTTCCTCGGCCTGGATTATGGAAGGAAGATGTAAGAAGGTTCTTTCACTTTCGGATCCGTCTTCCTTGATTTCCTCAATAGCCACGTAGCAATCTGTAGGAATGTCAATCTTGTCGGTGTAGTTGACATCCACAATCAAAAGAAGTGGGTTTGGCGTGAACGATTTGAACATCTCGTTGATCTTTAAGTCATTCTGCTTTAACTGTGGTCCAGAGTGGTACCATCCGATCAACTTCTCCTTGGCATTGATTTTCTTAAACATTTCCATCATCGAATCAATGAAGTTGTGGTCCAAAAACCATATGTTTGGATCCTTCTCATCCTCCTCAAATGGTATAGCAAATGAGTTGGTCACCTTAATCATATCTTGGCTGGTATTGTCACCAAGAATCACACCCACAACTCTCTTATTTGGATCTGGTGTTGAAGATGGTGCTGTGTTGATGATTCTTTCATAATGGTCCACCACAGATAGAAGTACCAATGGAGCAACAGCCACGGTTGTATTTTTGTACTGAGACATACTGTGTTGTGGTAGCTGTAGATGCTAAAGGAGAGTAAATGTAGTATAGTATGTTTGCCTCTGAGTGGAATTTGTTTGCCACACAAATCGACGAGGAAAGAGTGAGCGTCGCGTCGATCGGGAGGAGAAAGTGGAAGGAAGAAGAAACAGATTGGAAAGACGCTATGCTATGTATAGGATCCAACATTAAGCAGGGTGATATGTTGATGTGTTCTAAATTAAGAAAGTCATGTGAAGTAGAGTAAAAGGAACGATGCTGAAACTCCACCTTCATATAGAGATGGGTTGATGCTCTATTTTAAGGAGGGAGCGTATGTGAGTCCACTTAGTGTGAGGTTAAGAGGTTACGCTAGTATAGCAGGTGGAGCTCGTGACTGTGGTATTTCAAATCAAAGAGAGCTGGGGACTGAAATAATGTAGATGATGCAGATTGTAGCCCAAAATAATATTCAGAGAATTGAAATTGTAATGGAAGAAAATGAGCAGAGCACAAAAAAAAAAGCATATAGTATTAAGCGCTGAAACCTCCCGCGCTTAATAATAGGTTACGCATATGGTTGTTGCAGTAGCGGGGGTGAAAAGAAGAATACACTAGAATTCATCAAAAGTGTAGTGATTTTTAATGAAGCAAGACCAAATTACAGAAGCATCTGTATATCTAATTTGTGATTTCAGACAAAATGCATAATTATTTCTCTGCATGCAGCGATGCTTGTTCGTCTTCCGCAAATGGTAAAGCGTATTACCAGTCCTGTTCTGGATCGTCTCGGCTACGCTAGTCTTCTGCATACTACGGTCTGCTGTTCATTTATGTTAGGAGTCTGACTGCTTCCAATGTCAGCTCTAATGGGTCACGTTAATTTCCCTGGTGCTACCACTCTGAGACGAGTGCAGCGTTGTGTGCGGGCTGTGCGCATGCAGCGTGGGGGCATCTAATGCTGCAGTCACTCTACATCTATAGACTGGCAGGTCAACAAATCCACTTTCTAGTATGTATAAGCACTGCGCATCTATTGCCTCGCCCTTGTGCAATAAGGGCTATTATGTCCCTTGCTTCGTCAACCGGGATTCTCCACTTGTCGTACTTCTCCTCCACCACATCTCTCGTGCAAACCCGAGAACTCATCGCGTGCATAGATCTTCGCTACCCTGGCCATATTACGGGAACCCGTATATGTCAAATTCATGAAACTACTTCCATTATCCACCTTAGCATATCATACTACATCTCATTTCAGCCTCTTTCCTCGGGCAATTTCGCTAGTATTGTTGTGGTGCTTCTGCAATGCTCGGAAATTGACCTCTGCCTAAGTCACAAGTCAGACAAAAACAAAAATAAATAGCTTGTGGGTACGAGTTAAGCGAGCGAAATGTGCACCACATAGAGACAGGAACTCCATTTAGGAAAGCCTCTGCCATCTATTCGTTGTCTTTGTTAGCTTATAAAGTTTTCGGACACCTGGAATGTCACGATTATTTTTTGCATCCTCCCGGTCTTGTGGAACATCTGTTACAGCTCCCTGTTGAAGCTCTCCAAGCATCCAGTCCAATATGTTGCTGCACCTCTACCGGGCACGGAAAATCACTTTTACCGGTCGTGCGACCGTGCCACGTAGCAAACCGCGCCGTATTTTTTATTTTTTTTTTTTTTGTTTTCTGTCCTTACCATAAGAGCCCTGCATCGGGGACCCCCCGGCACATTGTGTACATATGCTGTGCATTAACAAAACGCATCCACATCTATTGTTTATCTATCATACACAGAGCACGTAACCTGCTAGGTCCTAATGAGAAGTGGGCTTGCGCTTGTGCTGGCTGTTCTCTCTCTTTTTCTTTTCTACTTTCTTCTTTTCTGCTTTCTTTTTCTCTGCTTGTCTTTTCTTTGGGTTTTCTTCTAGCTTTTGCTTTAACACTTGTCATCCCCCTGTGTTTTTCCTCTTCTTCTATTGCAGTTCACATCCAAGTCTCTCTGCTTCACTCTGGTTTCCTCCAATTTTTTCACTTTTTTTTTCGTTCTTTTTTTTTTTTTTTTTCACATGGCACTCAACATCAACATCGCTTCCCTGCCCTGCCCAAATATTCGAATTTTTCGCTTCTCATTTTCTCTCGTCTGCTTTCTACGCTTTTGGCATACGCTTTTTCTTTCTGACAACGTCATATCCCGAGCAGTGTGCTGTTTCTCTCTTTTCTATTTGGCCGGCGCAGACAATCTCATGATGCTCTACGTCAAATTCTTTGGCTATCTCTCCTTCCACCTCCGGAGAAAGCCCAAGCCCATACCCTTCTCCACCGATCTTTCCAAGCCATTAACGAGGGCCATCTTCAACTCCTGCAACCGTCCGCTGGCCTCAATGTCATCAGCTACAACCGCCACACACAAGGGCTCCTCTCAGAGACGGTACCTCGTCACGCTGTCCAAATCATCCTCCTATTACTTTCTATCTAGGCTTCATAGGCCTCATCGTTCCGACCTCTACTACGGTCTGGTTTGCACATCCGTTCTCATCTCCGGCTCCATTCGCAGAATTTCCACCATACGGAAGTCCCATGGTACAAATTTCATTGCTGGAACAAGGAGGTTGTTCTCCCACTACCATCGGCGCACATACTCTACCGATTCCGGCGTCTCCGGCGTCAAACGCAAAAGAAGGCTTCACTGGTTCACTTTGACGTCGATCTCGGTGATCTTCTTTGGCGTCGTTGCCAGATCTGTTTACCAGGATGACGAAGATTCCAGCAAACAAGAAAACTCTTCCGAAAATACCCGATACATCAGGCCCACCTCCTGGGCTCTCTACCTGTATTCTCGTTTACCTTTGAACTTGGTGTCTCGAATGTGGGGCCGGTTCAACAGCATGGAGTTGCCTTTGTGGATTCGGGGCCCTGGATACCGCTTCTATGCTCGCCTGTTCGGCGTCCAGCTAGACGAGATGCAGGATCCTGATCTCTCTCATTATCGTAATTTGGGCGACTTTTTTTACAGAGAAATCCGCCCGGAATCTAGACCCGTCGATCATACCGCCACTTTGTGCGCCCCGTGTGATGGAACTGTCTTGAAGTTTGGAACCGTCGACAATGGTGAAATTGAGCAGGTCAAGGGTATGACGTACCGAGTCGAGGCTCTACTTGGAACCACCAAGTCTAAAAAACTAGCTGCCCCAACACAGGTGATACAGTACACTCCCAACGCACATACGGATGAAGCTTCCCAGAAATTCTTAGATGAATACCACCGTAACAACCCACCTACTCATTCGCATGATCATAGTGAACACGCTAACCAGATGGTGGAGTATGCAGAAGAGGGTGATCAAGCCGCAGATCATCCTTCTGCCTCTCAAATTTTCAAAATAACAAGATCTTTATACAGGCCCCCAAAATTGGCCATCAGTCGGCCTAAAAAGACACAACTTTACTATGCTGTGATATACCTTAGCCCTGGTGACTACCATCGTTTTCATTCTCCTGCTAACTGGGTCGTTACCACCAGAAGACACTTTGTTGGCGAGTTGTATTCCGTGGCTCCATATTTTCAGCGCCATTTTGACAACCTCTTTGTTTTAAACGAGAGAGTTGCTCTTTTGGGATACTGGAAGTATGGTTTTTTCAGCATGACTCCGGTGGGTGCTACCAATGTTGGTTCTATTAAGGTCAACTTCGACAAGGACCTCAGCACCAACACCATATACGAGTCTGAAAATTATTCCACCTCCTCCAACGGCGAACGCAAGCGTGTAAAGAAAAATACTTGCTATGAGGCGACATATACCAATGCTTCGAAGCTTCTTGGTGGCCAGCCGGTTTTTAAGGGAAATGAAATGGGCGGCTTCAGACTTGGTTCCACGATCGTTCTTTGCTTTGAGGCACCATCTGACTTCAAGTTCGATCTTCATGAAACCGAACGCATTAAGATGGGTCAACGCATCGGTTCTTTCGAGAAGGGTGCTTGAGCTAATACATATACACCACATCATTGATGACCCCCACTTAGAATTGTCAATTGTTTCCCTTTTCTCTGCATAGGCATAATTACTGTAACTTTTTCTCTATTATCATAATGAGAAGTTTATCGCATCTAATTTAGTTTGTAGTTATCCATCATATGATCGTATAAAATCATAATATTCTAATCTTTAATTAGCAAAAATTATCATGGTCGTCGCATCCTTTTATGGCCGCTTCGCTATTCTATATAATATCATATTGAGTTCCCCTTCTCAATTTGCAAACTCGTCTGCCTTGATTTTATTGAACAGATCATTCTTCAATTGATCAATGAGTTTCACATTCATGTAGCTAAGATCATTATCCTCCTCGTATAATCCCTCTTCACTGTCCTGCATATCGCTTGTGGTCTCGCTAGCTCTCCGCCTTCTTTCTGCTAACTGCCCTCTACTCATAGTGCTGATCTTGTTAACAAAATTGAATATCAACTTCAAACTCCACAAATTATCGATATTATGAGTGTTCACCATATTCATCATCTCCATTTTAAAGTCAAGCACAGTAGACTCCGTAACTTTCTTTTGACTTCCAATGCTCTCAAAAAATAGGTCATTCTCATAATCCTTCAGATGATTGAATATCTTTAGGTGTTTTAAGCAACCTAACTCATCATTTTCCTCCAAAACTCCTCCACTCTTGATTCCTTTTTCGTCCTCAAGAGCATCCGCTGTTTTCAACAAATTCCTGAATCCGAGTTTCAAATTCTGATACTGTGGAATCTTATAGACAAAGAATGTCAAGTTTTTGCTGAAATAGCTTATCTGCTTTTCATCCGCTTTAGTGAAATCAAATTCAATGGGGAAATAGGATGCACTTTTATCATTCATTCCGCCCCTGTCATAAGGTAAAGAAACAGTCTTAATTCGGGAAATCAAGCCGAGAGATGGAAGCAAGCAAGGTGCCGAGAGATTTAAAACAGATGAATTCTTTAATTGAACACTAACATTAAGTTTAAGAGGTTGTTTATCCTCAAAATCTCTCACAACTAAGCATCTGTTTTCGACACCTAAAGCCCAAAAATGTCTCAGTGCTTGCAAAACAACTTCTGAGGACTCAGTGATGCAATCATAATTAGTTGTTGCATAAGCTGGGTAGATAGAGGTTACTAGGGCAGCAATGCTAAAGTCATCATCCACTCTAAATGCTTGTTGTCCACCACCAAGGAACGTAAAGCCCAAAGCAGTATTTATAGCCAAATAGTCCCCATAATTGGTGTAGTTATCCGTAATTCCTTGCAAAAATCTTAGCCTTCTCATAACCTCAAGATCTCCTGTTCCTGCCATTACAACTGATAATGATAATATAACCACATCCCTAACATTGCGAACCCCAACAAGGGACATCCTTTCATCATATGTATTTGGCTCCAGAGAGCAAATAGCCATCAATTTATCAAAATACCATAGCAATGTTCTCTTGGCATGAACATTTCCTGAAGAGGCATACTTTATGGAAATTGAAAATAAAGCTCCCGCTAGAATGTTTAGATATGGTAGATAGTCACTATCTAAGCAATTAATGGTTTGAATATCACAGTATTCATGAACATATGGAGGAATTTGGCGTTCAACCCAGCTCCTAGTTGGTTGAATTGAATCCCACATTATCAAATTCTTAGCGATGCATCTCAGAGTGAGTATATCCGGCCTTGTATAGTCAAGCAGTTGTTTGGTTCCCGGAATGTTTAGCTTATCAGCAATTTCATGGTTGTTTGTGCGAAGAAACAGGAAAGTAAGAGCCATAATGGCTCCTCCACAAGAACTGTCTAACTGTTCCTCAGTTTCAACATCCCTCACAAGGGTAGCTAAAGACAGAAGTTTGTCTATCACATGTGTATCATTCTTGTCTTTTAAGGATTCTCCTTTTGCTAGGTTCACATAGCCAAGTGCGATGCCGGCAGCCAATCTGTAGCCTTCGCTAACAGTTGGCTTTCCATTGATATCCAATACCGAGCTTATTTGAGATAGTAGCATCTCCGTAATTCGTCTATGCTGGGAGGATAAGTATAGTAAGCCAATGCCAATCAATCCCGCCGTCTGAACTGGGAGTTGAACATTTAGATTTGTTGAGCCCGACGGGAGTAATGCAACAACATGAACTGAGAGAACTTTAGTCAACTTGACGTCCATTGTGCCCCGCAAGCTTGCAGCCATTCCTATTAGAAGTCCAACACTTGTGTAGCTATGCTTTGGTCCCAAATAATTGTAAATATGCCACTCTTCCAATTTCTTCAAATGACCATTCAAACCCAATCCTAGTAAAAATCCAGCATGCTGCGCATTTAATGTTGGAGGTTTATTGAAAACAATCCAACTTCCATTAATATCCTCAAAGTCTCTCGAGACCATTAAACCTGCGCTTACACCATTATGAAAATATCCCCAATCATAAAGATATGGATCAATTGCATCACTTTCTAATCCAACATTTAGCATGCTTGGATAGATTACAGCGTTGAAATTCAGCTTAGGAATAGGAAACCGTTCAGTAACAAGAGGTCGACGACTAGATATAAATGCTGCCGCTCTTCCTATTGGCATAGTCAATGTTCTCAAGGCAATTTTTGCGCCTAAAGCACGCTGCCTCAATAGTCGTTCATTCTCATCGAGAGATGCAGGTAGTTCGAGGTATGCAGACTGAACCTGTGATGTTTGTAAAAGCTTGGAAAGTTCGTAGAATCTACGGTCATCTGAGAAAATAAGTCTAGTAACGTGGAATTTATCGGCTTCAGCTTGGCCATCCCAAGCATTCAAGACATCATTGCTATTCACGAACCTCAATATCTGTGTCATATCTTTAGGGTGCTTCTTTAGATGCAATTTTTTAGTGAAGGTTGGAGGCACGTTGGGGGTATCTGGAGATAGGAGTTTCCGAAACTGAAGTAAATCTCTTCTATCAATCAACTGCAAACCGTCAACATCAAGATCCCAGACAGAATTGATTTTGTGTTGACAGTAGGTGACAGTGTTTTTAAGAATAAGATAAACACCTGGGGGAAAAGTATCAAGATCAGAAGCCGTTATATGATATTCTGCCATCATACGAACCAAGTCTTGTGGGCCGTATTCTGGCGACACCATAACTTCAAAGAGACGTAATATGTAAAAAGTCCGGGGAATTACAATTTCGTCGATGGCCTCATCCTCTTCAACGACCTGAGAAAAAGTAAGGTAAGGAACAATGGAATCGGTAAATAGGCTTGCTAAAGATTCCAGGAGGTTTGGAGGCTTCAGGGCAGGTTGAGCCATCAAGACTCTATTTTTCCTGTCGATACCCCTAGCATCAAGCATGTAATATTTGAACCAAGAATCTGACCATCCACTCCAACTCACTATTTGAGCCAAGAATAATGTTAGTTTCTCCATGATAGGTTTGGCCAGAATGTTCAATTTTAGATCCTCCCTTATGAGGTGTATCGATAGAATGATCTTCGGAAGCAGCTCATCTAGAGAATAATTCCTTAATTCACTTGATTCCGAATAGTTCTCAGAAGCCAACCTTTTCCTATATAGTATAGCTGAATAGTTGAGGAGTTTGGTTATGTCATTTTTGTCCACTTGATCGCCCTTTAGGGGGATCTCTTGAGGAAGCTTAGTTAAAGACAACAATGAAATCACAAGCATCTCCCAATCATCCAAACTAGGAATGTCAAGAGAGCTGCTTGTGCACCAGGAGAGCCAAACCATTTCATAGATGTAAGAATTGGCCAAATATTTGAAGCTGTCCAGCAGAGTGGAAACTAGTTTATCCTGAGGCGTAGCCTTTAAAGAAATCCATTGGTGACTACCTGATCTGCTCAAGAACATTATTCGATCTTCGGAACTTCCATCAAGGGATAATGCAGGGCAGCAAAGCTTAATTGGAGGAGAACAGATTCCTAAAAATGGGTTGAGCAAAGCAACATGGAGCTCGTCCTGCAGTAGCACCATGTAGCCTGAATGTGAGCTCTTTGTGGACAGTGGTACTGCATCCCTTGCCTGGATAGTAAAGCTGGTTTTAAATGAAGGTAAACCTATAGATGCACCTGTGTTCTTATATATAAAAATTTCGATGCAGTAACTGGCTCGGTTACAAGCCACCAAAGCTTCTTCTCCGTTGTAGGAAAGGTTGTATACCTTTAGATCTTTGACATCAGACTTGAATGTGAAGGAATTGAGCTTCGTTAGAATGGCATCTTTACGCAAAGTGTCAAAGGTAGGGGTCTGGATCGACTGGGTGTTGGAATCGATGGAGGTAATCCTGTCGTAAGATACGACATTTGAAGTTGATCTGAACTGCCTTGGATCATCATCCAGGATCTTTGAGGTACTAGGTGTTGCATTTGTGATGCTGGATGAGACTGTCTTGCTGGTGAACTTCCGGTATCCGGGAGTTTTAGGATGAGAGCATTTTGCTAGCGAAAGGTACCTTACGTAGTAGATGTTGACCTCGTGGTCTGAGGGGTTGAGAGTGGTGGCAAGAAAAGAACCAGATTGGTGTGGAAAAGATATTAGCTGTTCCTTCGGGGAAAAAGAGGTTGTCGAAGAAGATGCAATGGATCCAAGCTCACCAAGCGGATCTAGTAGAGTGAGAAAGTTAGAAGACTCGTTCAGAGACGAATTGAACGAGAGATTTGCAGACACTGCTGGCACTTCGCCGGTCTCTGCAAGCTTATCAATAACAATGCCATTCAGAAATGCAAATGCGTTTCTGATTCGGAAAGGAAAGCTCACAACATTGCACTCTGCATGTCTCCTGTATATTCGGATCTGATCTGCAAATATTACCGCCACTACCCTATCCAGCTTTGAGTCCTGGTCTTTAAAGCTCGTGAAAAAGCAGTTTATAACTCGTGAATCAAAAAGAAGACGTCTCGATACAAGATCACCAACTTTCCATACAATAGAGCGACTATACACCAGAATCTCTTCACTATGGTCAGCCAAATACTCCGTACACTCTCGAGCTTCTTCATTGTCTGCATCTTGCAGACAATAGCAGACTATCGAGTTGGCCATAAGTAACAGATAATGAGAGGCCACTATTTAGTCTCCAGTGGTGGCCGCTACTGTTTTGTTTGTTCTTGTTGATACGATCTGAATTTGTTTTTATCTGGGACCGTTTGCGGCTGTGCAGTATTTCATATGTCTCGCGTTACCCGGCTCGTGGCGATCTGTGTGAAAGTGTTAGGATAAGATAAAATACTGGAGCACAGTGGATCACAGTTTTTATGTGCTAAGATGTCATTCTTCAACACAATAAAGTAAGTAGTGTTCTTTGTGGTTAGTGTGACCTTTTCCACTTCACCGTTACTGACATTCCCAGGGGTTTTACCCGGAGTTCCCGGAAAAAGAATCAGAATAACGGCAACAATCAGACCAATTCCCAGGCACCTTCGTTGAAGTTTTCGGAGCCCAACTTCACCAACAACTCCAGTCATTCTCTTCTGAATCCGGCGTCGTTGTATTCGAACAACAATGGCTCTTCTGGATCGCTCAAAAGCTTCTCTCCTTCGAAGCACAGAGGCTATAGGTTTCGGCAAAAGCAGCAACAGCAGCAACCACAACAGCAACAGCAACAGCAACAGCAACCACAACAACAGCCTTCAGCTTCCGGCCAATATGCAGCAGATAATTACGGGCAGCAGAAACGAACACGCCAGGCTAAACAGCCTTCAAAACCTCCCCTTTTTCTTTGCGAACCATTCATCAAGACAGCATTGGTGAAGGGTTCCTATAAGACCATCGTGAAGCTTCCCAAGTATGTCGACTACTACGAGTGGCTGGCTTTGAACGCCTTTGAATTCTACAACCACGTCAATAAGTTCTACGGAGTTATTGCCGAGTACGTGACTCCTGATAAATACCCAACGATGACGGCAGGTCCTAGAACAGAGTATGTCTGGGTCATGCCAAGCGGAAAGACCGTGTCTCTTCCTGCCAATCAATACATTGAATATGCCTTGACTTGGATGAGCAACAAGATCAATGACCAGTCTATATTTCCCACAAAGGCGGGCATTCCGTTTCCGCCCTCTTTTCTGAACGATATCAAGGGAATATTCAAGCAGATATTCCGCATCATAGCACACATTTACTTCAACCACTTCGATAAAATCGTTCATCTTTCCCTGGAAGCACACTGGAGCTCATACTTCTCGCATTTTGTCTCGTTTGCCAGGGAATTTGACTTGATAGAGAAGAAAGAAATGGAGCCGCTTGCTTCACTAATAGACGTCCTTGAATCGGAGGGTAAGATAATAAAGGTTGATGAGCCGGAAAGACCCTCTCCTGCTGCAATGGTCTACTAGGCAGGGAGGTTTATAATGATCTTTTAAATGTTTACGTTTTACTAAAGCATATCTCCAAAAAAAAAAAAAAAAAAAAAAAAATGGCAGTAAATTATCTATGTATAGGCAAATGCGAATTACAGCGTGATAGCAAAGCAAATCATCATGATCACGACCACCCACTTTGAACTATCTTTATTTAGGTCTCTCCCTCATGAGAAAAAATATGTACTATCTAAAACCATCGAAACATCGAACGTTCCTTTGGCAGGAATTGGAGGGAGAGAGAAAGGAACCAATATTGGGAAATTTCCATCGTTGTCGTCTTTCATCGTGTGATCGTACCCAATGTCCTCCAAAACTGTGATGGACGTTTTCAATTCCTTTCCTAGCTGAATCTGCTTAGGGTTTTTAGATTGTAAAAGCATTCTTCTCTCCTTTTCCATGCGAATTTCATCTTCCAACTTACAAGTCCTTCCCAACTTGTCGCTGAGTTCCTTTCTGAACTGTTTCACGGCAACTGCAGCTTCTGAATCCTTACCCACATTCACTAGCATCAACGAGTTGTCGTATCTCTTAGTGAACTCATTCTTCAGTTTGGCCACCAAATTGTTCTTGTGCAATTTAACAAATTCTTCCCTCAAAATACGAGACATCAGTGGAATGTCACATGCATGTGTCCAATAAGAATCATGAACAGAAGAGAAAGACAACCCATGCTCTGAGCATCTATTAACAGACATTAACATATGAGTAGCATCCAAAGAGTGAATGAAATTTGGAGGGAAGCCGTTGGCCTGCTTTCTGGCATTGACCTTCTTTATTTCATATGGATCCTGGATAACTAAAGTCTGAAGATTGGTGGCAACACTCTTTGTCTTGTACGTTCTGTATGGTTGGACAACTGGTAGACCCAGTGGAGACGTCCAAATCACAGACGAAAGAAATTGCACCTCGCCTCCGAGATCGACATCCAGCCTTATACTCTTGCTAATTCTTTTTGCAGCTAGCGCTAACCAATCTTGGATGGCATGAGCATTATCAAACAATTCCCTAATGGCCCTGAAGACTTTTTCAGTTAAGTATTTGGAACAGTTCGATATCATGTCCTCATCAAAATCTATTTCCTTCAATCTCTTCGTTATCTGTGCTCTTGCACCAACGTAAGTAACACCATAAACACTTGTCATCACCGTTTGTTTGACAAGCTTTCTCTTGATGATGTTATGTGTTGCCATAGCAAATTGGTTACCATCAGCCAAATCTTTATCAACCGATCTCTGCACCAATTTAGCAACACGAGAGTACACATCCGATGGTCTGTCTCCTGGAACCAAATTGACGTGCTTTGCGCCCTCCCAGTCACCTCCTAGAGCTGCATAATGCTGAAGACCATTGCAAGTGCCATCTTGATGAACCGGTTGATGTGAAATAAAGTCTTCTGGATTATCCAACTTCAATGCCTCGTTTAATTCGAATGCAGAAGCTAAAAATTGGAATGGCTTCTCTGCACGCAACCACCATCTTCTTCCACCTAGAGGATTTTCCGCCGAATCTTTAATATCCTCAAGATGATCATCAATAAACTTCACTCTCTCCTCCAAAGAGATCTTGTCATTACCGCAAAGATTACACAAGTGAATCTTCAGCCATTTTAAGCCCTGTTCTCCAAGTTTCTTACCTTTCCAAAACCTCAAAAGACCACGAGTCATATCATTGCCCAAGTGGTTGAAATTTGGAGGAATAGGATAAGCTCTTCCACGGAAGTCCAACGAATGTGGAAAGAATATTCTTTCTCCAACGTACGCACGAGCAATTTCAAGCTTATAGTTCATATCACATCTCATAGATCTATCCTTCGAAAATGCATTACAGATCTCCTGGCACGTCCTTCTATAGTGGAAGACCTCTTCCGGAGCGCATCCCTTCTTTGGAGGCTCTGGAAGAACAAGTTTTTCTTCTGCCTTTGGAATATCTAAGAACGCCTCACCAGTGTTCCAAATCTTCGTCACAATTTCCAAGATCCTCTTATTAATTGTCCATGGAGTATATCCTAAATTATTCAAGCCTCTCAAAACCTGGTCCATTTTACCACTCATAGCAGCAGCCTTGGCGTAGGCATACTGTTCTGGAGCATTTTTCGATCTTAGAACTAAGCATCTCTTCAAATAGTATCCACCATCATTGTATGTCGTCCAAGGTCTTGGTTTGGCTATCATTGGTAGATATTGCGCTTGAATAGATTGATCCAATCTTTCCCTTCCTAGCTTGTTGGCAAACTTTTGGTTCAAACGGATGACACCGATCTTACCACCTTTCTGGAAGTCATAAGTATGGTAAAAAGCTGGTGCCAATGCTTTTTTAAGTTTACCAGTTTTAGGATCAACACCTTCAACATCGACCTTGGCGATTTGAAGAACCATAGAAACCAAAGCGGAACCCACACGGCAGTGGGAGTCGGCATCCCATTGCAGTAAAGATGACTTTGTCTCCAGATCATTCCTGCTCAACGACTTCTTTTCGGCAGCTTCGATCAGCTTGACAGCTTGGCTACTTCTAAGGAACTTTTTGAATTCGGGTGTTTTCTTGATGGCCTTGAAATTTCTATGCACATCAACATCCGCTGCAAGAATTTTCTCTGATTTGTATTCTAGTTCGATAGCCTTAGAAATAGCCATCACAACTTTTGAAACGGGAACACCCCTAGCTATATCTGAGGTCACTGCACTCTTCATCACCTCCAAAATTGTGATTGTTGCAATTTTTTCTGGCTTCATAATTGCCAAGAATGGGCCATATTTCATCTTTTGATTGTATCTTTGCATGTCATAATTTGAGATTTTGGTTTCTGAGGTAACTTCCTTTGCAGCCTTTTCTGCGTCCTTCTGGGCCTCTTTATCCATCATCTCCTTGTGCTGAAAGAAGTCGCTAGCCTTGTGATATTCTTCCACCTCTTTCTCGATTAATGGTGTCAACTTTGTCAGCCAACTGTGAAGATAGGCGCCAATGGAGGAGGGCATCGACTTATCCTTCAGGTTCTCAAACTCATGCTCCCATTTAGCCTTGGCGGCTTCGATCATGGTACCTTCCAACACGATTTGACGTTCCTCCGAGACTTTATCCAAGACTTCATCGAACTTGTCCTGTTGTTCGAACGGTAATGAGCACTTCAATTCAAAGAAGTTGATTTGCTTTCCCGCGTTATTTAAAATGGCATCCGTGTCGATGTCCAGGTTTGCCCTTTCAACCTCTTCAGCAAACTTCCTGATGAATTCTCTATCATTGTAAGTGTTAACCAAACCAAGAAGGGAGTGTCTGATAGCCTTCAAATTCCAGGTTGAAACAGGCTTGAGTTCTTTCATGTCATTTTGAATTACTTCATTCTCCGAATCAAGGTTGATTGTCTTCACTTTATCCTTTGCAACCTTTTGCAGTTCGTGGTTCGAAACGGCTGCCTCTGAACCTTCTGTAACAGAGATTTGCTCTGTGGTTTTGGCAGCAGATTTGGCAACTTCATCCTTTGAGGAGATTCCGTTGATAATATTCTCTTCAAGAGATGCACCTTCGGAATCCTCATTGATTCCCTCCTGGCCAGCAGCTCCTTGTAGAGATGCTTCTTCTTCATTCAGGAGAACATCAAACAATTCCCTGTACTCGTTGGGAAGCTCATCCTTCAAGGAAGAGTCAAATTTGACTAGTTTGCGGACGTTGAAAAGACCAATGATGTCGACGTATCTTAGAATATCGGCATTCTTGTTGTTGTATGACATCATACGGTAGTAGTAGAATTCTCGCATTATCTCGCTCATGGGAGCACCCTTGTCGAAGTAGAGTTTAACCAACCAAGCATACACACGAGGGTCGTTCTTGAAAGCGGAATCTCTTAGAGACATGTGGGTCAGCCAGTTTCTAACCTGCTGAACAGTAGTGGACTCCTTGGAGCCCCATATTTTGAGAAACTCACAAACTCCATCGAAGTAATAAGGATTAGATCCGTTGTTCTTGGAACTCAAGTTCCAAAGCATCAAATCTGCCCGCTGAAAGTCCCCAGACTTAAGACAGGCCTCAAATAAGCTCCATCTCTGAACGGCGGATCCGTTAACTGCTGTGAAAACGTTGTCGACAGGTGAGGATAACTGAAAAGAGTCTCCTTCGAACGATTTGCTCTTCTCGGGTTGTTTCAACCTGGTATAAATCTCATCAAGCGATGCAGGTGCTTTGTCTAAGCCTATCTGGGACTCGGCGTTGTAAACATCTCTGAGCTTCTTATGGGAGGTGAAATTACGGAGAAGGATCACCAGACCCTGGTGTTTGTGGATGTAGTTTTTGGCAAGTGGGCGGGCTTTGGCCCCAGTAAACGAAAGCATATTTGTCGGGTGGAATGATTGCACTATGCTATGTTATAGTAGTCTGTGTCTATGTCTATGGGTGGATAGCAATAATATATATATATATATATATATATGTACAGGAATTATTATTATACTATTGCTGTGAAAGTGTATATTTCAAGAGAAGAGACCGAACCCAATATATAGACAGACGATACGCAGTGAATACTTAGAGAAGAGAAGCCTAAGAAGATAGTCAAAAAAAAAAAAGATATAAAAAAAAATTTTTCACCTGCTGACTCCACCGGGGAGCCTAGCAGCGCTAACTAAACAATTTTCAAATTTTGCGGCGGCTTCGGAGGAGTAAAAAGAAATTGGCACGGCTCCTAAGGGAACGAGGAAGAAAGAATACTAGATACCATTATAAGTTTATTATTGGTGTATCTGTTCTTTATGCAGTTGAAAAAGGGTATAGAATAGTGGGATAATATTTTCTTCGGGAAGGAGATAATGCTTTGACGCTGACAGATCTCAAGGCTCTATCGCGCGATCGAGTTCGTGCGGCTTGATAATATCTATCTTCTCACGGACTTTTGCTAACGGTTGGTCGCAGCTGGGGTAATGAGTGAATAGATGTGGGGAACTGGCGTGAAAGAGATGAAAAATAAACTGTATTTTATTAGGTGCTATTCATCAACAAAAAAGAATAGTATTCAATGGTAATAGCTTTAATTAAACTACTGTACCCGTTTGTGATTCCTTTTGGTTGTCTGCGTGAGGCCGGAGCCGCTGGCTCCTGGTAGCAAAATATTATTGACAGCAAGTTCTTATATAAGTCGTTATTTAGCTTTACAAAGCACTATACATACTATAAGGTATATCTTCGGAATGCACTCATCCAGATCATTCCAATTCTTTTTCAATCCGAGATTTCCTACCCTCTACCGTCTAGAGATGGTCATCGTCGATTGTGAGCAAATTCATTGGCTCATGCGCCAGTTCTGGGTCTCGATATTCGTCTGTGTGCCAAAGCATCATCCTAGATATCATTCCAGCAATTCTAAAGTTGCTCTCCTCTTTGTTGCTTTGGTTGTCTTCCGTCAAGAAAGAAATAAATGGCCAGCAGTGTATTCTATCTTTCTCTCTCCACAACTTTACTCTACCTGTAGCAAGCAGTTGTCTGGCGAAGTCTTCTATTTCATCGTTGAGGTATTCCTGATCACCCCATATTATAACTAGTCCTCCCTGTGGAAGCTGCCTTTTCCAGATATCTATTTGTCTATGACTTTCTGAAATGAGCATATGCGAAGCTGCCTCACTGCTTCCTCTGCAACTTTTGCTAATAGCTTTGTGGATAACCATGTCATTAATAATGTCTAGATTTCCAAACTTCGACACGTTCTTATCCACATTTGGTCTTGTTCGTAGTTTATGATTAGAATCACCAGTTTTCTGTGAGTTTATTCCCTTGAAATCTTGGTCAGGCTCCTTAACTCTGGCCTGCACAATCGGGGAAATCAAGATGGATGAAAATGGAGCTGGAATATCCTCTGACCTTTCCAACAAAAAGCTCAAGATCAAAGACGCACCAAATGACTCTCCCATAATCACTGTCTTGGACTCCGGGTGAGTTTCTACCAGCATCTTCCAGCTACTCGTTAGGAACTTTAAACACTGATCAAATCCCCTCTCACCCTCAGGAAAGTCAAGTACGAACACTGCTGGAGAATCAAATCCCTGAAGGAGAAGCAAACTCTGCATGGTCATAAGATATTCCACGTAGATAAAATGTTGACTTCCTAAAACCAAAAAGTTTGGTACGTAGAATATTATAATATCGTGCTTTTGCTGCGATCTACATGTTGTTTTGATCCACAATCCACAAACCGGTTCTGTAACGAGTTGATAAAAGCTATTTTCCACCACATTATGGCATTGTAAAAAAGCTCTGATATCAAACCATTGTTTCCAGACTTGGTCGGCTACAAAAGCAAATCCTGGACTCGATTTACTAAAAGATGACATGGATTTGGAAAAATGGCATAAAATCCTCACCATGATATGCTGATTTAAAGTTCCTTTTTGGCCAACGGGATCTTTGGCACAGTATGGTTCGACGTACCCTTGTATGAATGCATCAAGTAATAATTCAATAACTTGGTGGTTAGTTAAACTAAAAGAAAAGTATTCTTTATTTAGCTGGTTTGCGCTTACAGAATCCTAAGTTGGAAGCAAAGAACCCAAAAGTGTCACCGAGTGAATAGTTTGTCGTTATATACCACAGCACTAGGCCAAGATACAACAGTATGTCCCTCTTTCTTATTTCTTTCATTATATTATATTAAAAAAAAAAAAAATGTAATTATCATCAAACATTTTTCTCTTGTTCACGGCAGCTTAACATGATCCTGCGGACCAAGTCCAAGACATATTTCTAGTCTCATTCAAAATGAGCGATGCAGGATCCCCGATCATACAAACCTACTAAAATCGATATTTGTTTATTACTCTTTTATTATAACTGGCTAGTAGTCTATACTTGATAAACGGCATGCTCCTTACAAAGTTGGCAAAACCTTCTCGATATGAGAAACAAGAACGTCAACGTGCTTCTTGGTGAAGGTGAGACCTGGTCTGAATCTGACAGCAGAAACACCACATCCACCTAAATTGACACCACTGTTAAGCATCTTCTTCAAGAATTCGTCCCTCTTCTCTGGGGTTGGGAAGTCGAAAGCAAGGAAGCATCCCTTACCCTTACCTCTTAGGTTGCTGAGCAACTTTGGATATTGAGTCTGGAAAGCCTTCAACTTACCGTAAAGGTAATCACCAGTCTCCTTCAAGGCAGGAAGAAGATCATATTCGTTGATCTCCTTGGTGATGGCACCGGCCATGATCATACCCTTTGGATCACCACACCAGGTGTTGAACTGTCTGTAAGGAAGATGTGGGATGACCTCTCTGTCGTGGAAAAAGTAACCAGAACTCTGCATCTTCTTGGAAAAGGTGACGAGATCTGGGGCTGGAGTGATGTTGAATCTCTCGTGAGCCCACATCTCACCAGTACCACCGCAACCGGTTTGGACTTCATCGATGATCAACTTGGCACCATACTTCAAAGTGATGTCTCTCAAACCTTGCAGGAAGACACCAGAGGCATGGTTATCACCACCTTCAGATTGGATTGGCTCGATGATAACACCGGCGATAGGACAGTGCCATGTCTTGAATGTGTTCTCGACTTCAGCCAAACACTTAGCGTCGACCTCCTTGTTGTACTCAACGTTCTCGTCGATTGGGTACTTGTAAGCAGGGTAGGTGGCTGTAGGCCATTTGAAAGCTGGCATGTCGACCTTGTGAAGAGGAATGGATCTGGTGACAGAACCAGAGGCGAAAAGTCTTCCGTGGAAAGCGTGCTTAAACGAAAGAATGGCCAATTCAGGACTACCTGGGGAGGAGTTCTGCATGGAAGATGTCTCTTCTTCCTTAGAGAAAGGAGAGTTGTAACCTCTCTTTTCGGCCTGGTACTTGATAAAGACGGCCTTGATGGCCAATTCGTTGGCATCAGCACCGGAAAGACCAGACCACACAAGGTTCTGACCCTTTGGAGCATACTTCAAGAGGTCTCTCTGGATTCCTTCGAAGTCAATGCCGGCGAAGTTACCCAAAGCAGGTCTGTCGACGATGGCTCTGAGCATCTTGTCGGACTTGGCAACCTCAATTAAGTGAGGGTTGTTGTAGCCCATAGCAAGCGAAGCGATCTGGTCGTAACAGTCCAAGATCTCGTTTCCATCGGCATCGACAATGTAGTTACCGGTGGACTTGCTGTAGTCAGCTAAGAAGAATTCGCATCTAGAATCGAAGACTTCACCTAGAGACTTGATACCGGCCTTACTCTTAGGACCTGGAATCTCGCTGGTGACGACTTTAGGAGCCGAAGGTTCGTTTGGGAAGTACTTTTCTGCGTAAGTCATAGCTACTGATTAGTGTTTGCAAGTGGAGCCTAAGGTTGAGCTTGAACTTGAGCAGACAAACAGGAAGAAAGTGAACTCTACAATTGACTCTACTATAGTGGGCTACCGAAAATCACCGCATATTTATACTGTTTTCCGCAAAGCAGCTGATCTGCAATTTCCCGCCAGCAACGATTCCATATTGCGATATCCATTTGTTAGCGGGGAAAAACCCAGAGATGTTTGCGCGCTAGGGCCACCTGAGCTTACCCGCTAAGCACACCGCTAAGTGTGAGGCTCGAGATCCGCCCCAGCGGAAACCACTCTGTTAGACACTGCGGTAGCGCCTTACGCTGTATGCAGCGTTGCTGCGTCTTGCGACTGCTGGAACCGGTGCCGAAGGTCTGCACCCAATGGCGAAGCTGAAGCCTGCACACTTCACCTGCTTTCCATCTCCACCTCTCTTGCAGGCGCTGCAGTCGTTGACGGTTTTAAGTCTTTACCTTTCTGATCAACCTTCCATATCCGGCAACTTGCGGACCCGAGCAGCGACATGCTAATTTTCATTTTTGCTCGTTTTTGGAGGGGGTTTCCCGCTCCCGTTTGGGGCTGTTACTGGGGGGAGGAGGAGAGAGTCCTCGAACGTGGCTCCGGCACTAGTGGCCACTGATAACCTCCGAAACCTCCGCTAGTGTCACTAGTAATACCAGAACTTTGTACTTATCTCATATGCCAGTACCAGTACTTTTTTTAACTGCAAACGGTCTGTCTATTCATCTCTTGGTATGCCGCTATTGTATACCCCCTCCTTCCCTCCCTGTTTGGCCCAAGTCGCCGCTAAGCGCCAAAAAAAAATAAAAAATAAAAAATAAAATAAAATAAAATAAAAAAATCTCTCGGTACTCTCGCATGCCTGCCACCTTATCGGTAAATTCCTTTCTGGTTTGCCGCTAAGTCCACTCCACAATAAGTAAGCGGCATCAGCTGCCAAATCGTTGGACGTTTTTTTCTTTGTTTTTTTTTTTGCACCAAAAAGGATATTGATTTCCGGGCCTAGAGCCTTAACGTTGAATGTTCTGTAGTCGAAGTGGTCGATAAGCTCGCCAGCTGCGGCTATTTTAAGCAGAACCATGGATTAGGTTTGGGGTCTGACTAATCACCGTCTTCGAGAAACGGTTGGTAATGGGGGATTCTGCCGAGCCTGAAATTCTGTTCTCCTGCATGTTGGCCGCTGGCTGTGCCCAACGCTGTGTCTTCATTATGTATGGGGTTTGGGCTTATCGTGCATGGGGCGGGAAACCTCTTCTGGTTGTCACTGGCTGGTTCGTTCACTGATACACCGTAGTTACCAAAAGATGTGCTGTCTGCCTGTGATCTTGATCGAAGTACCCGCTATTCTTCTGAAAGTTCGGATCATTGTAGATTCTTGCATCTGTTATTGTATACTCGAAGACTCCTTGAAACACCCTGCAGTCTTGCATACAGCATTGTTATTTTGATCTATCTATATCTCTCGATCAACAGCCTGTTGCTCTTCTTTCAATTCTGCTTCTGTAATTCACCAGCTCCCTAGATAGCCTGCCGCATCTCCTGCCTCCCCGAGCCTCTAAGTCTCCCTGAGTCACTCTGTACCTGAATTCTTCCGTTTCTGTCTTCAAACTTACTTCTGTATTTCACTACCACAGCCCAATTGTACTTAGGGTGGTTGACAACTCTCTCTGCCGTGTACTAAGACTCACCACCATACAATACGTTCAAACTCTGTTCCGTCCATTCTTACATTCATTCGTACATACAGGCCTCGATAAGTCCGTTTGACGATCGCCATTCAAACCATCCATGCCTCATGGACAAACTTCGTACTCTTTCCAGTTGCAATCGTCGATCCGCCTATACACATACCTTCTATCAAGGCCTCTGATTCCCAGATCGAGCTGGTCCACAAGGTCCACGAACAAGCACACCACCACAAAATTCTCAAAGCCTGATTTCGTTGTAGTCCCATCAACACCCCTGTTGATCGAGTCCAAAAGAATACTCTTTTCCTCTGTGATCAAAGATCCCGGTAATGGTCGCTTGAATGCCTTCTTCATGTTTCTGGACAACGAGTCCCAGCATCGCACCCGCTCGGACTGCCACTCTTCCTCTGTAGGAGGCTTTGAATAGAGTTTTTCGTACTGCTCATGAGCCTCTTTAAACAGTTTTCTGTCCCTGGTAAGCTCAGATAAAGAAGTGAACGACGAATCTTGATTGTTTCCCTGGCTGACGACGGAAGGAGAAGCTAACCTGTAGTTTAGAGGCTCTTTAATGTCAAGCCCATCAGTCTTGATCTGCTTGAAAACCTGTAAAAGCGGGACCTCCGTATCGGTATTAGGAGAGCCTGGTATTGGAGATTTTGAATCCATTCCATCGTCACAGGCTGCATCTGTGTCTACATTGTGGCTGCTCTGTATCTTTGGCGTCATATTATCTGAAATGAGACGAACGACTCCTCTCAACCTGAACTGCTTTCTCTGCTTGTGGAAATAAAAGCTGGCCTCAAACTGAGGATTCTTCAGAAGATCCTGGTACTTAGAAGACCGCTTATCGGTCGTAAAGAGGAGGATATTGTTGCTTCTGTCATCGAAGAGAAATCCCCGAAGGATACAAGTTCTAGAGTTCGGAGCCCCACTCTGATCAATATTAGCAAAGCTGAATGCGATGAATGGGTCTGTCTCAAGATCGGCCGTCATGGCAGACGAAAACGAAGGATTCCATGGCGCCAGTGATTGTAACATGGTGAATGTGCGAAGGTTTCTGAAGATTCTAGGAATCAACTTGGGAAATCCGAAAATGAACGAGAGACAGCAAGTGTGTTGGGAATTTGATGAATATTTTTATGGTACCTGTGCTAACCTTCTGGGGTACCCTGGTACTAGATGCTTCCACCTTATTTGGAAGTGACGGTGTCAAGATTTCTCAGCCAGCTACCGTATTTTTGTCTCCACTATCCAAGCGTTTGAAATATCACTAGGACTAATGTCTAAAATATCTGTGGGTGCTTGAAGTGCAGTTACTGGTCAATACTGCCGCCTGCTTCTATCTCCTCACAAATATACGTTCAATGTAAAATGTTTTATCCGTGGCCCCAAGAATCTGTGATCGCTGCTATCCAATCCGATCTCTGATGCTTGGTTTGAAATTTGTTCAAATGACTGTTTTGAACCGCTGAAAGTCTATCACTGTCGACGCTATTAATACCTGTTGACCTGGATTTTTATTTTTCCGTATTAGTTGCCGGATATCCTGAATTCTGATCTTCCACGGCTGTAAAAAAATGTAAATGGCTGCTGACAATTTGATCGTCAGACACCGTCCACCGCAGACCTCACACGCGGATTTGCGGCAACCGTTATCCGAATATTGATCCCGAGAATGATATGGCGGAAGAATGAAAGTGCACAGAAGAAGAACTGTTTAGTGAAGTGTAAGTGTGAGCCACCAGAAAGCAGGCCGAAGTAGCAAGTGGGGAATGATGGCAACGGGGGGTCTGTGCCAGTGTGGAGCATGTAGGTTTTGAAAGGTAGTGAGGTGAAGGACCGATTCAATCTCGGTGGATTAAAATAGAGGGGTAGAATACGGGTCGGAAAGTATGAGGTCCAGACAGGCTTTTGAGATCTCTTGGAAGTGAAGCAGTATCTGGAATAATCTGTGCCAAGCAAACGTAATAGTAAAGTGCTCGAGCTGTAGCTGGGGAGCACACTAGATTAAGAGTTGAGTGGTGATGGAAGCTTCTGGGAGCAAGACACAGCTTTGTTTCCCGTAGTATAGCCTTCATCCTACACCAATATTATCTGTGCCAAAATCTTCTTTTTTTTATTTTGGAAAACTGCATCCTCTGCCCAAACATTTATGCCTATGCCTATGCGCAGACTACAGCCAGTAAGTACTTGCACCAAGGTTATTACCTCCTGCAGACTCTAGGACGGGAGTGCCTAGCCAAGTTCTGCTGCCTAGACTAACTATAATACTAGCCTCGAATAGACAAGCTGTGAGTCAGGCATTCTAGACCCGTAGTTTGTATCTCTGTGCTTAGTGTCCCAGCACTTTCCAAGACTGTCATCAGCGGCTCTTGCTCATTCTACCGATGCCTGTAATTACCTTTCTCTATATAGCGCTCACACATAGTTTCACGCAACTAGGAGACAGTCACTGGCCCACCAAAACTTTCTAGACATTTTCTGCAAAACAGACCTGTAGACACTTTGCCATCTTGATCTTTTCTATGATTTACCTCTTGACTTTGGCCTACTCTTACCTCTCCATCTGTGTTCTGCTACTCTACCGCCATATCTCTCAACTCTCTTTACCTTTCTCATTCTTATCGCACCTCTCTCTATCTGGCATCTCTGTTCCTTCAGCTTCAACCGCTAGTGTTGATTGATCTTCCTGGCTTTTCTAATTTCATTACCTATCTAGCTATGTCTAAGATTTCCTCTATTTATTGCCCACATTCGTCAGCTTCTTCTGATGGCTTTTTTTCCTTCTCTCTCTCTCTCTCTCTCTTCTCTCTTCTCTTCCCCGCGCTCCAGCTCCAAATCTCATTTCATTAATATCTGATCTCTCACTGATATCTCCTCTCTCTTTCTCTTCACTATTTTTTTTCTGACCGGCTCAATGATAATATGTTCTCTGTCCATGATTTATCTCCTTTGAACAAGCCTTCTCCAGCTTTAACATTCCATCAAGCTGCCGGTTCAGGCCACTCTTTTTCTCCCGTATCTGCAGGCTTGACCGCTAACAATGCTTCCACCTTCCATAATACCTCGGTGCATTCGGTCAATGCCGCTAGCTCGGCACCGCCGCTATCGTCGATTACATCCCAATCAAAGGATGAGAAATATGCCACACTCACAAACTACTACAAGTTCTGCCATTTGACAAAAATCAACTGCTTCTTTTACCATGTTCAACAGAGACAGCAGCAGGATACTTCCCAGAGATCTCCACCAATGCTTCAGCAGATGCACCAGTACGACTCCCTCATCAAAGCCAAGCTTTCGGAGGATTTCAACATTAAGGATGTGATAACCTACGTGGCCAAGAGGGAGATATGTCTCTTCCAGATAGAGCTCAATGAAAATGTCCAATCCGACACACAATCACAGTCCCAGGATATCGGCTTCGACCAATTAAAGGACGCCGTTGACAATATTCTCTCCGAAAGCAAGCTCGATCTCAAGCTCATTTCGGCGACATCCTTCGATACAAGCACCTTGTTCAAAAGCATGGGCTCTGGCTCTCGTCACGCCCAGAACCAAACTCTACAACGGAAGCCCATCAGTATCGTCTACTTGAGCTTTCTACGGGCTGTCAAACACTTCATCGTCCATAAGCTTGCCAACTTCCACAATCTGCTAGAGAGTAGTACCAAAAGCCTCTCAATCGAAGTTGTTCCGTTTGGAAATCAACTACTTACCTCTTCTATTATTCATTCTACCGCTTACGCCAATCGCAAGAACTCCCGCAAGCTCATTGGCTTCTCTATTTTGAAAGTCAACCCTTCTTTAAACCAGAAAAATGACCTTATAGTCAATTTGTCAGGTACCCGCCGCCTTTTCTACAAACTCTCTGATTACTATGAAAACTTCAGCGGCGGTAAGGCGGATCTCATAGACAAGAAAGTCGGCTATTTTGCTGTCTATATCTGTCCATCAGGGGTACGCTGCTCCTTCGCCGTCAATGGCTCCTTCTCCAGTTCTATCGGCAATGAGCCGCCTTCACATTATGAGAAATTGTATCAACTCTTAAAGTCGTTCAGCAAGATTGATCTCCTCGAGAAGCATTCTGGAGAGCCTTCAAAGCGTAAATGGGTAAAACTCGTGCCCAATTTGGCTCACATGAATGGTCTAACACCTCAGATTTCAAAATACTTGGAGAATGGAACTACAAATGGTAAATATATTGTGTGGCCCATGGATCTCTGCTTCATCCAGTTTTCAACCGATGTCAAGTTCCGGCCCAGTGACTCTGAGTATTTCGAAGTGGACGATCCCTTTTCTGCAATCGATGAATTTGACTCTTTAATGGAGGAGGTGGAGAGTTCTGCAGAACGGAAGGCTATACAGAAGGAAACGGATATATCAAAGATACCAACTACGCCAGAGACAAAAGTATCAGCAGAAAATGTATCTTTGGGAGAAGAGAAGGTAGAAATAAAGGAGGAGACGGAGGATGAACAAAAGCAAGATAGTGAAAACAAGATACAAGAAGAAAAATCCGTAACCTCTTCGGCCCCAATTGAAATGCAGGAAGAGAAAATTGCCGTTTCTCCAGAAATTGCGGTGGAAGACGATTCAAATAAGGAAAGTGGTAAAGAGGATGATTGGAACGAACTTTTTGGCGATGCAAATGAGGATGGCGATACTTCTGGAAGCGAAGAGGGTTCTCTCTCAGAGGGTGAAAAGCAATCTCCTCATTCTGCTCCGTCGTCTCCAGCGCATAAAACTCTTCCAGAGAATGTCAAAGTTGAGACTCCACCAAGTACTCAAGAGAAGTGTCTGCCTCTTTCCCCGCAGTCAAGTCCTTTCTATGAAGATCCCGGTGCCCCAGCTCCTATTCCATTCCAAATATTTGCCACACCCGAGTCGACAACTTCCGCAGAAGTGGATGATCAGAAGGGATCCCAGGATTCAAAGAGGAATGTTACTCCATCTGATGCGACAAAGTCAATTTTTGCTCCCTTGAACTTCAATCCTCTTATAGAAAAGGATATAGATAGCAAATATTCCAATGGTGGAAAATTCTTTGTGAGAAGTAATTCTCTCAACGCATCGAGCTCTAGAGATGGCACACCTACAACTCCGAATATGGGTGCTTCCGATGCTCCTTTCTTTTTCACTCCTACATTTTCCAGACCATATGCTAGTACCGGCGGCAATAAAATGTTTGAGGGAGGTGATGATAACGATTTAATATCCGACAGTGATGACCAGGAAAGTTTGGCTGAAGACAGCTATTCCAAAAGTCATGAAGACGATGAAGAGGAGGATGAGGATTCTGATGTAATTGATGACATAGACGATCGTGACGAGGATGACTCGATGGAAAGTGATGACTCCTCGGAAAGAATGAAAGTTGGAGGGAAGAAGAGTTCTGGTGGTAAGAAGTCACATGGTTCTGAAAGTAATATAGGGCATTTGGATCGCAATTATGATGATGATGATGATGATGATGATGATGATGAGTTTGACGAGCTAAGCGAGCCTGAATTAGAGCCGTCAAACGATGACCTTATGGCAAGGGATGCCAGTATGCTAATGACCAATTCGCTGAAGAATGCAGGGTTATTATCCAGTCCAGCAATATCCTCATCCTCGATATTCACTGGTAATTCATCCTCATCTTCAAATGAGATTCAGAACTGGCTTTTCTGGATTTTACGTGGTCCTTCGACCACTAGTCTCCCTACACATTTTTTGGTTCGGCATGAGTTAACCTTATCTAAGGAGCAGCTTGAGACAGTTTTGCCTGTACTGCAAGAGTTTTTGTTGTTTTCCCAGTACGACCTCAATAGCCGAGAATTAAATCTTCTAACTCAGAGGAGATCTAATCCCTCGTTTCCTGACTTTAACGTCGAGTATATCCTCCAAAAGACTTTTCCGGGTGTGAAGAAGGTAAAACTATCGGAACTTCTTGGAAATGCTGATGAATATTCGGACAAGAATTTCGAATGTCTTTTTGGTCTCAAGCCACCTGAGCTGTGCTGCGAAGAGATCTCTCCCTCTCAGAAACTTGACGATCCACCAAAGTTGGATTACGACGATCCATCTTTTTCTACTATTTCTCCCCTGGTCGGTATGAATGGAAACACCGAGTTTGAAATCAAAGGCGGAACTCCCCAGCAACTTTCACCTCAAATGTCGAGGTTTGGAACGCTGCAACATATGCATACTCAGCTAAGTCATCAGTCGATGTCGGCATCACAGATAAACAAAAAAGAAGCTGATGAACCCGCCAATCCGCAAATTTCTTCTGACTATCTGTTTAGGATTTCTCCTACAATGTTGAACTCCAAGAGGCTTGATCAGGACATTAAGATCAACCAGACTAGTTTGCAGTTTTGGAGATTGCTTGATCTACAAGTTTTAAAAGCTAGTAAGGATTTCACTGTTGCATTTGTCATACCTAAAGTGAAATCTCCGTATTTTGCATCAAAAGCGCAAGATTTCATCAATACACTTATCGAGAGCTATCGTGACTGTCACTTAGGTGAGATAGAAAAATTTAATGGCACCGGTTTAATTGAAGTGGAGCCTTCTACCAATTCCAAAGAGAGCTACTGGGTTAAAGCAAGTGAGGACTTGATAAATGCCGCAAAAGAGATTCAAGACAAATATGTAGCCACCAAGCTTGCCAGTCAAGAAGGGGCTTCCTTGCTTCTCCTTTTTGGAACCCCATTCACGGACTTGAGAAGTCTGATTCAGATGAGCTCGATCTCCTCAAATTTTACAGAGGCACTTGTTCAGAAACAAGTTGATAGTGACAAGCATGATGAAAGCAAGAGAAAACGAAGAAAGAAATCTGTGACTCAAGAAGAGATACCATCAATCAGGTTACCAATAAAAGTGTTTTATAAAGCATTATCTCTGGATATGTTCTATCCATCTAATAATGATCAGTTGCTGGTCCTGTCACGTCAGCGCTACGTGGATCTGGCCGTCAAACTCTACAATATGTGTCCAGATGCTTTGGAACTTAAGGACCGTTCCCCATTTGTTACTATTGCAAAGGAAACGCCAAATAAGTTCTACTTTATGCTCACGAAATCTTCGATCGCAAAAAGTTTAATTGGAGATGAACTATTTCTTCATGTTTGTTATGAACGATCAATAGACAGAAAATGGTGCGTGGCAAGTTGGGCTGATCAGTACGGCTCTACGAATTACTACAAATCATGGTATATTGATCCAAATATGGGAACAGCGAAAACATTCGAAGACGTTTCCAATGAAATTATGGGTATCACTCTGGATTATGTTAATCAGCATAACGGAAAAACCTATGTCATCTTGACGAGGCTCAATAATGTTATTCCAGATGATGAACTCACTGAATGGAAGAGATTGTCAATGAAGAACAATAGACTGATATTGATTGTACTGACTGTTGAGCTGGAGTCGTCATCGTTGATTTTATCCAACAACCCTGGATTCAAATTCTTGTACACTTCCAAGAAAAAGGATGAGTCGAAGGACTTTTACTCAATGAGGTACAATATTGGCTCTACAAATTCGCAGATGACTCCTGCATTTATGTCTGGTGGACCCCCTTCTGGTCACAACCCATTGCAAAGTGGTCATAAGTTAACCGAAAGTCCAGATGTAGTGGGGCAAACGCCATATTATGACCTAATGACATCACCTTTGGATGGAGCTCGCTATCATCTGCAGCACTACGAAGGTGTGGGATCATCAAATGTTCCTGGAACACCTTCTCAAGGAGGTAATGCTCCAAACACTCCAACTCCTTTATCCATGGCTAGTCCCGTCCTGATCGATATCTCAAAAGAGTGTTATGGAGTCATATTTCAGGTTGCTCAACCCCTATCCCAGCAGACGATTAGAATGCCTCTTAGAACGGGCTTTTTGGTTAATACTGGCTCCGGTGCTTCTAGGAACAGGATCATGGAGATCAACCTACTAAGTTGTCAACCTGGAGTAAATTCAACAGACCTCCTGAAGACTATTATAGTTCAATTCAAAAACTTGAGCGTGTTCGCACCTTATTATGGAGTGTTCCCCGCTCCAAGGAGATGCGGAAATGTCAATGCTGAAGGTCGGGAAGAAGTTCTTGAGGACGATGAAATAAATACGGAAGAAGAGGGTGACTCTACAAATATCAATACCGATGGAGCTTTTGATGCTGTATCTGGAGCAAAAAAGAAGGATCCTGATGTTGGTGTCAAAGTTTCACCTCATCAGGGACAGATTCAATACCAACAATATTATAGGCAGCAGAAGAAGCAGTTTAGACAAGTCGGCTGGAAGGATGAGCCTCTTTTTGATTACGATGAGGACACAGTCATACCGGTTCATATTTCGGCGGTTCGGAAGCTTCTCGATTTCTTGGTGCACATCAATGTCCAATGAGTTGTGCATGTGTGGGTAATATATAGATTTTTTTTTTTTAATTCTAAAGTTATATAGCAAAGATGATAGTAGTTAATGACACGCGGTGAATAGTACAAATGAATATATAGAGGTTCTTAAGGGGTAGTTTTTAGCAGCTTAAGCAATCTAGTTATTTTCTGATCCGCTGCAGGCCCCCAGGCCAGCTTCATCACCATACAAGCCTTCAACACTCTTGCTTCCGAAGTAGAATTATTGAGCTGTCTCCTTGGCCATTCTTCGGGATCACCGTATAGCATTGGAAGTTGATCGGAGAGATTGCTGATGCTTTTTTCCAAAAAAATGGGCAAAAACAATCTCATGGATGAAGGTAAGCTCTCAAAGTCATTTAAGAGAACTTTGAAATCTGCCAATGTAAGTTCGTCAGATAGCGAAGAGAGTTCATCGGATAAAAACGATATGTGGTTATCCCCATGACGAGACTTGAACTTACCTAAAGCCTGAGATGTGAGGCCAATGAGTCGAGATCTGAAGTATATGGACTCGAATCCAAGCCTGGATTGTTTGCATTCTGAAAGATTTGGTAGATCTGGTATGTAATCGCTTGAATTGGTTATCACCAAGTCTTTCTCCAAAATTGGAGTTATTTTTTCGAATGAAGAAATGTTAGTGTCGAAAGCGATTCTGACAATTTGATGCATTGCATCTCTCAGATTACCCTTTCCAAGATCCTGTAAGTTTTGAAAGAAGTATGTCTTAGACAACTGATCGCACGTGCATAGTTCGATCTCGTAGTATTTGCTAATTAGAAACAGAATCTCCTTCCAGACGTTCCAACAGGCCTGGTATATCTGGTTTCCCTCAACGTTACCTTTGACACAGCACTTAAAGCCCCAAAGATAGTAGTCCCATGAACGGCGTTCCAAACTGCTGAAGAGTGTATTCCCGTACAACTGGGTGAGTTCCTTCAAATCCGACTGAGCAAAAGGACTCAGACGAAGAATTATGCCGGTCGTTGATTTTGATGGTACTGGTGGAGTGTAGGAAGTTGAACGAGCTCTTCGTTTGGCATTTTTGGGAGAAACAAAAGAGAAAAGACGGCGAAGCGAATGGAAAAGTCTCTGAAGCTCGTGTCTCGATATATCTTCTTCAACAGGATCTTCGAATTTGTCTGGTCTTATTGCGTACTCAAGAAGCATCTGGAGATAGTCAGCAGCACGACAGTTCAAGCATCGCTTACTGTATGGAGCAGATAGGGCATCTGCATCAGTATTTGCCAAGTTCAATGTGATAGAACTCAATATGATGTTCAGGACGTCATCTGATGGGATGTTAAGTTCTGGTTTGTTGGAGAGAAAAGTGTTAGAAAGATACCTTAAAAGCTCTGGAAGAGACTGATACTTTAATAAGTCTAGTTGAAAGGATTGCTCTTCTCTGTTGTTCCTTTTGAGATCATTCAGGCGATGAACGGAGGCCATGAACAAAGCGGTAATGTGAAAGGAATGATCGGAGAAACGGAGGTGAAACAAAGGTGAAACGCGATCTCAAAGATTTAGCGAAACTTCTGGGTATCAGATGGAAGTACTGGAGGAAAATGTCTTCGGCATTTGCGATATATTGAGCATAATAGCTTTTGTTGTAGTCACGATATTATTGTTTATAATAAATAAATTATGGTATATGCGTGTCGTGAATGGACGATGAACCCTGATATATAACCGGTATACGAATACAATATAACATAATATGTCGTGGCATAACTTGGTATATGTTGCTATTGTGGTGGTACGTCAACCATAATTGCATGTATGCTACAAGCCGTGGAGAGCAGAATAAGGCAGCTATGCCATGTGATAATGCATTTTGATTTCACTGGCAGGACAGACGTGCTAGTAGGTGTATGGTGCTCAAAAGTTTAAGAATGCCAAACTGGCTGCTGGCTTGGCAGATTGCTGGCGCTTAAATATTTGAATAGTTTGACGCTAAAGGTCCAGGCCTAAGGAGACATAAATCGACACGTCGGCTCTGCAAAACAGGTCAAGAACACAAGAAGCATCACTAGGTATCAAGCTATCAAGCATGTAGTCAACATTCTTCGAACACCAAAGCCATGTACATATCGTTTACTGATGTCTAAGCTGCTGCTCAGGTACTAGCTGCACAGGTACGGGTACCTACAGGCCCACGACCAGCAACACAAATGCCTGCTTATAATGATGTTACACCGACTCAGTTCAGACTTTGTAACACTGCACCAAATCATTGTTGGCTTTTGCACACTTCTTTTTGATTAATTTAGGCATGCAGAGGACCACACAGTAGACAATAGCCGAGATTTTACTCCATTAACAATTATGCTTCCACAATCCATGGAAATCTACCAGACAGAAGGCCCAACTCAAAGTATCAATGCTTTTACATTTATCTATCTTGTTACTGTTATTTCGATACAAAAAGAGGCACTTCCCCTTTGCTGTCCTCATCCTATAGCTCACGTCTCTGGCTGCTCTCAATCTTCTCCCCTGTCCTAGCGCTTAATTTTCCAGCCGCGCCCATTTTTCCTTCTCCACCAAACTCTTTGCAACTTATCTCTTCTTCTTGTTCTGTTTTCTCCACCACTTTCTGTGCTTTCATGCAATCTTTCGCCAACAACAGCCCTGCAGCGTTGTACAACAACCTCCTACAGGCATACTCTGCACAGCCACCCAGAATCAACGTGGAAGTCGACAAGAAGCGTATCGATGTGCTGCTCCAGATAAACACGATACTCCTCCAGAAGTGCGTCACCCTCCAGGCATTTGTCATGAACAAGAACAACTTCGGTGCCCCGGAATACAACCAGAAGAAGGACTTGTACCAGAACTATCTCAAGAGAATCCACTTCAACCTCACGTGCTTGGCCTCCATCAACGACATCCATTCTACCTCGCCAAATGCTCCCAAAAAGAACTACACTCTACCGCAGATTGTACTCCCACCGCCGGAGGTGCCGGAGCTCAACGAGTACTATCGGCTTTTGGATCAGCTCTATCCCGAGGCCATCCAACTGTTCCAGAAACGAGTGGAGTTGATTCGCCAGAGGCAGCGCCAGCAGCAGACCCAGATGCACGGCATGGTTCCGCAGCAACAGCAGCAACAGCAGCAACAGCAAGCACAGGCCAGAGGAATGCTGCCACAGCACTCACAACAGCAGCGGCAACCACCGCCACCGCATCCACAGCAGCAGCAGCAGAACGCAGGATCGCCGATGTTTGGAGCTCAACAGGTGCCTGCACAGTTCGGCGACCAGAGCCCGAGATTTCAACAGTTTGCTATTCAACAACAACAACAACAACAACAACAGCAGTCTCGTCCTCATAGCCAGCTCTCTGGCCAGTCAGCAATGAGCATGACCAGTAGCTGGGGAGGCAACGGTAACCAGGCTGCCTCTCCCCAGGCACAGCAGCAGCAGCAGCAGTCGTACAAACGGTTTCTTCAGCAGCGCCAAAGTCAGCAAGCGCAACATAGACCAGTCATTAGCCAGGGTATGGGTAGCTTTGATGCCAGCCCAGAAAACGGGTCCGCAAACGCCAACACGCCGATGAACGACCAGTTCCAGCAGTTCTCCGGTTTCAACCAAGCAATGGACTTTTCCTCCAGGCAACAGTTGAACGGAATGCCTGAGGTTGGAAACCAGCCCAATTCGGGGTTCAATATGGGACCTTTATTTGAAGAGCCAAATGCAACGTCCAATACCAGCAACACCAACCAGACGCCAGACTCGTCGTCAGTTTTAAGCCCTGAGCAGATACTGGCAAGGGCAAACATGCCTGCCAATGGTGGTAGTGGTGGTAATAATACAATGAACAGTATGTTCAACAACTGGTAGGTGGGTTGGCCTGCGTACATCCGCACCAAGAGACCACCAGGTGGTGCGAGATTATAAAATGTATTGTGGCACATGTATCATTATTAATTGTATATATTAGTCAATGTAGCGGCCTGAAGGTGGCTAAATCCAGTAGTATTATTGCAAAATCCTCATCTAGATTAGTATATCGTTATGATTCAGCCTCTTATTTTTTTATCTTAAATTCATTATTTTTCATGACTATCTAGCGCCGAGCCGAAGTGCAGGTAACTAGCTGGCTGTCTAAGGCAGCAGAGGTTTCCTTTCTTGAGATTCAACTATCCAAGTATCTGCTACTGGTGACTTTTATAAGGCTAGAGCTTGCCCTCAGAGACAAGCATGTTCTCTGTTATACTCTTACCGATAACTTGCCACACCACACTTATAAGCTTCCGCTAAGCTCTCCGCATTTTTCATTTTTCTTATCAGTGAAAAATTCACCAGACTCCATTCTACGTATACATGCAACAATATGGTAAGTTAATTGGTTTCAAAACAATGAACCACATTGCATAAAGCTAACCTTGTAGCCTCAAAGAAAGAGCAATAGTGTGTCGTCGAGATTGGCATTCGACAGCCTGTACTCAAATTCTAGAAAGTACAAGATACCTCAGGACATAGAGGATCGATTACTTGATGCATTCACACAGTTTTGTCAGGACAACGAAACAGAAGACATCCATATTGACGATTTGCAGCCGCTCTTCAGTGGCTATGTTCGGATAAGTCCGAAGTTGGTGGGGTTTCTTGACCCAGAGGACTTTGAACTAGACGTACAAACGGACCAACCTATTGTGGACTTTGAAAAGTACCTCTACAAGGGAAGCCTATTCTTGAATCTGGACAAGAATATCGACATCATAGATTATTACTGGAATCAGATATTGGCAAATCTCAAACATGTGGGCCAGCTTTCGGAATTTGAAAAGAAGGAGAGCTACAAAGCCAAGTTATATGTAAATGACCTAAAGCAACTAAGCCAGAATTTGAAGCAGACGATACCGACCAACATTCTCATGGATATGATCACGACCGGCAACGGGGGCGATCGTGTCTACGTCAACTACTACGATTTTGCACTGATATTAGGTCGAATTGGAGAGATCGGGTGAAGCAGGAGAATAGTTTCACCGTTGACTGCATACAACAGGCAGTTGCATTTCTTGTATGCTATAAACACAGCTACAGGCACACGAGGCACCGTCACCGAGCAGGAGATTGCTCGTATTCAAGTAATTAATGCATTAATACATACCTTCGCCAATCACAATATGTGCTTGGATCTGAAATAGTTCCTCAAGTAGCGGACCTGATAGGCACCCACGGCCACAAGCACAAAGATAATGAGGATCGAGAAGTTCTTGACTCTTCTATTAGTAGATTCATTGGTATCTCTGAGCCGCTCCTCTCTTCTCACCAAGTACTGTAGCTCGTTGTATATTTCATCCATCATCTCGTCAACCTTTCTCAACTCCACCTCTGAAGGCTTCAACTTCTCGGCAGCCTGAATGGCGTTCCAGTCTCTGGCAGCGGCTCCGGCCTCGACCTCAAGTTCGACGCTTCTCTTCAAGCCGCTGGCCTTGTTAAATCCTGGCTGAAGACGGTTGGAGAAGCACACATCAAACGACGACGAAGAATGCGCTGTGAATGCCACTCTGACGGTGCCTGCGATGTTATCCTTTCTACGGTACTCGTTGCCCTCGGCATCCATGATCCTTAATCCTAGCATTTGGCCATCCCCGACTTTTCCATCGGTGTTGACAGACACCACAACCAGTTGTCCGTCTGACACGAACTCTCTAACGCAATGTGGAGACGAGACAGTCTCCAAGGCAGGAACTTCGAACCGAAGTCCACTGACGGCAAATATCTGGAAAAATGCCATCAGCAAGGTGGCAACAACGGTAGTAAACTTCATTGTTTATATACTAAAGCAGCCAACAACAAATCACTCTTGTGAAGTTAATTTTTCAATTTCTCATCTCGGCACATTTCTGGATACGTGGACACGCGTTTCGAGCCGGTGACGTGCGGAACAGTTTGGTAATGCATTAGTTAATGAGAGTGAGAAAAAGCAAAGTAGCACGAAGCTGGTGTAGCTAGAGAGGTCGGGTGGCACCTTATGAAGCAGATCACAATTGTATATGACCATGTAGCTGTATATATGTAACAGGCCATTCAAGACATCTTTGTTCAGTATAACTGTACGGAGAGAGATGTCGGTAAGTGCCAGAACCCAATGGTACCTGGCCTGCTCCAAAGCTTACTTTACACCACTGAACCTATCTCCTCCGTAGACTTCTTACTAGAAGTTGAAACCATGGCATTTCTGTTGAATATTTGGCTCTGCGATTACTTGCATTTTGATATCTAGTGAGCCACTGCCACACCAATGCTTATCTGTTCTTCTCTGCCTTCATTCTCTGAGGAACTACGAAAACAACAGGACCTTGCGTGTCGACTAGTTTAGTAGCCTACTTCCTACTTTGGTAGTCCTTAAAATTCGCCTTCTTTCGACCCGCTTATGGGACTGATAGACTTCTAAAAAAGCTTCTCTAGTCCGGCAAACAACCTATATGGAACTCATAGTGTGCGTCTTCACACTTCTACAAATCTCCTTGCAGCCTGGAGACAAGCTAGATCAATTTATTTGTAATTACCTTCTTATAAATGTACAAATTTTACGATATAAAACGCAAATCGCAGATGCCCGGTTACCGACACATCACACCTCGAGAGGCGGACATGATGATACTTGCCAAAACATACTTTGCCCGGTCTCAGAACAAGTTTTGATTTCCTTCGTTCTTTTCGGGTTACTTCATGCCTCCATATAGCCCTTTCCCGCTACGTTATCTGATTTTACTTTTTCTCACTCCTCTGGAATATAGTCATCTTCTTTCTTTGCTGGAGTTGCAGGAGTAGGGGCATCCCAATCTCCTGCTGCTGGTGTTACACCCCAGTCACGAGCAGGTCCAGATTCAGCATCGGGCTGCCAGGCAGACTTCCCGCCGCTTGAGCCCCAGGCAGATTTTGAGCCTGATGCAGACCACGAGGGAGTTTTGCCTCCAGACGACCATGCCGGAGTCTTTCCACCGGAAGACCAAGCCGGCGTCTTACCACCAGAATTCCAGGATGGCGTTCTTCCTCCACTTGAACCCCAGGCAGGAGTCTTACCTCCAGAGCTCCAGGCAGGGGTACGTCCACCAGAACTCCAAGCAGGAGTCCTTCCACCAATGTGACCAGAGCGAGGCAAGGAACCGGAGTTTGTAGGCTGCACTGAAGACCAACCTGGCGTTCTCGAGCCCACAGGTGCACCAAAGTTGTGCGGCTGTGGATGGTAGCCTCCAAACCCTTCTGGTCGCCTACCATATCCACTTGAACCATCAAATCTTCCTCTTCCTCTTCCCCTTCCTCTGCGGTTCTCCAAAAATTGTTCATAAGGAACATAAATGCCAGGCCTTGTTTCAAATAACAGGTCTTCCTTCCGAATTGGAATAATCTTCGAAGGATTATGCATTTCCACCCTAGCATAGTCACCATTTGCATCTTTCACAAGGCCTTTCTTACCCTTGTAAGGACCCTTTCTAACGCTCACGTATTGATGTATTGTCTGATCCCGGCCACCTAACCGCTGCGAGTTCATGATGGCACTTGCCGGAGGAGGCATCATACGGTTAGGGTTCATCTTTGTGAGGTCCGGAACTGCACTGAATGTAGAAGACAATGATCCCTTGCTGGAGACAGTTTGAACAGAGCCCGAATCTGTCACAAAAATTTCGGAAGTGAGTTTTGCCTTCACGAAAATAAATGCTTTATAGATATGCAGAATGCTTCCTTCCCTCTTTTCACCACCTATTTCCTTCACAATATCACCAACCTTCAATTCCGACCCATTTCTATCGGTAGTCTTCTCTGTCATCCTATTAATATCTACCACCGACCGGATGGCCTTTGGCTCCACCTGGATCACCCTGCCATCCGTTCGAAGAACTGTGAAAATCTCTTTTTCGGCCCTAATTATGAGACCCACCTCTTGTGAATTCAAATGGACCATTTCATGAAGCTCGAAACGTCCAACATGTGTTGCAGAAGTTGAAGAAGTCGTCGTCCGGACCAAATAGTTAGGGAATACGGTAATATCCTTTCTTGTTTGATCAGAAATAAGGGTCACTTGATTCTCTTCAATTTGAACGATCAAACCACTCTCCCCGGAGTGTAATCCGTGAATAACAGTCACGTGGTCACCGGGTAAGAAGACCTTTCTTAGAGACGAAGTAGGAACCTCAACCACAGTACCATCTAGTTCAGAGTCCTCATTTCCTTCTAGCTTCACTCTGGCAATTTTAGCCTCGGCAGCAGAGACAACTTTACCTTTCATCTTAGCCTGTTCACCACTGACAATCTGCACACGATCATTTGGCTGAAAAGTGATGGCCTTTTCGGCATTCTCCTTCAAATTATTAGCCACGCTCTGTAGGTCAATTCCCTCTGAATCATTATTTGAATTGAATAAGGTAAGCTCCTGCAATGTTGGCTTAATATTTTTGGTTTCCAAATGATTTAGCTTGATGTCCTTGTACACAAATCCATTAATGTACTCCTCATTTCTGTAAATGTAGTAATTTCTCTCTCTTCTGGCCGTACTAAGATGTTCAGGATCATACTCACTAGCCTCTATCTCGGAGAATAGACGTTGAGGTGGGCGGAACTTTGATGTGTAGAAAGGAGCTCTTTTCTTCTTGCCGTCGGCAGAGTCCAGCAGACCGTTTCTGGAAATTCCTCTTCCGTAGTCGAGTCGAGGCACCAATTTGACTCTAACTTCAAGATCATTTTCGGCTAAATTGTCGACAATTCCCAAATCGCCCTTATATTTGCCGATTTTCACTCTCACATAAGCACCAGGCTTAAGCTGGATGTCCTCGGATCGACCAGGTCTAAGCAAGTCCGGATATTCATCGATCGGAACCAACACCTTGTTCATGGTGGTGTAAACTCCGGCCAAACCTTGAAGAATCTTGCTGACTGCATCCAACTTCCGGGCCTCAATGTAAATGTATCCAGTGAAGTTATCTCTTTGAAAAGCGCTGTACACCTCCTCGGTGCCCTTCATGTTGAACATTCTGGCGTATATTTGCTTGACGATCTCCTTCTCACGTCCGTTTCTCACACGAACTCCCCAGATAAGTGGATCATCCACAGATGGAAGAAGCAACCGCTGGGATACGTTGGTTGTCGATCCCATATATCTGGAGGAGGCGGAACGTCCATAACGCTGCTTGAACTGGTCGGCCAAGGCCTGTGCATCCTCCTCATCGATCTTCTCTCTCGAACGATCGAGCTTGATGTGCGGACCTTCGGCTTCTTCCACTTCTCCGGCCTGGTCATCTGCCAAGAACTCCTTTCTCAGTAACTCTGCTTCTTCATCGTCTTCCTCTTCTTCTTCGTCCTCGTCGACCTCAGCCTCCACATCCAAAAACTGATTGCCTCTTCTCTTCTTCCGGGCACGGATATGCTCCTCTTCGTCGTCATCATCATCATCATCATCGTCATCATCATTGTCATCGTCATCGTCATCGTCATCGTCGTTGTTTTGGTCCTCCTCATCTCCTGCTTCTCCTGCCTCTCCTTCGGCACTGTCGCCCTGTGCATCGCTATGTGCCTCTTTGTCGATGTTGCCTTCTTCAGTGCCCTCGGCCTCGTCGCCTGCCTCCTGCTCTTCACGTTCTTCGTTTGCAACTACTTCATGCTGTTGTGTCTTGTTCTCCGGATCATCCTCATGCTTGTCCTGTAGATTAGGCGCCTCTTTCTTTACGATGTCGCTCATTGCGTAAATGAATGCCCCTGAGTGGATTTCAGATGCTGACTTACAACTGTATCCAGAACTTGATGCCAATTAGTTACACACAACAAGGGCGTGGGTCATCGGGTTTATTCCCCTCTCTGCAAAGGTCTCGCCTGCGAGTGTTCAAGATCAAAAAATTTTCGCCCAAGATCGACGCGACGGCCGGGATGTGCTGGGACGATGCAGAGTAGGCGGTGGTAGGTCGAATCGTTTGGCACATGGTGGCAGGACGATTTCGGTAGGAATTGAAGCTGAAGATCTAAGAAATGTTTGGCGGTGGAGAGCTAAACTTCGAACTCTGCTGTAGCTAATATTTGAAGAGCACTCATTCTCTTCCACCGGTTTTTTTTTTTTTTCCTCCTTTTTTTCTGGCGCTAGTATAAAGTAAGTCAGCTAGCTGGTGGAGGAGCCTGAAGAGATAAATCCCGAGAGAATAACTGTCAGATAGTGCATGTAGTTACATCGTAGGTTAGAAGAAGTTGCTGGTAGTTTTCTACACTGATGTGGCTTCTTGCACCACTAGTGTGTGCCATCATCAGCATTATATTCTCTAGGTTACTTCCCGCAGCACTAATAGTTGCTACTAGCATGCTAATTTCCTTGGATCTCGCAAGCCAAGCGACACCCAAATCAAACTAAGCATTTCAGACTACATTGACTGCCGATATGTACATAGTAGTCGAGGAATTACCGACAGCTGTGACAAAATCAGCGTTTCTCCTGCCTCGTCTCTCTTCTTGATCTCTGCACTTCTATATTTAACGAGCAGTATTAGCCGCTTTAGAGAGAGGGGATCTTGCTGCAGTCTAGTTTTCACTTTTCTCCCTATATTCTACATAGAAACTTACCGCAAGGCGGCAAGGGGACTCGGCGTTAGCAACTTTTCACTTGCTCCGTGATCAGCCCGGTCTTTAGAATTACGTAATTTGACATAGGATTCGTATTTGAGGTAAGCGGATGGTAGTGAACAAGAAAGACTCAGGGTCCCGGGATATCAGCAGTCACCCAGTATTCTGTCTTGTTGTAGCTGCTGGCCTACGGTACAACTTTTGAGAGCACCAATTCTGTCTGCCGCTTTCAGACTCTGCGGCCAGCAGCACTTCTGGAGACTGCAGCGGATACAAACAGTCGTCAGAAGTAACCCTAATTTCCGTATTAAACTCCAGGATCCATCCTATCTGATCCTACTCAGTTAACATAACCTATTATCATATATACAAGTACATGCAGCCTTGCCACGAGCACCACGAAAACCTCCGGATACAACTGTTTAGCTACGTGATGCTCCATATGCTTACCAGATGCTCCCTCCAACTTCTAGTCTACCTGATAAATCCGCCAACATAATAAATTCCTTCATGCTCCGTTTGCTCCATGCATCTCCTCATTTCTTTCTCTTCCAGTCAAATGCGCCCCTTGAAAAGTCTGGAAGCATCCTTGGCTCACTTCCTTTTCTCTTCTTGGATTCCACAAACAACACATGTCTCTTTACCACGGGATCGTATCTGACTTGTGTAATCTCAGGAGCAGTTCTAGGAACAACGATGGTTCTCTTAAAACCGGTTTTGGCTGTCGAAATCAACTGGACAATTGTGGTTCTTGCCTTTGCCTCTGTGGCATGTTAGTCACTGTCAAACAGTTTGGTATTGCTATCAAGTATCTACTTACTAGCCATGTTATCAGACGATATTCTCTTGAAATAAAATCTACCGTTTATTCATGCTCCAACACATGGAGGAAAAAATACCTCGAAAAATTTGTGCCTGCTGTGGTGTATGGGTTTCTGTAGCGTGAGATCGGAGAGCTGGGCTGCCATTTGGCGTTTCATGGTGGGGGGGGGGGGGGGGGGTGGCCCGGGTAATGGATATAATTCCGACAACATACATTACAACAACCTGGAAGTTGCAGAACTGTAGAATACTGATGTTTCAGCGTCTTCGTAAACTAAGGACTGTTACGTTACGGCAATGGTCCCAGTGCGGTATAAGCGTAGATAGAATCCACAGGAAGAGTGGGGGAGTTATAGCAGAAAAAATAGCCATCAAGAAAAGTATTCTCTAGCTAATTCGTACTATTCTTAAGAGAGCAGAAAATTAAATTACTTAAAAATGTAGAAGGGAATATAGGCGTTGTCAGAACGATGACGGTGGCTTTGATGGCAGCTGATACTACTGTAGCGTTTACCTGAGGCCAATACTCAATGGCTCTAGCCTATCTCGCAAATTCAGGTAGCAACTATTTATTGATGCATAGACTTCCATTATTCTACTTTGCTACACCTTAATGCAGGCTCCAGGTTAACCCTGTACAAAAATTAAAAAAAAAAATTAAGTGGAAAAGAGCAATAGCTGAGCTTTTCTTTTTTAGTTGGTAGCTGTTAGTCGTGCACTCCTGCGTTTTTTTGGGCTCTCCTAAGGTTCCTTTTCCCTTAAAATAAGATGGCATAACTGCTGGCCACAATGATAGTGGCACTCCTCAAAGCTACCTCTAACTTGCTGCAGAGCCTAAGAGCGTGTCATGTGGCAAAGGAGATAAACCAAGTCCTGCTTTTGCTTGCGAGTCGTAATTAGCAGCAATCAATCCATCCATACATCAAAGCTCTTAGCAAACCACCACACAAATAGGCAAGTTTCTTTGTATCCTTCTTTTATTGACATACAAATCATCTTCTGGGGTTATGCAGCAGCACCAAAATGTCTCACTGTACCACTCAACTTAAGCCTGCATGCATTTTTTCTACATATTTCTATTTCTCTTTCCCTGACATCATGTGGCGCACATGCTACCTCTACACCCTCGGTTTATTAATCAGCAAGTCGTATTTCAGCAGCTATTCCGTCCGTTTATGCAGAAATACTTTTAGTTCATAAAAGTGGTGTGGTTTCTGCGACATCACGGAGCTACCGGCGCTTGCAACTTCCTGGTTAAATGCCCGGTAAGTCGGCTTTGCCACGGCTTAAGTATAAGATGAAAAGCATTACAACAGACTACGGAATTGCTTGCCAAGCGGGAGAAAAAATAGTGAGATTCATTGCAAACCCGAAGAAGAACCGTGAAGGTTGGCATGACGCCATAGCTTGGTTGTTCGGCAGCAAGCATAAATTCCGAGACCAGATAGGAAACTGCAGCGCAAATGCGTGCGGCTTGGTTTGCTGTCTAAGCACAGTGGTTGTGAGGCGCTACGGTGGCCGTAAGTGGAGTAATGATGAGCAACGGGTGATCGATCATAATGGGGGCTTATGATAGACCTGTGACATGACAGTATGCGTAATTTCTGTTTCTGAAGTGGCCGTTTCTTTTTTACAGATTCTTGATTTGGGGACCGTAGCTATGACGTGAAAAGCATTTATAATGACAGTACTATCCGAGATGTATTTGGTGTAGAAATTAACTTTCTAGGCGCTCTGCTGGATCAGTACCGATTAATTGTCTTGCTTTTTTTTATATCAGCCATTAGGCTTATAGTTATCACTACATCGAAACGGGAAACGGATTTTTATTTTTTAATTTTTTTTTTCTTTGTTCTGCAACTTTATTTTCGACGCTTAATTTTTGGCATATACATACATAGTTTTGTTCTACCAACTTTTCAACATGGATCTTTATCTCGTGCATCCAAATTTAAAGGTTTCAAGCTGCAATGATTGCCCCAATGATAATGCAATAAAATGTAAGAAGGAGGTTTATCTAAAGAACTTGAAAAAATGCAAGTACCTGATAGAAAAGCTTACCAAGGATCCGTCAGTGAAGCAGATTCCCAGCTGGTGCCTAACTAAAGATACAGAGTCTCATGTGACCGGTATTCTTCGTAGCAATGGAGTGAAGAACGAAAGTGGGGTTCTTGACGAATCTTCGAAGAAGGATCTGAAGAAATCTAAAGAGACAATAGAGGCTATCAGCAAAGCTGAAGACTTGCCGCTGGAATCGATCAGACTTAAACCGGGAGATCTATTACCGATGAAAAAGGAAACAAAGGAATCTGGCGGCGGATTGCTAGAGCGACTTGAGCTACCGAAAAAGCTAAATCATGATGCTAAAGAGTTTCTTGCTATCAAATACTTCCAGATAGTGACAGATCTTTCGCTTGTGGAATTTAAGTATCTTCAGACGTATTCGAAGATCAATTATATCATTAAAAAATACTTTTCCAAACCAGATCTCACTATCGAGATGGAGGATGAAGGATTCGAGAAGGTTAACATCGAAATGGAACTTTTCAGGAAGTTGGAAAATGTTCTCACGAGACTTAAAGCGCTGAAGGAGGAATTTGAAAAGAAGTACAAGGGAGTTTTCTTTAACTCATGCCGAAAATTCAAGAATGAGGTTGGTCCTCAAGATGAACAAACCCGAAAAGGTGTTGAGACAGCCAGGGAGCAGTGAAGCAAAATGAATGGAGGCAAGAAAATGGTGTAACGGTTGTACGAACGGGCTGTAAAAGGCATGGCGAAATTGCATCAGTTGCCTGCGATTATGATGCAGCTCAGCATATAATATAACGTAATTTTGAAGCATAGTAGAAGCACTCCGGGATTATTAACAAGGTTGGTTGGTCGGAAGTGGTAGGTTACATGAATTTATTTGGTTTTTGTTTGCTACTCTGGGGTCTGAAGCTCGTTACGCAAAATAGATAGGACTTGAAATGTTCCTACGTGCAACCGTTACCGCTAAAGACTCACAGACGGTACGGGATGTTTGTTCTGAACATTGGTCTATGTGCCGGTGTAGCGAGCATTTGCAACTTTACACTACGATGCTGCCAAAAGAACCCGGCCGGGAAGAAGGAAGCACTGCAGCCATTTATTATACTAAATATCGCCTACAAAGCATTCTGTAGCATCTTATGGTGTTGTCACATACAGTAGAACTGCAGGTTGGCGCCTAAATTTCTTTTTGTCATGCCTGAGCTAAGCTGTAACCGGCTTTTACTGAGGTTACGCAGGGTACTTCGCTTCTGGCGAGTTTCTGTTGGCCACTCTCCACTCCTCAATATCTACACTGCCGGAATCACTTGTTTTTCCCGACATCCATCCACCGTCCAGCTGTACTGTGGTAAACGCTGCTGCCGCAGGGTATCTATTCCCGGTCAAGTATATACACCGTAGCTGCATCCCGTGGAGCGCTGATTTTCTTCACCGCACTCTCCTCATTCCACCCCACACACTACACAATCTCCACTGCACACCCAGTAGATCGGCTCTGTTGCCAGTAAAAGGTGCTCTGTGCCGCCACCAACCGCCGTGTGTGGCTTCAGTTTCACCGTCTTCCAGCCTCGAGTCAACCACATAGACATCTTCTTAGTTACAGCTTCCTTCACCTCAATTTCACCTGCCGATCCGAGCTTCCTGCTCTGCCACTGGGATTGTATGCATCTCTCTCCCGGTTCTCACTCTTCTCCTTCCAACGCGCTCACACCCCTTCGATCTGCAACAATTTTTGGGTATTTCCCTTTTGAGCGACTCCTACCTCGACCGTGTTTTTTTTTGCTTCTCCTCATCTACCTTCACTACATTCTTTTTGCTCTTCAGCTTTTACTCCAGATATCAGCACCTAGCTTCTACGGATTCACTACCATGAGCCAGTCGTCCGTCATGCTGGCCAACAAAGAGAACTGGAACCCGCTTCAGATATCGAAGCAGGCTGCCGTTGCCGCAGTAAAGCATCATCAGCTCCAACAGCATTCCCAGGTCGGCACCATTGTCAGCAGCGTGAACAACGCCTCCAACCGGTTGCCGAAGCTTGCTGGCGCCTCCAACAAGAGAAAGGCAGACAACCGAGTGGGACCGTGGCGCTTGGGCCGGACTTTGGGCCGTGGTTCCACCGGAAGAGTCAGACTAGCCAAGCACTGTGTGACAGGCCAATTGGCCGCCATCAAGATCGTGCCCAAGGCCACGTCTCCAAAGCAGCAGGGGAAGCGAGTCAGAAGCAGGGTTGATGCCAATGGCTTGCCCTACGGTATTGAGCGTGAGATCATCATCATGAAGTTGATCTCCCATCCCAACATTATGGGTCTTTACGACGTCTGGGAGAACCAGAACGAGTTGTACCTCGTGTTGGAGTACGTCGAAGGCGGCGAGTTGTTTGATTTCCTTATCAATCACGGCCGCCTGAGCGAGCAGCAGGCCGCCAGTTACTTCCGACAGATCATCAACGGAGTCTCCTACTGCCACAAGTTCAACATCTGCCACCGTGACTTGAAGCCCGAGAACATCCTTCTCGATCGAAACCAGAACATTAAGATTGCTGACTTCGGTATGGCCGCCCTCGAGACACGTCATCGCCTGTTGGAAACCTCCTGTGGCTCTCCTCATTACGCTTCACCCGAAATCGTTGCCGGAAAGAACTATCACGGCTCTCCAAGTGACGTCTGGTCCTGCGGCATCATTCTATTTGCATTACTGACCGGTCATCTGCCATTTGACGACCCCAGCATCAAGAAGCTACTCCTTAAAGTTCAGTCTGGCGTTTTCCACATGCCTGAATACCTCTCGCCAGAAGCCAAGGATTTAATATGGTCGATGCTCAAGGTCAAGCCCGAGGAAAGAATACCAATTAATGATATCTTCCATCATCCTTTCATGCTAATGCACCCAGATCCCAACCAAAACTTGGCCCAGAATGCCGAATCCGACCAGCTGCGAAGCTTGGACCTGACACAGCCCATATCTCACTATGATCCTGACATCCTCCACAATCTTCAGACCCTTTGGCATGGCGTTTCTCAGGATGCCATCATACTCAAGCTAAAAAGCACTGGCAAGAATTCGGAAAAGATCTTCTACCATCTTTTAGATAATTACAAACGCACTCATCTTAACAAAACCGACTTCGGATTTGAAAATGCCACTAGCGCTCACAGAGCAGCATCCCCTAAGCGTAAGCCGCTTTCGAAGTTACCAAATGTGATAAGCCATGACAGAGTCCCTCATTCTACCAGTATTGTCAAGACGACCATTGAAGATGAAAGTGGAAACATTCTTAAGTCGGCTGTTACCGAGATTCCGGCATCTTCCTTCAGATCACCGACTAAAAAGAGAAATACGTTACACTCCAGAACCAGCAGCACAAGCATCTCTGCAAAGCGGTTTTCTGGATTCCCTGGTGGAATGACTGCTTCTTCTTCTTTCAGAAAATCGGTTTCATTCAGGAAACTTCACCAGCGAAATCATTCAAATTATCACCAGCATGATTCCTCCAAGAATCTTGCTTCCAGATCTTCTAAAAAGATTGAGCAGTCTGATCTGAGCGAATTCAAATATCTCGTTGATACGATCTTTGAGAATTCTGCTTTAGAAGCTAAGCCTGACAATGCCCAAAAGGTAGATATTTTCAATAATAGATCGAGTGGAAACCTCTACCAAAATTCGGAAAAGATTCAAAAAGGCGACAGTTTCAATGAGAAGTCGGGCGAAAAACTGGATGTGGAAACAACTCAAGATTCTATGACATACAGCACTTTTGGTAGCAGTGCCACGACACTAGAACAGAGTTCGATGCCCACTTTGGATCCAAAGAAAGGAAGGCCCAGCAATGCATCGTCTCAGGGGTCAATCAGATTCAATACTTCTGCTGCTCTTCAGCAAATGGGGGTGAGAATGAGCAAACTGGAGCGTTTATCTGATTCGGACAAGGGTCTTACACCGATAGTGGCACCGGGCGCTCCGGCGCTGCCTCCTAAAAGAATCTTCTCTGGAATACGATCATTGAAGTCATCTTCCAGAAACTTGAACTCTTTTCTTGATCAGGATAAAAAGGACATGTCCATTGAGGATTACAGCAACACAAGATCCAACAAAGCGCTTCATCTTGTGGTCCCGACTGTATCCAACAGAAAGTCATTTTCACCACCCCATAGTGCACATAAGACGAAGGCATCGATCGGATCATCGATTGACTATGACTATGATATTTCTTATAGTTTACACTCTGCTGTTCATGTTCCAATATTGACGCCGACGCAAGAGCATGCAGTTAAATTCAATAACGTTGCTCACCAGCCAATTCCTGATGCTAACAAGTTTGCGGATGCTGATGAATCCAGTCACCAGAAGGATCTAATTCGTGATAGAGAAGCCAAAAGCTCTGAATTGAAGGTTCATATGAAAGCAAATTCTCTTTCTACTAACGGTTCAAAAAACAATGGAATGGCCTATCCAGATATCCGTTGCTCTCTAATGGCAAATTCTAATTATGAATTGCCGGAAGGAAGTTACAAAAAGATTGATTTGACGCCCGAGAAGAAAAAAGCGGAGGAAGTCCAAGAGAAATTGCCGGATCCAGAAATTCGAAATTCAATATTTGCAGATCTCGATGAGAGTCATGAAGCCTTTTCTCCGGCAAAAGAGGGTACTACAATATTTGAAGAGGAAAATAGAGTCGGGTTCAAAGATCTAGAGGCAGTGAATTTGGAAGAACCGGTTTCGAGAAAGAACCACATCTACTCAAAGTTACTCAATAGAAATAGCACTACAGAAAGCAAAAGGCCTTTCAGTAGTATCTTTAATACGGCAAGATTCTCGTTGATGTCCTCTAAAAAAGATGCAAGTCCGGTCCCAATTGATTGTTCTCCTGTTGATCCGATTTTGGAGAATGAAACAGAAGAACTCGAAAAGTCTAGAGAAGTGAAAATGAAAAGACCAAACTGGTTGAAAAGAATTTTCAATGTAGATTTGGAACCAAAGAATAGAAAGGACAAAAAAGACAAGAATAGACTTTTCCATTTTTCTGTTCATCAACAGCACTTATTGGAGCTGGATTATTTGACTTGCGAGCAGGTTTTCGAGTTTCTTTTGAAAAATAAGGATTTCCCTAATCTAGCAATCGAAAAAATCACTAACTTCAACCACATCCTAACCTGCTGGTACAAGACAGAGACCAACAAGAAATTGAAATTCCGCATAGAGCTTGAAGACCAGGTTGGCGTCGAGTATGGATTTGGCGGATGCTTCCTTAAGGTGTCAAAGCTAAAAGGAAACAGCAAATTGTTTGAAAACTGTTGCATATTACTCGATCAAAACTTGAAGAAGCTTGAACACGAAAATAAGCAGCCAAAGCTGCAGTAGCACCGCAAGCCGTTATCCATCATATAATTCATATCTTTTGCATGTACTAATACCTAAAGTAAGCCGTTGTAAGCTGTAGAGAAATAGAACTATTTCGAAAGTGACATTTTGCGACAGACGGTTCTTTTTTTATTACTTGATGCAGCGGACAATGGATGTAGTTTGGAGCTCCGATATCCAAAATAGTGTCTTCAAATGGGAAAGATAGAAGTTGTGAAACTAAAAATATATTTCTGAAGGGCCGAGATGTAACTGCATGTCGGCACATCGCTATCAATATCTACGTCCAGAATAGGAATAGTAACACATGCAAAGCATATAGCAAAGTTGTCGGTACCAAAACTCTGTGTTTAATTTCACCCCAAGTTGCGACATCAATTCCAACTTTGCAGAATTCAAGATAAACTAGTTGAAACCCTTAGAGATTTGGTGAAATTGCATTTAAACTAATGCTCAATGATGGAACTACCACGGCGGCAAGATGTATTTGTGCCGTGCTTCGACTACTACAACCTTTATCTGCTAAGGACTGAGGCTATATTTGGTGGAATTGCCGCCACTCGTGCGTGTCGGCGGTTAATCATTTTCATATTGTTCCACTCGCCACCAACCGATACTTTTAGCTACAGCTTCTACTTTCATTCATTTACGGCTCTCAAAAGAAAAGATTTTACGAACTAAAAAAAAAAAAATACAACCTGCGGTCAAGCCTCACAGAAAAGCACAACGAAAGAAAAAAAAAAAAAAAAAGAAAGTAGACATTTTCCGGTATGCGCAACCTCAAATGCCGCAATATTCCCTCTTTTAAAAAGTCCTGGCGGTGCACAACGGTTTTCACATTATCAGACGTCTGTTTCATTCGATGTCAGAATTTTAATCCAGCATCATGTACGTCCACTGAGTGTGGCAATCAGGCATTTGAGCGTCGTTTCTTTTTGGGTGATAACATCCAACGGCTTTTTAGGCCTAGAGTTTTCGCACCCCGCGGCATTGATTAAATGTAGATATATATATATATATTAGGACATGCAGTGTTCACCCCTTCTTTTTGAGTAAGACTACCTTTCCGTGTTTGGAGTAAATTACCTGTCCTTAACTTTTCTATATTATCGGAACGATTCACCTAAAGGGCTAAGCAATGGCGGAAGTAAGTAAACAGAAAATGAGGTTCTGGGAACGCATAACTAACCAACCTATTTGTAGATACGGACGATTAAAATCAGTATTGCTGGGGAACTTGGCACCGGAAAATCGTCCTTGGTGTACCAATTCGTGCAGTCTACATTTCCCCAGGATTTAGACCCTAGTGTGGAGGACGTTTTTTATAGCTCCATTAAGTTGCAAGATGGCTCGCAGTATGGATTGCGGATTCTAGACACGGTAGACAACGATTTTGCTAATGATATGGAGCGATATAAAAAGGTAGCAGACAGTGATGTGTTGCTACTTGCGTTTTCTATCACGGATGAGAGTAGTTTCGACAACCTCAAGTTACGCTATTCGAAGTATCTCCTTCGAAGTTCTGGCGTAGACAATGGTAGCGGACTCTCTCCGGTCATTGTTGTCGGTACAAAGAGCGATTTGGAAAACCTGCGGCAGGTATCCAGTTCTTCCGGCAAGAAAATGGTGGAAGACTTCAACTTGGAACAGTATATTGAATGCAGTGCAAAATCTGGCTACAACGTGGAGCACTTGTTTTTGGCTGCTACTGAACTAGCACTTAGAAAAAGGGGGGAACAAGGAACTAGCACTTCAAGACGAATGTTGGATACTTCTGAGAGCAAAGAAAGCGGAAAGACGGACCAGGCTACCAAGGGTAATGAGAGCAACGAAATGGACCGCAAGACTGAGAGTGCAGAGAGATCCGAAATAGAACCGGAGAAGACAGCTAATGACGAAAAGGAGACCGGACTTGAAAATGCTAACAAAAGATCACATGGTAGGCCTACATCAAAGCCAGCGTCAAGAGGGGAAGTAGAGGATTGCAACTGCTGCTGTGTAATAGTTTAATTTGGAAAGTTAAATGTACAGAATAAACTTTGGTAATGGGATAAGAGACCAAAACAGAAATCACGAGTTGGATATTCTACGCAAGCCATAAGACAAATTATCAAAAAGAAGTCAACGAGTTTCAATGGTGAACCTTACCTACGCATAAAAATCAAAATATTGGGCAATTTTTCTTTTTGGGCGCTTATTGAAATTGTTCTCAATGTCAAGTATGATCTCCGGAAATGACTAACGTGACCGCTATGGAATCTCGGTGAGGATTTCTTTTTTTTTTTTTTTTTTTTTTTGTATGTTGTATGTTGTATACCTTCATTTCTCAGTCCTTTCCCGAAGCTGGCCTCGAGCGCAACTGCGGAGCACTCTTGTGGTGCACGGATGGTGCGGTAAAAAGCGCCAATCGGTGGAACTGCGGCTGTGGGCGTTTGTGGAAGGAAAATCTCGGACATTTGCGGCAAACCACGGCATGAGATCTGCTGCTGCCTCTTCTCCCACATTTGGCTATTCCACGTTGCACAACCTTGGCGATCTGCTACAGCTCTTATTTGGGTATTTAATCTGGACAAAATCCACTCCTGTTTCCTGCAGCTATTTTGTATCAGTTTGTTGCAAGATCTGACTGAGAAAACTCGAGCCGTCTGAACCCTGAACCCTGTGATATCCGTCATGGCCATAGACATCTGCTATTCATAACTTGATTGCAGTTTTGCGAAAATGCGGAAATCTTTTTTGTTTTGATGATTTTCTGATTTCTATCGTCGACGAGTCTTTGCCCGTAGTTGACTCACAGCTGGAATTGTTTCTCCGCCGAGTGGTGCCGGAGCGCGCGTTACATTGCCGCCCCGGAACCAGGCAATCTTCCCATTGGGTGGTAGATTTTCCTGGCGGTTTTCCTTACTCCCGGTAGCAAAGGTTAGGAGCGGAGTATACAATGGTGTGTCATAGAGTCTACAGTCACATACTCAGGTTTCAGTGCAGTCACTTGAGCTGACTAGCTGCTGATTGAGTTGCTGGCTTGATAGACGTATTCACATCGGCTTCCATCATGATTTCTTTCTAGAGTAAGATGACCAGCTGTCGGTCTAAACGTCTCTCTGTCTTGGCTTCTTCCGCTTTCACACCGCCCGGTGTAGGCTTTTTCCGCGCGCGGTGGAGCTCTGAAGGATTAGTTCCGTTTGGGGACAGTGTCTACCACTGTATGTGAGATATGTATGTGAGATATGCGTAGCCATTGGGCTTCCCCGCAAAGAATTTCTGTATAGGTTGCCAGATTCAGCACGAAATGCTTTCAGTTTTGAGGGGAAAATTTTTCGTGATTGTGCCAAAGCAAAGACTCATCTTGCCAGTTCTGGCATTTTATTTATATCTGTCAGTTCGCTCCGTTTTAAATTGCTTTGGCAGGGTTCTTTTAAGTTGATATCATCTGTATCATCTGCATCGTCATGTCTAGCAAGGAGAGCATGGAACACACAGAAAAAACAGAATTGTCTCTTTCAAGAGACTCTTCGTCCAACTCTCTTCAGGAGTGTATCAGTAGTTCGGAAGATCCAAAAGCCTTGTACGATCAGGAGGCCAGCCAGCCAACTTGTGACCTTGCACTGAGTGCAAGGTCTAAAGAAGCTAAGGTGTTGGCTCTTGCTAAAGAACATGGACTCAACCACTCCAAATTGATGTGGAAAATCGACTTGTTTGTTGTTCCACCATTCTGTCTTTTGTATTTCCTAGCGTTCTTGGATAGAGTGAACATCTCCAACGCCAAGATCTATGGCTTAGAGGAAGACTTGGGTCTCCATGGCCAGCAGTTCAATATTGCATTGACTGTCTTCTTTGTTCCTTACATTTTATTCGAAGTTGTTTCTAACTACTTGCTTAAAGTGGTTAAGCCCCATGCCTGGTTGAGTGGAATGATTTTCTTGTTTGGAATCATCACCATCTGTGTTGCTTACTCCCACAGCTTTGGTGGACTTGTGGCCTGCAGATTACTCCTAGGAGTCTTCGAGGCCGGAAGTTTTCCTTCCATTTTCTACATCATGTCAAACTTCTACACCGGAAGAGAATCCCAGAGAAGATTCTCTGTTTTCTTCAGTTGTACATGCATTGCTGGTGGATGTGCAGGTGCGTTGGCCTACAGATTAGACGATTTGCAAGGTGTTCATGGTCTAAACTCATGGCAGTGGATTTATATTGTGGAGGGCTCAATTACCTCCTTCTTGGCTATTGTCTTGTATTTCATTGTTGCTGACTTTCCAGAAGAGGCTAGATTCCTCGATAACAATGAAAGAGACTTCTTGAAGAAAAAGTTGGAGATCTATGCTGGTAATTCCGGCTTCGAGATCAAGCAGACTTGGGCAGATGTCGGCAGAGTCTTCAGAGAGCCTCTTATTTACATTACTGCCATCGCATACTTCAGCTTGATCATCCCTGCATATTCTTATGCTTACTTTGCGCCATCTATCATTAAGCTCTTGGGTTACACGGCCATGAGCGCTCAGGCCCACTCCATCTACCCATGGTTAGCTTCCTTGGGCTTCTCAATTTTACTGGCCGTATTCTCTGATAAACTACGTCACAGAGTTGGATTTGTTCTTTTTGCTTGTTTGGTTGCGATAGTCGGTTTGGCTATGGTGCTTTCGGGCGGTGAGCATTATCATGTCAAATATGCTGGTTGCTTCTTGATTGCTTGCGGCCTTTACACAGCCATGCCTATATTGATCTGCTGGATGAGTTTGAACTTCACTGGACACATCAGAAAGAGTGTTGGTACTGCTTTTGTCATTGGTTTTGGTAACATTGGTGGTATCGTTTCGAGTTTCATCTTTCCTAACAATGAAGCTCCAAAATACACAAAAGGTTTGAGTATCTGCATAGCTTTCACAGCCTTTGCATTTATCTGTAGCATAGTCTACTTGCTAACTCTTATGTGGTACCAGCATCTTAAGCAAACTCCACAATACAAAGCTAAATGGGATGCTTTGGATGAAAGAGAAAAGATCATGAAGGGAGATTTGAACCCAGATTTCAAGTACTGGTATTAGATATGCCTTGTATAATTATTATAGACGACCACAGAGATGAAAACTTTAAAGGTAATTCCAATGACGTAGTTATAGAGTCTGTGTTGCGCTTTGGATACAAGGAATAGCAGCTATTTAGCCGGCAAATTGAAAAAATGCTTTACATAAGCACATCATGGGTGAGCAATGCAGGTCCATAAGGGAAGATCAGAAACATGATGATGCTGGACCCTATCTATTGTGATCGAAGTTTCTTTGGAAGTGGCTTTTACACTGCCTGAAACAATGAAAGAATAAAATCCGGAATAATTATAAAGTGGGCTGCTCAGAAGTTTGCTACGTCGCAGCTGCGAGCAAATAATAATTCACTTCAAAAGGAATGATTCGTTTCAAGTCATGTCCTCGCGTGTCTTCAATGTAACACAAGAATCGTATGGCAGTCTCTCATTCGGCAAGATATAGTAAGACCACCTTCTCTGTCCGGCTCTACCTGGGATGTGGAAATTCCGTTTCTGGAAACCCATGTACCAGCCACAAGAAATGTTTATAAATTTCCCAATACGGAAATTTAATTGCGAGGCTTGTCCGGCCGAAAATGGAAGCAGATCCAGGAGTTAATTTCCCCTTAATTACCCCTATTTCTGATCTGTAAGAACTAGTTAACACATCTTCTTAGCTGCATAATTCACCACAGGCATCCTGATGACTTCTACCCCATTCAAGGTTAAAGCCATCTACAGTTGGGGTGGCAACAACAAAAACCGAGACTTGGGATTTATAGAAGGAGATATAGTCGAAGTCACTCGAGTTAGTGAAGACGGAATCACATACTACGGAAAATCATTAAGATCAAAACTATTTGGTCGCTTTCCCGCTAAATATGTCAAGGTGCTCAAGATAACTGAGAGTGATTCTCGGCGGAGTATTCACGGAATGATACATTCTCCAAGTGCTAATTCGCTATTACATCATTCTAAGTCGACTTCCAACAAGATCTCATCCTCTTCCTCTTCGTCTCCGTCATCCTCCTCGGATAGCTTTACTGAACTCTTTTCCTTCAAGCACCACAATCACTCGTTTTCTGATTCCGAGGAGGAAGCAAATACTAAATTACATAGGCATTCGAGTTACCAAAGTCATTATTTAGATGATAGCATAATGTCTAAACTTCCTCCTGTGCCTCCAAAGCACGAGGATATGAGGAACAGCAAATCAAGCTCCTTGCTCAAGTCCTCTTTGCATCAGGGACTGTTGGATTCATCCACCAGATCTACAGACACGGACGGTTCATTCTTCGACTTCTCTGGACTAAGTGCCTCATCGGCAGGTTCTTACATGCGGCACAAGGAGCAAAGATCGCATAGAATGTCAGATTTAAGAGAAGATAGTATCTATAGTTGTGATGACCGCTCAAGACATTCTGGAATATTCAGAAAGCTTCTTGGGTCTAGAAGATCGACATCACCAACTCTAGATGATCAAATATTCCGTAGTTCCGAGGAATTGATGGCTTCCTTGAGTCTTTCCAAAGAATATGATGATGCTATTCCAGAAAGAGCTATGGATGAAGAGTTGGCATTGACTAGAACCAAAAGTTTGTCCGGGAAGGAAAGAAACGCAAGGAAAGTCAGGGCAGCAGATGAAGACGGCAACCTAGTGCTTCAGCCCAATAAATACATCACAAAGCTGAATTCCAACGAAATCATAGCCAATTACAAGAAGAAGTACACCATAGGATCGGTCCCCTTGGCACATGTTGACAAGTATATTGATAAGCTGCCATTAATAAGAGATTCTTCGTGGGAAGATATCGCAATCACTAAGATCTACAAGAAGTTTAACTCCGATCTGGAGAGACTGAGAGCTCTATATGACTTATTGACTACAAAATTTAGTATAGTGGCTACTGCTAGTGAGAAACTAAGTACCAAAAGAATGCCATCCAACGAGCAATTGGCCGAAATAATGGACACCTGCCAATGTACTTCGCATCAATTAGTTTGGGTGTTTTATCTGATGGCCTCACTAATGAACATCGAGGTGGAAATTGTTCTTGGTTACTTCAAAAGACCATTTGATTTTCAAGAGGGAGAGTCTAACAAAAATCTGCTAACTCTCAATCATTCCTGGATTTCTGTTATGATTGAAGGTGAATTTCGCTTTGTGGACGTCACTCTTGGAAATCCAACCAACAGGATTCTTGATGCTGAAACCTCAGATAATCTCCCAGATTTTTACTTTTTGACACCTCCTTTAGACTTAATTTACACACACATCCCTTTGCATATGGATAATCAGCATATAGTTCCTCCGTTGGACACCACTGTTGCTTTGGCATTACCACCGTTGTATCCTGCATTCATGGCTGGAAACCTAATCCTTCATAAATTTAATCAAGCTCTTTTTAGATTGCATGATTACGATATAGTGGAGTTTGATCTTGGAATACCAACGGACTATGAGGTCAAAGCATGTGCCTTGCCATATGACAAGGAAAATTTCAAACCCATAGATGCATTTGTCCAAATATACTGGAAGCATGAGAGAAGATATGCGAAAGTGAAAAGTGTCCTACCGCTGGAATGTCCAGCAGGCTTTATTGGCTGCTATGGAGGGTCTTCTGTGGGAGCATCTGATGATGTATCTGAATTTGAGCTTTTGACATCAGTTCCTTGCTTCCATATCGGAAAATGTGCACTATTGGAATGGTGTCATTTAACCCCTCTTTCAAACAAGAAATCATCCCAAGACATTTACATTAAGCAGCCTCAAATATATAACCTTCGTCTTTCCAGCTCCTACACTTTCGTTCTGAGGATAAGGTCAAATAAGTCGGGAAAGATACCAAACGATTATCACTGCATTTTGGTGTCCCCTTCAGGAACTTACTCTGATTTCAAGAAGGCCGAGGATGGCTACTGGGAACTTGATCAAACTTTAAGAGAAACAGGAATATGGAAACTTCTTGTGCCAAATGAAACTGATTCATCTTGGCATCAACATGCCGCCTGGCTGTGTAATTAAGGCACATGGATATATAGATAGACAATATATACGGACATATTAGTTTACAAGGCAGAAAGATGTCCGATAAGGATGCCAGGTGGGATTTCATATGCATTTTTTTTTCAAAATTTAGAACATTATCATCTTCTAATAGGACATTTCCCAATTAATTATGTATTAGATAGAGAAATCTCAACATCCCATGATACAAACCTATAAACCCATCCATCCCAGTATTTGCTGTAAGTGCAATAAATAAAGTATTCAAAATGAGACTGTGAATTTTTTGACTTCCTATGACTTTTTAGTTATTATCGGTTATCTCATTTTTGTATTACTGCTGATCGATGCTGGTATGATCGGCATCGCCACCATCGACAACTTCGTCATTATTTCTGTTTTCAGCTCTATCAGTACTTTCATCTCCAGCGCCATTAACACTACCAGTAGTGCTGCTACCATTTTCAGCATCATTGTTAACACTCTCACGTACGTCGTTATCTGTGTCGTTGTTCTGACGGTTCCTGCTATTTTCCACTGTTTCCTCCGTTGATCTATTGTCCGATCTACTCTCATTCATTTCTCCCGCGTCCTCCTGGTCAGTGATTGATGTAGAAGTGGAATTAACATGCAGTCTCTTCTTGCTCTCCTCCTCCCTAATCACCTCATTAGTGATCTCCAATGCCTCATTTTGCTCATCTCCAAGTACCTCTCCGTATGAAGGCGGCTCTGTTGGTGGAAGAACAAGTTGTTCAGGAAGATTCTGTAATGAATCTAGTGTGATATCGTCGTCCAGATCTGGGTCGGTGAATTCTGCGGGAGTAGCTATAGCTTCAACAAAACTAGGAGGAAAATCGCCATTTCGAAGATTGAGGTCCGTAGGATCAATATCACTACTCTCAAGCAGCACATCTTTGTTGTATTTCCGATATAATGGGGGAGGAGCTCCGTTTCCGTGCAAAGGAGCAAACCCCCATTTCTTAACGTTGGCCTCAATGAAGACATAGCCTAGTTGCCCCACGTTGACCTGGAGTTGACACTCATTTGTAGCCCCAAGCGTTGGATACAGAAGATAGTTGCGAGGGAACTTGATGTGACCGCCGATCTTGGATTCCTGCAGTTTCTTCCCGTTTCTGGTCCAGAATATAGTTCGAGTGTGGGTTCTAATTCCACAGCCTATGACGTCTCCGCGTTGCAAGACGGGAAAAATGGTCTTTCCAGTCTGCTCGGAGAGCGGAAATGGCTGGCAGAAGTGCCTGGAGCCATCCGACGAGTAGGAAACGGAAAACTTGTGAAGGCCAGGCAATCGGAAATATGGATAAGGGAAGGTGGCTAGACCTATAGAAAAGACGGTGTTGTCAGGATCCGGGAGGTCGAACACCTTTGTTTCGAAGTAGTAGACTTCCTTCTCCTTAGGCACAGGGAAGTTGGTCTGAATCGACACCTCAGGGCCTTTATTGAGGAAGTGAACCTCGGTGCGATCTTCAACCTTAATGAGGCCCACGTTCTCGACATTTGGCTTGAATTCCCATGCTCTGATGCCCTTCTCTTGGATGGCTAATTCCTGCGATAGCATCAAATCAGTTTTTATGGGAGGATTCAACTTGATGAAATCCTTGGCCTGGAAATACAGCTCTTGCTCGTTTGGCGGAAGTTCATTAAGCGCTCTTCTGTCTTCCTCCGCTTCTGCTGCTGCATCATCTAGTGATCCGGGCACCTCATTAGTCAACCGGATCCCTCTTCCTCTTATTAGAGTCACCATAATATACAGGAGTGCCGCCATCATGAGAATCAACGAAAATCCTCCTCCCATTCCAAGCAATATCACCAATGCCAATGAGATGGTATCGGCAGCTTCATCTGGCTTTGTGGACTGAGTTCCAGGCCCCATTGGCGCCGCATAAAGAAGCGGCAGCAAAAGTGACCAGCTGAGATACATGGATGACATTGGGTGATGAACAAGCAAAGAAAAATATGTGACGAAGAAATGAAAGTTGAAATTTGAAAGCTGAATTTAGAACGGCGAGATGCTTGAGGCTGTGTGGAGAGGAGCCACAAGTTACCAGCCACAAGACTGACATCTGCGTCAAGCCACCTGCAACCTGTGGCAAAGCGCTAGAAGATATAGATTTGTTAGCAGTGTTTTAACGGTAAGCTAGAGGTACCAAGAAATGAGTAACGGAGAATAATGAACATCAAGTTTTCAAGCATAAGCTTGGTAGCAGAATTTTAGATAAGGGTATTGGTCAGTGCTTCTGGTGGTGCTGCTGTCATGGCATCTACGGCTGTATTCTCTACTTTGGAATCTTCTCCTCGGGCCTTGCTGCATTTACTTTGAGCTTAAGAAGGGATTTGATGATAAAGAACCAGTATTGGCTGTTAGTAGCAAATTACTTACTGGTTCTTGAGACTGATTCCGAAATCCGACAGAAAGCAAAAAAAAAATGTGTGGTAAAAACTTGTCTTCTCACCTGCCCACTCTCATGCTCTTTTCCTGAAGCGTTAAAGCCGGGATAAATTGTCTGTAGGTATACGAATTGTATGTTAGCCATATACCTCAGAATTTTCCGGTCTGACTTTCACTTACCCTGACATTCTATTTCCCACAGTCAACTAGGTGCCTGCGTCTGTTCTCTTGGACATATCAATCTGCTCTTAGCGCCGGACTCCTAGACCGGGTCAAATACTCTCTCGATCACTGCTTTATATCTTCTATATGAATGGATACGTCTACTTTTTAGGTCGTGGACATTATAATACCAATATTGTCTACACTGGCTTAGTATCGGTTGTCTTCTGTACAGTTAGCATGATCCTCATGGTCTGAGCAGTTCCACGGGGAAGAGAATGCCTGGTGGAATTTGAAGTGTTCCAGCGCGGACTTTGTCGTAGGCCGGGCCACGCGGGGGTGGTGCACCAGCGGACAGCCAGCTAAGATTTAGTCTTTGGCATCTGTTGGCATCATTACATTTAATTTCTAAAGTTGCTCTATCATCCATAAATTGCATATCTTTTTTGTTTGAACTTTATTTGAAGAAGTTAGAACAGGGGAACAATTCTGTGCATACACTGCTGAAAGGAAAGTTCTGTGACATTCTTCTCTGCACTTCACTGTGAAAGTTCTAATACGAGGTCTGCTCTAAATATATGCCATAAAATTGCTAAAACTTGTACTCCACTGAATAGTAGAAAAATGTCTAACTCCTGTTCGGGAGTGGTACGCAGTAGAAGGGACCCCGATTTTAAATAAGCTCATTTGGTACTGGAATTATTAGTTGCAAGCTCCTATCATTCTTATTGTTTCCGTCTTGTGTAAAGTTCTCAAGCCCCCTCAATGTTGGGCGTTTATAACAGCTTCATCTCTGTAGAGGTATATCTATAATATCATTAGCGCCAGCAATCAACCGCTATTGCTTCGACCTCCCAGTCGGAGAGCAGCACAACATCAGTTGATATTTTGTCAGATGTATCTTTCTATTTAAATTCTAGTTCGATGTACAAGTTTCTATCAAATAAGTTGTGCGTAATCCTACGGTACAAGTCTACTATCAAAATGTAGCAGAGATTTTTTTTACCCAAAGCATAAGCAACATTGTTCCAAAGCTTTTTTTTTTTTTCTTATGATGAAACTCTTTCTTTACTTCTTGTTATGGCTTTACTTTTCTCTTCATGTTCTTATTCCGCAATATCTTCTCTGAAGCCTCGGACCCCATATCCATGCTCCATGCATAACCCGGCTTCTCTCTTCACATACTCACCTTCCACGTATTGCACTGCCACATCTCACCCATCTTAAACACTTTCTTCTTTTCAGCCAAATTCTTTATGGACAGATATACTAAGGAAAAGAAGGTAGGAGAAGGTACCTATGCCGTTGTGTATCTAGGTAAACAGTTATCTAATAAGAGGGATGTCGCCATAAAGGAGATCAAAACTACTGGTTTCAAAGATGGCTTAGATATGTCAGCCATTAGAGAGGTGAAATACCTTCAGGAACTCTCCCATGAGAACATTATTGAGCTGGTGGATGTGTTCTCTGACTCCAGTAAAAACCTCAACTTGGTGTTGGAGTTTTTGCCGTCGGATTTGGAGAAGATCATCAACGATAAGACCATCATGATTGTTCCCGCAGACATAAAAAGCTGGATGTTGATGATCCTAAGAGGCTTGTACCACTGCCACCGGAATGGGATCATGCACAGGGATCTAAAGCCAAACAACCTTTTAATCTCTCCTGATGGCTACTTGAAGCTGGCGGATTTTGGTTTGGCCCGAACAGCGGCCTCTCCGAGCGAAAAAATGACTTCTAATGTCGTCACCAGATGGTATCGGGCCCCAGAATTGCTTTTTGGATCTCGTCACTACTCTGAGGTTATAGATGTGTGGTCTGTTGGTGTTATATTTGCCGAGTTGATGATCCGCAATCCGTATCTCCCAGGAAAAGACGACAACGACCAGGTCGTGGTTACGTTCCAGGCTCTAGGAACGCCGACAGAATCTTATTGGCCAGGTGTCTCCAGCTTGCCAAACTATAATAACTTGGTTATGTACCCACAGCCTTCACGGTTGGAGCTAAGAAACCGGTTTCCAGCTGCCACTGACAGTGCGTTGGATCTGATGTGTGGAATGCTGAAGTTGAATCCGAACGAGCGGTGGTCTGCTGAAAAGTGCCTAGAGCACGAGTACTTTGTGCAGATGCCAAGACCAACGAGACCTGATCAACTTCCAAAAAAGAAATAAAGAGAAACTTGGAATGAGGTTGAGAAGCAACTGAATTTGGCGGTCTGCATTCTGATAGGGGAGGTAAGCCAGAGCTCAATGTCTCATTGAGAAAGAAGGGAAGCATAACTGGTGCTTTCATTTATTTGTTGGCTTATTTGTCTTCTAAGACTACAGTTGTGCAATTTCAACTCTGCAGGCTCAAGCATGCCCGCTGAACATCTGCTGGGAGTCTTACCTCATTTTGGGGCATTTTATGGCCCTGCTATCAACGCCTTTATAGCTTAAGGTGCTCGACTTCTATGTCTTTCCCACATAAACTCTGGCCAGTGAAATAGTGCCTATGACTAGCGCCAGCAAATTGCGTTGTTCGACTATGTCGGTAATTACTTTTGACAATATGGATGCACCTTCTTTGCGATATGCAGTACAACATGTCTTATAAGGCATCATATCGTCTGTTATCAGTCATTAGACCCGGATTTATTACCTGTTACTGCTGACAGTTTCCTTCATTCTAGGATCACCACTTCTTGCGCACTCGCCACGCTAGTATTCCCTCGCCACAAAATATATCAGATCTCAGATCTCCGCACAGGAAGATAGTGTGAAAATTTTATCTTCTTTTTTGCCCAGCAATTACTACTTTTTTTTTGTGCTGAGTAATACTATTTTATCACAAAGCAAGAAACAATGTCTGGATATAGCTTTACTTGTAACAGCTGTGGACTAGCATTTGCCAGTTCTACCGATCAGCGTGATCATATGAGAACAGATTGGCACAGATATAATCTTAAGCGTAGAGTGGCACAATTGCCACCAATTTCGGAGGATGTTTTCAATTCTAAAGTTGCTGCGGCCTTTTCAAAGCAAGAAGGTGAGGAAGATTATTATGATGATGAGAAGCTAAATAAGAAGGAGCTTCGCAGGAGAAAGAAGGAGGAGTTGTTAGCGAAGAAAAGAAGGTTGCTAGAATTAGCCAAACAGAGGATGACAGGAAATGGAGGTGCAGTCAGTATTAATAAGGAGGGAAAGCTAGTTGTTGAACGCCCAGTTAACAAAGAGGAGGTTGAGATCAAGGATGAGCTGAAAAAGCAAAAAGAGCAGGAGAGTCAGAAGGTGGTTACTGAGGAGCAGTTGATGCAGGAGAAGATTGATAATAAAGTGGACATTCCGGTTACCTCATGTCTCTTTTGCGGGAAATCCAGCGACTCTCTGGACAACAACATTGTCCATATGTATAAAGAGCATGGAATGTATATCCCGGAACCATCCTATCTTGTGGATAAGGAAGGATTGGTGAGGTATCTTGGAGAAAAAATTGGATTGGGTAACGTGTGCTTGGTGTGCAACTTCCAGGGTCGGAACCTAGAAAGCATACGTCAACATATGATTGCCAAGTCGCATTGTAAAGTTCCATACGACACGGAAGACCAGAAGTTGGAACTTGCAGAGTTTTATGATTTCAGTTCTACCTACGAGGACAACGTTGTGGAAGCGGAAGAAGGCGAAGATAATGGCGAATGGGAGGATGTCTCAAGTTCGGATGAGGGCGAATTTTTTGACAATGATGATGTGATATATGCCGCGGAAGACGGACTTCATTTGCCTAATGGGCTTGTGGCAGGACACAGGTCTCTTGCCAGATATTACAGGCAGACACCTAGGCCAGAACATGTTCTTTCCGAGGGACAGGGAACCGTTATTGCGGCAGAAACAAGGCGGCTAGCCACGGAGTATCAAAGGAAGCAATTCCAGGAGAAGAAGAGAACGTGGATCCAGCAGGAGAAGGACAAAAAGCTTAACGAGAAGAGGGCTGCTAAGTTTGTGAACTTCCAGCCTCACTACAGAGACCAGTTACTTCAGTAAGCGATTGTGATAGCGAAAGGAGCCGATATTTAGTGCACAGGTTATGGGTATATAATAGACATAAATGAATTAATAAGGCTATTATGTGTAGCAGATTTTTGTGACTTCAATGGGAGAAGTGGTAGCAGTTAAAACTTTTTTTTTTTTTTCGTTTCATTGGTATCACATCTTATAGCATCATTCATTGGTTGAGTTGTAGTTTTCTGGCTCTATTTAGAGATCTGTCAAAAGACGGAAAATAAAGCATGAGCTGAGGTGGGTTTAGCTATTCGAAAAATAATTCATATTTCTCTTAGATTCAAAATTTTTTCAGGAAAAATAAAAAGTTACTGGAATTTCCAGATAAGTAGTCTACCCAAATTTGAATGTTTGTTCAAGATAAATATGTTTCGTGGAAGAGGCCTCAGAGGTTGACAGGTATCTTCAGTGACAAAGCATCATGATTATAGCGTCCCACTCAGTTGGGATATCTATCACAAGAGTTTACTTAAAAAGCGTTGGTTGAATTTGCTACTTAATTCTTGAAAGATTAACGGCTACAATTGTCGTTATCTTAAGCCATCCTAAAAAGGAGTAGAATCCCTCCTCGATATGGCTAAAACGGTGAATCCAGATCTCGGAAATTTTCACTATGCGTTTCATCGCGATACGCGTATACTGAAAAATCAGATTTAGTGACACTACTTGTTTACCAAGTTAACGTTCTGTTTCCGGCTTATAGAAGGTGTGAAAGCTTCCAAAGCCTAAAATTTCTCAAATTGTTCGAACTTGTTTATCCAAGTTGTTTCACCTCGGTCCAGGTTATTTCGGCTTTCTTATCTAGTCATATTTCCGATCACTTTTTCTCATAGTTAAGCTTACTTCACATACCGCATCTCAATCTTTGTCCTTAATTTTGGCCAGTCACGATTAACTAAATCATTGTTAAACCATATAATACTATTTGCACGCTTTGATTTCGTCTGTTACTACCGATTAAGTGTGTTTCGTTCAATCTACTCTTTGTGTTCCGCTTATCATGTCTTACTACGATTTAGACGATATTCTCTCTGAGGGCACGAAACTACCTTGCAAATTTAATCTTACGATTCCCGGGTTAGGATATCTTAATGGCCAGCCTGGTGACCCCATAAACGAAAACGTTAAGGTCGATCTTCCTATATGGCTAGCTAGTATATTGGCAATCTGCTCGACCAGGAACGAAGACGATGATGGTGATGGTGATGCAGAAGATGATCAGGAGCAGACGTTTATCAGGTTGATTGAGCCCGACTTCTTCTCGAAGAGGTTCTTAAACTTCATAAAGTCGGATCCGCTGCGCATAAACTTGGCTCCTTACAGCTACTACTACAAAATTGTGTGCAAGTGGTCGTACATGTTCAACGATACCGAGCTAGTTGACCTCATCAGCCGGATGTTAGTCAAGAGAGCTGCCGAAATAAATGACCTCAGTTACAAATTCAATGGCATGTTTTCGGGCGAAAACCAGGAGTTCATAAACGGATTGGACAATTTTGAGAAGGACATGTTCAAGACCAGTCACGTGTCCTATCGGGACATGAAGAGCTGGTTTAAAAACACCGTGAGCAACTAATTGTAACAGCCAGAATATTCACAGCAGATGCCCCCTGTCTGTTTTGGCTCTAAGGCTAGAACAATCTTGCCTGTTCTTCTAGCCAGTACTTCTAGCCAGTCAGCCAAGCATGAAGCTGGTGAACTACAGTTGAGTCTGCCCGATATTCCAGCCATTTACCGTATAAACTTATATTCCATATGGTAGGGCAATTGGTAACACCATATAGGCATCTACTGCTCCTCTACTATTCTTTATCAAGCACTTATAAGCACTTATAAGCACTTATCCTCATGCTACCGATATCCAGCTTGACGCTGTTGCACCGCCTAGCAAAAATTTTTCCTGGAATTTCTCAAAGTCTTCTCATACTCATGCTTTGGTATAGGATAGAAGCGTAATTGAAAAGCAATGTCGGGCGCTAGTATTTTGGTTATGATTTCCGGAAACGGAACAAATCTTCAAGCATTGATTGACAGTTGCAAATCTGGAGAAATTCCGGGTCATATAAGTCATGTGATCTCCTCTTCCTCCAAGGCATACGGCTTAGAGAGAGCATCTAGGGAGGGTATACCGACGACGACGCATTTGCTTAAGAACTATTACAAAGGAATCCCTAAAACTGAGAAGGAAGAAAGGGCAAAGGCCAGAACGAGGTTCAACGAAGATTTGGCTGACATCATACTCAGCAAAGTCGAAGAGAAGCCAGATTTGATAGTGTGCGCCGGCTGGATGTTGATTCTTTCCAAGGAATTCTTGGAACCAATTGCCAAAACCAACATTCCAATCATCAACCTTCATCCAGCTTTGCCTGGTGCCTTTGATGGCACATGTGCAATCGAAAGATCCTGGAAGGCTGGACAGGAAGGAGAAGTTGACAAAGGAGGATGTATGATTCACTATGTTATACAGAAAGTCGACAGCGGCGAGCCATTAATTGTTAAGACGATTGACGTGATTAAGGGAGAGTCTGTGGAAGATTGGGAGGCCAGAATCCACGCTTTGGAACATCGTGCCATTGTTGAAGGTACGATCAAGGCTCTTAAGAGTTTGCAGAAGAAGTAAATGTATAATAGAACAGGTGCTTATGCTTATCCATAATATATGCATTTTAGGGTAGGAGTGTGTTCCGATCCTGTGCCAGGGTTACTGGGTTTCCCGCTGTTGAAACTGCACCGGTGTCTGTGTCTGAAGCACTCTGCAGAGTGCATGCCGCTTTCTGATAAATTATAGACTCCAGGTGTCCGTACTTTCGTCTTGTGAAATTTTTTTTTCGTTGTTCATCTAAGGACTGACAAAGGAATGGTTATTTGAGTGTCTAATGGATCAGACATTGTTTGTCTGCGGTTTCTTCTACCGCCTTGGATTTTTTTTTTTTTCGTTGGCTCTTAATACTCTGCATGCCTCTTGCAACACTTCCACTCCTACAAAGCTCTCACCCCTACAGCTCCTCGAAACATATATTAACTCTATCTACCTGGAATAAAGATCTCGACATACCTACTTCTCTCTATTTGTCCACATCCATGGTATCTCCGCCTGCCGTGATCTCCTGCTCATCCACAACATCCACAAGACTGTATATGCTCTCTCTCAAAATGGCAGTGGTTCCTCTTGGGAACTTGTAGTTTCTTTGCTTCTGCTCTCTGACGTTTGGTGTCAAGTAGTTTCTATATAGCTGTGCATCCTTGCCCTTCTCCATAACGCATAGATCGACGTTGGAACCGGATCCCAAGTCGTTGAATATACCGGCCTGAATGGCCTGGCAGCAGAGTGCCATGGCCTCTTCCCGAGTGAGATCCTGTTTCCAGTCTCTTTCTAGCACGGCCATAGCGGCCAACGATCCCGATCCAAGAGACATGTAGTAGCCGACATCGGTAGAGCCGTGTGCCTGAACAGAGAAAAGATGGGGACCCGTGGGATCGATTCCGGCGACAATCAAATAGGCCCCGATGTATCCCTGGTAACGGAAGAGGTGCTGCTTGAGCATCTGCATGGCGCTCACTACTCTTGGCTCTCTTTTGATCGACATCGAATGGAGCTCCAAGTTGGACGAAATCAACTGCGTAACCATCTCTGTGTCGGCTGCAGTACCTGCACCTGCACACCAGATCTTTGGTGCTAGTTGGTGGAGCTTCTCGCAGTTTTTATCGGCCACAATTGGTCCCGATGTGGCTCTGGTATCGGCAGCTATCACCACTCCGTCTTTGAACATGCATCCCACAATCGTGGTACCCGTGGACGTTGCTCTGGGCTGCTTGAACCCTGCCTTGTTGACAAGATACTCGTTTCTCTGGAAATTGTTGAAACTAAGGCCTGCCATTGTTGGTGCAAAAGAATAGTGCAGGTGTATATAGTAGGAATACTTCTCTTTTCGCTTCAACACTTTTGCCCTGGTTCGCCACTGCGCGCTGTCCTGTCTACGTAAGCGGTGTGGTAAGCAGAAGTGGTAGCACAGATGGTACCAGCGTATCCAGAGTAAAGTAAAGCTGGAGCAGCACAAAAGAGACGGCTATTTCTTGTTAATTAATTTCCTTTTCTTCCTTTTTTCACTCCACTCACACTCTCGCTCACAATCTCACTTCGTTCGATTGCTCGTTCTTACTTTACTTCTGCCTACTTCTGCCCTCTTAGCTTAGCCCTAGACACCACTGGGCTTGAATTCCACTTACTACTGTACCTTGGACATAGTATCGGCCACTTTATGTCCTTCAATGGTTGGCTTGTTATGTACTATCTTTTCAGGCGTCCTGCCCGGTTTTGCTTGGTTCTCCTGGCTGCTCACCCTTCCTCACATCTGCACTAGTGCACTGAAGGACTCTGCCGGACAGGCTCACATGCTCACGGGCTTCCAATCACATATTCGCCGTGTTTCAATTCCTTTCTTCTATTCTTTCTACATTTTGTTTTCCTGTCCACTTCAGGCCTCAAAGCTTGGCCCAGCAGACCCTGGCTCCATCACTGGATCTTCCCTGGCTCTCTGCTTCAGTGATTACGTAAGCGCTTTCCGTCGTCTGAGGCTCTCACATCTCGACGGTGAACAAACAAGACCTATCATCTCTTTCTTCTTTCCCCTGAGCAACAATGGGGCTTTGCTTATCGTGTCTAAGGAGTGAAGATGATGAAGGCAGTAATCAGAACTATGACGAGAACTCTCCCTTGCTACAGGACAATGAGCAGCAGCAAGTTCAGGCGGAAGAAGACCTTCTAATGGAGCTACGTAACAAGGAACTCAACAACATACTTAATTCGACAAACGAGCACCTCATTGATCTGGGAACATTTATACAGCAACAGCAGAAGCCATACCAGGGACAGTTTAATGGTATGGTTTCTTCTGTGCCAAGTATACCGTCCACTAGTCAGCCTTCTCAGCAACAAGACTTGACTATGTCTGGGCTCAGCCATATCACCTCTACAACCACAACCAACGGCTTTGCCAACAACGATATCATTACACTTGAGGTTGAGGACCCTAAACAGGCTGTAAGAGAGGTTGAAAATGATTGGGCTACCCTGGAGAAGAAGTTGGGTATCGAAAAGCTGAATCAGCTTACATCTATCGACACCACTGACATCGGGTTATTGAGGGCTTCCTTTGACTAAGAGCGCATATCTTGGACAAAAGGAATGGAATACAGAACTGCATGACTGTCTGTTGTTTATCCGAGCATATTTCGGTGCATATGTATCTAGATATGGTGCTCAATCCTCCTAGTGCAGGTACAACCGTCTTCCGGATATCTTCATGCGATCTTCTGTCTCTGAACTGCTACAGGATATTCTCACACTTCTTAATTCTTAAGCATTTATATGCGGTAAAAGAAACATGAAAAAAAAAAATGAAAATTGTCAATCTGTCCCAGTCATGTGCTAATTTTCATGTCTGTTGTTTGTCTCTTTTCACTGTCTCGCTCAGACTCTCACCCAGTTTGTTTGCCTGTTCGATCTGGCCCCTGTTGTCTTTGCTTTGCCTTGTTATACAACTTTCTTTTACATAATACAATTATCTTCCGTATCCGCTACACCGTGTATGATAATACAGCACTTTTAATGTAAATGCTTGTAGCAAAGTTGTACTGTGCTCAACAGAATCCATACAGTGATGAAAGATAACTGATCTGTAGGATTCGCTATGTTTCTGCTCAGCTGCTTATCGGAAGCTTGTCACTTCCAGCCCCTCGCAGTTTCTCATCTTGGGCTCACTTTCTCCATCTCGACATACCGCAAAGTAATCTAATCAATACACTCAATTAATACACATTTATTTCACACCTGTTCGCTCAATGAGCAACCTTCACCCAAACCTTAATCGATTCTTGGAAGTACTCCTGGTTGGAGTCGATTCCCTCGTTGTCAGAGTTCTGAGCAGTCCACTCTTCGCTTCCAGAAGAGTATCTTGATGACCGTAATCTGCCATTTGTAGCAATTGTATCATTCCTGTCCTTCTTTCCCTTTAGAGGAAATGGAACCTTCAGCGTAAACTCGAACAAGTTCAATCCAAAGGAGAGCTTGAACTCGAATTTACAGGCAACAAATTCACCATCCTCGTTGTCCTCGTCGTAAGAGATTGTGAGCGGTTGTGGTCTTATTATTTCGCTATTCACCTTGAGTTCTGTTATGTACTTCTCATCTATGACCTTGTTCTGAAGCGAAACCAACACAATAAGCGGCTGTCCCAGAACTTCCTCTGATGAAAGGTTAATCGAATAAGTGGAACCACCAATTGTGGAATTTCCTGCTGGCTCGATGAAGCAATGTTCAAAGTACTCGGTCATTTCTGGAGAATACGTAAGGTACTGCTTGATGGCCGATGAAAACGTGAACCGCTTGATGAAAGCAGTAATGTCATCAACGGCAGAAATCTCCTCTGCCTTAGCAACATCATGCTTCCGCACAAAGTTAGGAATTTCGTGTCCTTCACTGTCAAACAGAGAAGCCACAGGTTCCTCCATTTTCGGCGTTTCCGCTGCCAACTCGGCGGCCTCTGGCTCAAGCTCCTCTTGTTCCTCCTCTTCTGTCTCAACCTTGACGGGCTTCTTGGGCTTTCTGCCTCTCTTCTTAGGTTTGTGCAACTTAGGTTCGACCGAAGATGACTTTCTTTTATGTCCGGAAGGAATGGAGGTGCCTGGCTCCTCTTTGATATGGTCGCTGTCATCGGAAGTTTTGAACGCAGATGGATCACCTAGCACCTGTTCCTTAAACTTCTCCATTCGCTTGCTGAAATACCGGGAGAGAGTCTGTGCATCTCGGTAGATAATACTGTTTGGTTGGTTGTAGATGTAGGAATTGGAGAAAATCAAATTCACATCCTTGACAAACTTGCGTACACCCTTGGCTCCTCCGCTGTATTCGCCATTGTCCAAGTTCCGGACCACCACGTTGAATGCCATTCCCTTCTTAATAATCTTGTAATAGTCAGGATACTCTCTGGCATCGACCAAGTCCATGAACGGAAGTGCAAGCTTGGCGCTGTTCTTGTGATGCGAGGACTTGAAATTCATCACTGTTTTAAGCACCTTCGATAGCTCTGACGAAAAGTCCGTCGTATCATCCTGCAACTCTGGGAATATGCTGGATTCCCGCTCAGATCCCTCCGCAGAAGGCGTTGCCGCAGCAAGTTCTTCCTGCTGACGTTTTAAGGTCTCGTTCTTTTCCTTGCAGAACTTCTCCACCTCCTGGGTAGCAAAGTCCAAGATCCGCTTAGAATCAGCTGCAAGAAGACTGTCACTGCCGTTGTACTCAGCAGCGTTCAAGCTCATCAACTCAAACATATGGTAGAACTCATGCAACTGGGGAAAGTTGGCAACACGTGTTTTACGTAGGTTAAAGCGTAGTTTAATCTCATTTATCGACACAGGTTTGCGAATGATCTCATAGTAGTCTGGGAAAAGCTTCTTTGAGGGCAACTTCAGAAACGGACCTGCGATCAGCTCACCAGTGTTGTCGTCTTTCAGTGCAATAGCTCCATCAACTATCGATTGATATAGATCGATCAACTCTTTTCGGGTGTATAACTCTTCATAGTCAAACAGTTTTGGGTCAATAGCCTTGTGCTCGTGTCCCTTATGCATCGTTAAGGTCACCTTTGGCTGTTTCTTTCTAGGCATGGTGGTGGAAATTATACTTGCAAAAAAAAAAAGTGAAATAAAAATACAGAAGAGCGAGGGAGTATGGCATCCTTACACCGAGCTATGAGGCCTTGAAAAGTGGAAAGTAGAAATGCAGAAGACGTTGGGTAAGAAGAGAGCAGCGGCCAAGAAGTATTATCAAAATGGTCTACTTAATAGAGTGACCCTGAAAGTTTGCAGCAATCGTCTTTTGGCAAGAAGTAGTCAAAGAAGGCAGGTAGAGAAAAGTACGTAGGAAGCGCTGAGAGTCTCGGTGGTTTTTTGGAGAGCCAAAAGCCTTTAAAGAAGGGATTATAATGTAACGAAGAGCATTTAGAGGTTTTATGTGTACGTTTTTTGTTGTGTTCCCTGCAAAAAGGTCACGGATGTGTAGCGGACTTGGCCGTGAGGGTGCAATCTTAGTGGTAACCAGGTGGGGCCCAAAGCGGAGCCAGACATGCCTGGCCGACGGTCGACCAGTGGACGCCTGGTGGTTCGGCCTGAAGTCTTGTAAGTATGCAGTTATACGTGCCCCACCAGAAGCTTTTTGAAGCTTCTTTCCACGGCGCTTTTGGTTACTGGTCCAAGAATGCTCTACTGGGTGAGCGACATTTCCCGGCGCTTAATTTAGGCCGCTGGACACAATTAACCTGCAGAGCAGCCGTCAGCATCGGCCCATGCCTTTTCTTGCCGCTCAACACTAAGTTAGCTTTTCTGAAAACTGCACTTGTATTCTTTTGGGATTTGCTGTCACTATGTGTCTCAAAACACCTCCTGTCTTGCTTTACTTCTGCAGCCCACACCAGTGTATCTCTTCGCTTCAACTGCCCAGTTCCAGGCTTGCGCGCTTAACTTTATTTGCACCTTTAAGAGTGTCACCAGCAGCTGCAACCAAAAGGCTTTTGTGCCGACACCCTGATTTCACACATGATTCTGCACTTCGTGCAACAGTTTGTTCTGCCTTTATGTCAGCCATGCTTTCAGCTTCTTCATACCGATGCCACCATCTGCTTCTGGCTTTCTGCGCTCCCTCCTCCTGCTCTCAGCCCAGCTCCGGCTACATTTTTTCCCGGTGTACGGTTGTCTGCGCGCGCTCGAATTGGACGAGACTTTTGTGTGTGATGCAATTGGAAGAAATTTCCACCATCAGCTCAACATAGCTATCTCAGATACTGTACATCTCCCTACAAACTACACTATAAAATGGAAAAGTACGAGGTACGTGTTGTTTGGTTTTCATATTCACCGCCGTGCGCTGCATACTAACACTCGCTATATAGCTTATCGATCAGGACCCCGAATTCGGTAAGGTGGTTAAGTACTTTAGACCTTCCGACTATCTCATCTGGGTTGGCTCCACTGTACTTGCTCCTGCTGCACTCCATTTGATGGAAAGATACGAGCCTATCTCGGGAAGAACGTTCAAGAAGCCTCCTGCCATGTTTCTCAGATGTGCAGGCCTCGTTGGTTTTGTTGGTGGCTTCATTCTAGCCTACAACCAGTCCAGCAAGAGATTCTGGGGACTTTCAGAAAACAAGAGAGAAGTGGAGAAGGACAGATACGAGACCAAGAAGTTGTTGTCACAGGGCAAGAATCCATACGGCGCCGACCAGTCGATGATGTCGCCATACCTACAGGATGTTTCCTCCAGATACTCCAACCATTCGCAACTCATGTTGGCTTTCATTCCATGGTTCAACTTCGCAAAGCACGGCAACCACGGCGTCGATCTCAAGAAGTACTACGAGACAAGAGAGGGAGAGGAGAAGTGGAATTTAAACTTGGTTCCTTTAGACAAGATCCCAGGCTACGAGAACTCTAAATGAAAACCTGCATTATGATAAGGTAAACTACTACGTCCATATTTATTCATTCTGATAACTTTTTAGTTAAATACTTATTTATTACACGAGTAGGCAGCAGCAAGTGGAGAGAGTGCTGCTGTGTTAGAGCTGGATGGTTTCTACTGCAGAGCGAACTCTGCTTTCTGGAACTGACGTTCTGCTGAAGCAAGCATCCCATATTAACACCAAAACCCTCCCCACTAGCATGAAGGCTCTAGACGGAGTTCTACTTTTGGACACTCTGCACACCATCCTACTACGCTTAGCAGATTACATGGCACAGACCTGGTTTCTAGTTCCGCTTGCTCACTATTCCCATCGATGTGCTTTCTTCCATCGCTTTTTTACTGGTTACAATTTACGCAACAGTACCAGCACAATCAGCCCTTCAGTCCTCGTTCCTACTTGTCCTACTGTCATACAAGATGCGCTTAACTGTTCAATTTTGCTACTATCGGTGCATACTGAGATTTAGTCTCCTCCTCCGTCTCCTCCTCCGTCTCCTCCTCCTCCGTCTCCTCCTCCTCCGTCTCCTCCTCCTCCGCCACATCCGTTTGCATCACCGTCTGCCGTGTAGCCTTCTCCTCCTCCATAATTATCATTGTCGGTACTTCTATTACGAAGCGATGCACAGCATACCATGCCCAATACAGTACAGAATGTGCAAAAGTAAGAATCGTCGTCAGGATCGTCATACTCTGCATCCCGGACAAGTGCCTGCATCTGTGGAGTGAAAGGGATGGAGGTTTGGTAAGTGGTTTGTGTTTCTGGATCATAGACACTGTAGCCTCTATTTTGTTGTATATTTTGCAAAGAATTCAGAACCTGTGCGGCAAGCTCAGGGTTCGCATCCAACCACGCCTGCATGGCAGGATCAGTCATCAGGGAAACCTCTGGTGTGGGTTGTGTGTTATCCTAAGGATCAGTATTTGCAAGCAATGCACACGGAGGAGACGAGCCAAACAACTTACTGTTTTCTCCATGGTGGAAGGACGTAGATGCGTGTAAAGCAGGGCAGAAAGCTATATGGGTAGCGGGTTATTCTATGAAAGTCTGCTCGAAAACAAGCCTAGAGGGCAGGATCTAGATCTGGATCTGGATCTAACTCAGGGTTCGAAGTCTATTGAGCAGCCAAATTCTAGTGGGATCTACGCCGATTCCGCTACTACCAGGACATTCTGCTCCAGCAGTCACGCTAGCACACTCCTACACAGACAGTTGCCAAAATCAGGCCAATTTCAGACGCACCTCGTGCGTGCGGTGTCTTGTCGATTCGTCAGTTGCACCACACGACTTGTGGCTCAGTCCAGCCGGTGGCTTAGAAATCAGGACCAGGACCTCCCATGCCCCCGCCCATGTCTCCTCCGCCATCCATCATGCCGGGACCGTTCATCATATCGTCCATCATGCAGCAGTCCATCATCTGGTCCAATGCAAGGCAAGCACATAGACCTGCAAGGCATCCACAGCAACCGGCTCCGGCTCCCATGCCCTTGGACTGCGTCTGCTGTTGTGCATACACTGCCTGTTGCTGTGGCTGCTGATAGTATCCTTGCTGCTGATACTGAGGCTGCTGCTGATACTGCGGCTGTTGTTGATACGTCTGCTGCTGGTAGTAGCCCTGCTGCTGGGGCTGTTGATAGTATCCCTGCTGGAACTGCTGGGACTGCTGGTTCGGCTGCGTCTGCTGGGACTGGTAGTAGTTTGGAGGCTGCTGGTAGTTACCCTTGTAGTTCTGCATATGTCAGTACTATTCCTGGAATCTATGACGATGTCGTTGCAGGCTACTTACTGTCTTTTCCATTGTTTACAGGTAGATTAAAGAAAGGACGGAGAGAAAAAGGCAGAAGCATTTTTTCATATTTCAGATTTTGTGTGTGAAGCCAAGCCTCGCATTCGGGAAATCGTACGCACACACACATACACTTGGCGACAGACGACGAATGTGGGATGCGTTTGCAGGCGGAAGAACTGACGCTTGATATAAGGAAATAATGGAAGCAAGGAATGAGAAGCATGGAGGTGAAATGAAGGGTGAAATGGAGGGTGAAATGAGAAGGAGTTACATGTAGATAATGGAAAGAGGTGGTGGAACAATGTAGTAGAACTATGCAGTTGAAGTAGCAGAAGTAGGAGTGGTGGCCTGCGGGTAGCCTGCGGGTAGCCTGCGGGTAGCAGAAGTCGACAAAGGTAGCAGCAGTATGTACTGGCACAGCTGGTGTCGTACGCAAAATTCGAAAAACCAAAATCAGTAAGGTGCTTCACTAAAAGTAAAGCAATCATACCATACCTAGGCAGAAGCAACCAGTAGAATTTCAGACCGCTCGCAATCTAGCGTCAACAACGGTAAAGACAGATTTGCTGATGCACCCTCATATAATCCCACTTTGGGATTTACGTTTATACCCCTTAATTAAGGATTCGATTGTATAATTTACATTTAAAGGATCTTTTCAACAGCGGAATGTTTTGTTGTACTATAAAAATATTAGCTCATCATTTGGGTCGAATCATTACACACCTAGTATTTTGCTACATTATGACTCTCAGTTTGAAGCCGCTACTAACTTGAGTTTTTGCGTTTTATTCAGGCTCTACGACTATATCAAAATAATTGGCACTGCTCTAGTGGACCGATGAACGTCATCTGATGCGTTGTTATGGAGCCATCTAGAACTAAAGAAAACGGTTCTCTACACTGCCATGACTGGTCGCTTGACACTATTCAATCCAAAGCGCTTCTATTCAGAAAGTAAATTTCACACTTACTGCTGCTCCCCACTTAGAGCTGCATGACCTTCTCTATAATTGGCAAATGTATGATAGGGTCATAGTATCAGAAGTACTTTTCCTTCCAACTTGTATTTGCATATCCAAAAGTTACCTATCTATAAAATCGCGTAGAGATCTTATGAAGAGCCCCCCTCTACGTCTTTGTCTTTTGCTGTGATGAGTAAATCATCTGTCCGGTCGTATCTCTTCGAGTCACTCCAATCAATCAGCCAAACTACAACCTCTATCCTCTTTTCAACTCAATAGCTCCGCCAAATCCTCAGACTTGTCGATCTCTTTCATCAACTCTTCCCCATTAAATCTGTTTGCATATGCCTCAGTATCCACCACTGGATACCTTCCGTCGGTCACTTTCTGAAGGACACTAAATATTACGCCAAGATGAAGTGAATCATAGTACTTCCTATCCAACTTGTCAAGGGTGTAGAAGTCGCACAGAATGTCGGCCAGCTTTTTGTAAAAGCACTGTACATTGACTTTGGTACCTCTGGTCTCAAAAAAACGAATGCACTTAAATGCCTTAAGAAAATCATCTTTTGTAACAAAATGCTGGAACAATTGGGCAAGCATGAAGTCGGTCATTGTAATGTTATTCTTCCACTGAGAGCTGAAATAGCTGATGGCACCCTTTTCGTTTACGGCTAGGTATGGTTTCATTATACTCTCCATAAAGACATCGTCTCCCCTCTTCAATATATTATTCTTTCCTCTGAGTGATATCAGATGATGCAGGTCCCTGAGTTCATTAAGCTTGGTGTCGATTCCGGCTACTGCCATATCGCAAGTGATATTTCTGATATTTCTCCAAGACCGGGGCAAGGACCTGACAAATTCTTTCTTATTATCCCAATTCTCTAGTAATTGATATACCAAGGCCGCCGTCGTGTGATTGCAACTGATCCCGGTCTGCTGCATGCTGTCAAATATACGGTACAACTCGTTGAATTGTCCGTTGACGTCTGAGGTTTGTGGGCCGTTGCTACGATCCTCAACAGCTCGATAAATCAAAATGTTGTATGTGTCGATATTCTTTGCAATGGCAAATCTGCCGTATAGACTGAGGCATTTGCTAAACAGAGACCATTCTTTCTGCATAAGATACCACCAAAGTATGAGGTTCATACAATTTGGATCGCTGAGTGTGGTGACCTGTTTCCGAGTACTTACTCGGAAAACCAGCATATTAAGGAATCTATCTATCTGGTCTGCATTCTTCGGTCTGCCAGCCAGTGTAATTGCTCCTAGGTATTGTTCAAGGCTTCCACCAGAAAACTGTTGAGGACGTTCAGCGCCCTTCATTTTGCTTCCCTGAGGCCAGTACCATCCCTCAGAAAACCCGATATCATCAAGTAAGTTTCTTTCTAACCTATTCTTGATTCTTCTGTCGATCAATGACTTCTTCCTCGTATTGCTTATGTCTGCCTGAACAGTCTGAGAAAACTTATCCATCAGTCTCTGCTCCTGATTTATTCGATATCCATCGAGGAATCGCACTGCTTCCTTGGCCAATACAACTGTTGAAAGCCTTCTGATTCCCTTCCTGGACATCACTACCTATCTTTCAGACTTCTTGTATCGAATATCTGTAATCAGAAACTCCGATTTTTCATATCTATTTCAGATCTCTGAGCCGCGGATGAGAAGTGAAAAGTCATGTTCATGATTTGTGTTCCTGGGGTAGTGGCAGCTGAACCAAATGAACACCATGTTTTTGAAAGGTGGAAAAGAATGAATTCAGGTTTATTGTTTTGTTTTGTTTTGAGCATGGCTTGCCTGGCGACGACTCCGATGTCAATCGATTTCTACTGTTACTCTAGGCTAGCTTACCAAAGCTAGCTATGACAGGATGAGATCGTCGGCTAAAGATGAAATCTACCTGACGCAGCAAACCACTCCGGCCCTATAAAACGTGTATGAGTCCTAATCATGAGGTTTTCTTCGTAGTTCTCCGTTCATCAGCCTATTACCTTCTACTCGCCATTTGCGTTCCATATTTTTATTCGTCTATAGATTTCTTTTTTTCTACATAGTATACACGCCTGCAGACTCAACGGGCTTCAAATTGAACCATTCTCTTAGTTCTAGCCTTATAAAGGACTCTATGACCGCACTCCTTACATCTCACAGGATCTTTTGGTGACAATGTGAAGGTGCTGGCACACTGAGCACAAATGTACTTAACACCGTAATTCTTCATACTCTGGATACCACTAGCGGCATTTCCTAGATTTGCTGCAGTTGGTGGAACAAATCCCTCTCTAGACATTGTGTTGAAGATCAAATAGACAGATTTGATATAAGAAGAATAGATATGATATGCGCCTTCAAATTTTTTTTTCTTATTTTTTTTTTTTTTTTTTTTTTTTCATTCAGTGTAGCTGTGGTGTGCAGATGTGTCTGTATAAGTAAAGCCAAGTGGACATACCGCTAATAGAACATGGTGAATCCTGAACTGTGCAGAGTTAATAATAATATTAGTAGATGCAGTGACTGTTTCTCTGGGGACATGTCCAGAGCATTTTTCTTTTTGGCTTGTTCATCAAAAACAAGCTTGCTACTGGACTATTTTACAACCTGGGATTCAGACTGCGGCGCTTGTCTGAAAGCTCTGCCAGAAAGCTGACAGAACAGATCAAGTGCAGCGTAGCGTAAGACAGATGCTTGCTCTTTTCTAATTTGTCATCTGAAGCCCTGTAGAACCAACAAGAAAAGGAACGTGAAACCAACGGCATTGTTGGTAACTCGGGTGATAACGGTATATGCATAGCCTCACGAAAATAAGCGCCAGCCAGTAATAGATGGTAGCACCTAGTGGAAAAGACCTGAAACCCTTTTTTTGGCTACAGTTAGAAAATTGTTCATATGCATATGGGCTCCAAGACTGTTGCCGCAGAAGTTGGGTGTTATATGAAAGTGTGCAACTAATTGCCAGTTTACTAAAGTTGTATGGAATGATGTTAGAGTAATGGGAACAGTCGGTTTGTAATAGCAGCAGTGATAAAGTAAAAAGATCAGCCAAATATTCAAATTTAAATATTTAGCTCAGCCAAATTAATGGACTACATGCCACCTTTCTTTAGATTGAGGTTTGATAGGTTTTACGGACGCATTGGCTGTGAGGGAAACTCGAACTAAATGTGAAAATCCACCCTCCTTGGGAACTCACTGCGTTATCAGGTATCGAACAGGTTTTTTTACCTTGTTAAAGTCCATTTAGTTGTATCTCATGTTTCCCTGGACATTTCCCCCCGAAGAAATAGCAAAATCTAGATATCGGATCAAATGGAGCCTCGTGATTTGGGTCACCTGCTCTGAAATTTTTTTTCACAGAGAGCGGAAAATGACAGGCAGATAATGGAAGTGAAAAGCTCGGTCTCACATAGTGGATGAGCATTTATTGACTGGAAAACCCGTCGAAAATAACTGGTTGCGCCCTGGCCACAATGTACTATATAGATACAAAGAAGTGGATATTGAAAATATGATCTCTTATATTGTCAACAGGGTAAGAGACAGGCGAATATGCACCGGCATAGTACGATTTTCCAAACATTACGAACAGCTAAATACAAGGCGAGCGATAACCAGTATCGCCGAAGAAGGAATTATAAATGTCATGAGACTTGCTGGCAAACAGAATAATAGTGATACACACACGAGCAGCTCGCAGATATTGGACATGCCAATGATCAGCCAAAATCGAAAGAAGAAGAGAACAGAAATCACTGAGCTGGCCAACAGAATTGACAAGAAGCTCGTAGATTTTGAAAGTGAATGGGTGGTTGACAAGTTATTTGAGCTATCACAACCGACAAGTAAACCGCTGGTGCAAGACTTGGGTGAATTCCGTCGTGTATTCAAGAAATCATGGCTTAAAAAGTTTCCTGACGCTTTAATCTCGGCTCCTGCATTTAACCGAAAAGCAGGCTACCGAATCAAAGTGCAGAACGAGAAGGACGAAAAGATGATTCATGATCTTGTCGAGGAACTTACATTCTTTAAATACATCAATTTCACTCCTAAGATCGGATCATTTTTCATGCGGAGCCTCATACTTAATAAAAATTTCAAAAGTCTTGACATTTCCATTTATAACAACATGCTTGACTTCTTCAGCTCCACAGGTGATAGCAATGCAATACGATTAATATTTTCCAAGATGTCTAGCCTTGGATTGAGTCCCGACGCTACTAGTTATAACTTCATAGGGAGGAACTGCATAAACAAGACTCCAATATACTTGGAGAGATTATCTATATGGAAAAGAGTTCTTCAGCAAATGGAAGCCGAAAACATTAGACCCAATATCACTACCTGGTACATCACACTATCATTAATACCATCTCGTTGTTCCAAAAAGCGGCAGTTGAAAGATAGATTCATCAAACTTGGGATCGACCAGAAACCCACGTTCCATGATATTCAACTGACAGACATGATCAACGAGAATGCGGGAATAGATCAATTGCTTGAATACTATAAATCACAGGACTTCAAAAACTTGGATGCCAACTGCATGAATGATATTGTATTTAAGTACTTGAAGCTAAATGAGTTTGGCAAGGCATGGATTTTCATGAACGAGCAGAGCCAATACCTCAACCCAAGAAATTCTACCTTAACTTTATTCCTTAAGGACTGTATTTTGAAGAACAGGATAGAACTAATGATTAGGGTTACCAATTCGATGAAATTGAGATTCGGAATTGTTAACTTCACAGCCAATAGATTGATGTTGAACTACCTTATGAAGATGCCAGACTTCAAATTACAGGCTTGGTATCCTCTATTGGTAAAATACTTGTTGCGATATGATCTATCTTATGGAATTGACAGGCATAGACGACTGGATGTCCTAATAAAGCGTCTGCAGCGAAAGATAGATCTTAATTTTGGAAACTTGCTAGACAAGAAACAGGTGTTCTTGTCGCTAAAATTAGATGAGGTAACGGACTTTGAGCTAAGAGTCTTTGAGATTCTTGAGAAGCTGCTAGTCCTCGATAATGATGAGTTAAAAATGCAAGAGCGTGATTTTTTTACCGAGGGAGAGCAGGATGGAGAAGAAGAGGATGAAATTGAGGAAGAATATCCGGAGGAAGATCCCGAAGAAGGTGATATCATGGGATTTCATGACTTTTTTGGGTTAGATCAGTTCGTCAGAAGAGATGCTTCTGTGGTCGATAGTGAGCAGTGGATTCATAAAGTCGTGGTGAAGGCATATTGCGACATAATAAGAGAGTTTTTTGACCAAGAGACATAGGTAAAGCAGTTTTGCGGAGATAGGCTAGAGACTGGGACATTAGGTGTCTTATCTGTACATAATTTTGCCAGTGAAGATGTGCGAGCTTTTTCGACTGTGTTGCGGCACTTAGTTGAAGGCCTTTGGTCTAAAGTGTTTGGTTTATGACTACATATATTACCAAGCTCATAGCTGAAGATGACATGAGTACCACTTAATTATAGAATAGCATTTGATATAACGATAAGATTTTTTCCAATAGTAGGGTTGGGTGGCTGGCACGCTACCATACTGTAAAGGGGTTATATTACTAAATTCAGAAATAACCACATGAGCCTTCATGAAACAATAGGATGAGATTGTGTCTGCATCTGGCAGGTTATTTGTACAAGTGAAACTGTCGTCTGGCTATGACCCTGTTATTTGCAACCTTCCTCAAATGTCTGGTGTGTCTGTAACTCCGAACGAACACCCCCCAGGCAGATTACAGAAAGAGAGGGGAGGCCAAATAGAAAAAAAAAAAATCATGCACCTCATAAGCTGCCGAAATGTTCGACGCAGTTAATTTATTCCGAAAGAAGAATGTTGGGAGGCAGGTATCCGAAAACGGCAACATCGCGTAAGTTGTATGCAGGAAAAGATTCGACGCGTCAAAGAGTTTGTAGCGTTGATAGCAGCAAGGTTGGATCATAATATGGGCGGCTAAACCATGATGTCGTATGGGTAGAAAGTTGTGGCGTCTAGACTATCTGTTTGTGGTCTGTATGGCCCGTTTGTGCCTGGTAGTGTGAGCCCAATTTCTTCTGGCTGTGGTTCGCGTAGGAGCCCCAATGTGCACACCCGACAATAGCAATTGGGCCATGAAATGCCGTTTGCAGCGGGAGCTGAGACTCCAGGTTCCAAATGATGTTGGGGTTGTATACAGACGGGGTTGATGAGCAACGACGAATTCCCGGGTGCGGGCATCGGAACCAGATAGCTTGCGCAAACCTTGTGGAAGCCTGCAAGGAGACAGCATCTGCGGTGGCAGGCGGCCACCAGTTTCGGCATTTCAAAAAATCTGGGCGGAGGCCATGTAATACAAGTTGGCAGCAATCTAGTACTGCACAAATTGCATCGGAACCAACCCATCTACAGCTGCTGAGCATTGGCAGAAGATCAAGTCTAGATTTCCTAATTAGGTATTGGATAAAAATAGTTTTCGCCGAAATTTTTGCTGATGCAAATTTCCACTTTTTCGTGACAGGCCGCCAGTGGCCTCTGCTGGGAGTTATGGAAACCCCATGGCAGAGCTGAAGACCGGAACAACTCGGAATGTAGATTGCGGTATAATGTAGATGCCGATCCTATAAAGTAGGTATCTAGTCTGCACGCTGGTCATCCCAGACGTGTGGCCGAATCATCTCAGGCCAGGCCCACTGTTCGGCGCCTCCCGATAGAAGTGCGCCTGCTTCCCCGGTAAAGTGTCCATGTCTCCTAACTTCTCACCCTCGCATACCGGGTGATGTGTGGTGGTGGAAAAATTTCCTTACGCCTCTCCAAATGTTCTCTGGCGACTTCTCTCGATTCTTCGTGGTTTTTTTTCGGTTTGATCCCAACACTGAATGGTTGCTTTGAATTGTTAGTGTGACTCTGGTGATTATTTTTTTTGGCTTTGCGTTAACGTTGTTGCATTCTAGTGTTTAATATTGCCTAGGATATAGCTGGATACCAAGTGTGTTGTGCCGATAGCTCAATTGACAGGTGGTGTTGTTAGTGCATATAAGAAGCAGATAAAAAGCTGACATCGAGATAGTAACAGTAATTGTAACTACAACTGAACTGGAACTGGGTTTTTTTATTTTTTTTTTCTAGCCAATATTCTTGTGCAGATACTTTCTCTGGGGAAGATACCGAAGATTTCCGGGAAGTGTTGAACCAGAGCGTTCAAAGCTTACATACAAAGCGTAAACTTCAAGAGTACTTGCAACAGAGTTCACCTCAAAGACAGTTAGTGCAGTGCTTTCCAATTCAAGTTACCGCTATTGTTGATCTCGTGTTACAGTGGTGTTTCCGGGTGTTTTTTTTTCTAGTCGATTACTTCGTCAAGGATTCTTGCTTTAAGATTTTCTGACCGTTAGCTTCTATCGTTCTAGAGATTTGCTGGAGGTTCTCTATTAAGAACTTGCCAAAGTACAGTGTTCAATCACCGTCCTGCCAGAAAATTATTATTTTTTTTTTCATAGCTGCAGCTTTCGAAGAAGGACTCTGTTTGAAGTTAGCGCCATACCTTTTTCTATTCTTAAGACCGTTTTAACTTTTCAACAGCCTTACAACGCTACATGCTCTTTTCTACTCACAGCCACCAACCATGATGACTTCAACGCCTCCGAATAATTCCTCCAACTTTAAAAACCTTTCGTCTCCGATTTTACCGGAGTCCTTAGGTTATCCCGAGTCGTTCGATCCAAACGTTCAACTAGAAGACCTCGGCCAACAGTCGAGAGTTCTTCAGCCGCAGCAACAACCACAGCAGCAGTCGTCACTTCAGCCACAGATAGCTTCTGTATCTTCTTCACAGCCTGTACAGCAGCATTCAACCATCTATGATGAAGATGACCTTTTAGATTTTGTCCCAATCTCCAAAAACCTGGATCCCAACCTCCATTACCCACCCAACTCAGGACCTCCTACATCCTCGCTCATACCAGAATCCTTTTCAACCTCCACCATTTCATCATTCAACTCAGTTGGCGGTCAGGTGCCGGCCTCTGTTTCCGCAGATTCCGTTCTTGGCACCCCGATGCGGTCCGCTTCGGGTTCATTCAGAAGGGGCTCATTTTCCACCAACTTGCTGACTACTACTCCGATCCAGACACCGGTGAGGAGGTCTAGTTCGCTTATCACGCCAAGGCTGCTAAATCCAAACACTCATCGACGGTCGAGATCCCGAATTTCTACCGTTGAAAAGTCTCCCGTGAGCGGCAACCCATTCTACACGCCTCCATCGTTTCTGTCACCCAAAGTTACCAAGAAGCATCGCAAACAAACTTCCATCAGCACAAGCATTTCTTTGTCGCACCTTGACACAGATCTTCAGCTACAACAAGCTCATCAGCATCAGCTGCTGGGAACGGGATCCCCACTGGTCACTCCACTTAGAACTCCTGGTGTGAGACATCTAGGTGGTGGCAAGGGTGGTGCAGTTGATGAGGATGAGGAGGACGAAGAAGATGATGTTCTTCAGGATGTGGTTCAGACTAGAGATTCGTCAAATAAAGATCTCAAGGATCAACAGAAAACATTCGTCAGCCCGTCGATGTTGGTGAAAAAGGACAAATTTGGTGGCAAGTTGTCCGATTTGCAAGAATACAGACAGGATAAATTCTCTGAGCTGCAGGAGTACCACCAAGAAAGTCAACCGGATGATCTGCAAACAACCAACGTTACGGATGAGGTGAATTTCCGTAACCCTGCTTCCTTCATAAACCAGGACTTTTTAGACAATCCACAAGACATCATGCTTCTAATAGACTCAAGCAACGTAGAGAGTTTCAATGAGAGTTCCAGACCTCAGTCGGCAACTGGCACCAGCTTTGCTTCCTTCCAAGAACCATCGATGTCATATCCGTATGTTCTTGGACGAATGCCTCGTGCCGTGGAAGGCAATCGGAGTACCATTACTAGATCCAGATCTTCCATCAATTTAAGCGATATTGCATCCTCCAAAGAGGCTAAGACAAAAGCGTTAAGAACTGGTGATATAGGTATGGGTTATCCGAAGAATACAGTGGTGGCTCAGAAGGCGGCAGCAAGAGCTGGCTCGTACATGACTCCTCCTACATCTTCTTCATCCTCATCTTTGAATGTGAAAGCAAAAGCAAAAGTTGTGTCTGGTTCCCCAGATGATGATAAGGGCACCAAGAAGACCTCGAGAAGAAAGCAGCCAACGGCCATTTTATTATCTGATTTTGATAGGTCGAAGCTGGACTTGCCAGAGCAGTCTGCTAGATCGAAGTCGAGGTCCAGGAAAACAGATAACAAGAGAAAAAAGATTCATGAGTGTCCGCTCTGCCATTCGAGGTTCCAGAGACCAGAACATGTTAAGAGACACATGCGCTCGCACTCCTCCGAAAAGCCATTTGCTTGTCCTCAGCCAAATTGTGGTAAGCGGTTCAATAGAAAGGATAATTTGAAGCAGCATCTCCGCAAGATTCATGGATTACATCCGTGAGGGATGGCTATGTCGTTGCATCAGGCGTGGTATTTTAGTTGTCTGATGTACTTGAGCCCTTTTAGACTTCTTATGTGTCCTTTTTCATATTTTAGAGCGATATCTCTTTTTTTTTTTCACTTGCATGCACATTTCCATCTAGAAGAATGTGTGTTGGAATTCCATTATAAGTTTCGCTACATTAGTGATGGAGTAGGCCATTACAATTAGCTTGCGGTATTGTAATATCTACTGGTGCCGCCTGGGTTGCTGGTCGGTTTTCTTCTTCTGTGGATTTGCATCCGGCTTCCTTATTTACTTTGCTTTGTCTTTAGTGTAATTTTGGTACAAATATAAACATCATGCTGTGCGAATTCCGTTCAGTTCTTTATTTGGCTCTAGTATAAGGGGTGGGGTGGGGGAGTATTCCCCTGTATAGGTGTTAGGTATTTCGGGTGGGTTAGAAGCCCTTAATCTAACTACTCCTAGTTATATGACGGATCTGATCTGGACTCAGTATGATAAAGAGTGGTTGCAGTTGCTAGCACCGTTATCATGTTCCCTCTGGCTTTACGGCAGCTATTCGCAATTAGTATGTGCTGTGTGAGTTAGCCCAGAATTATTTTCTTTGGCATACCTTTAGAGAAACAAATGAGGCAGAAGCCAATGGTACCATCCTGATGACTCTATCCTTTCTGTTTCTTATAGTGGTTGTAGCTGGAGAGTTGGTGTCCCTGGCTCTCCAAAGTAGCTATAATTTCCAGGCTTGTGAAAGCCATTGCCGCAGTAAACCTTCAAAGTTAGCAGCAAACTGGCTTCCAGTAAAATGTTGGTTTTTTCTTCTCCTTGTCTTGCAACCGGCTTTGCCAGGTCTACATGCAACTCCTTCACTTCTTATTTTTACCGATACAATACACATTTTCTGCTTAAAACAGTCCGCTGCAACTATAGCGCCTGTCTGATCTGGGCATCCACCGGCATCTCGCTGGTGTCGACGGTGGCAATAACGTTGGATTTATGGAAGTCCTGGCCGAAGACCCCGGCAAGGAGATAGAATGTGGCGATGATAGCAAACACAATGGCCAAGACGGTCAATGACGTGAAGCCCCGCACCAAGCTGACGAACTCAATGACGGCGAAGATACCATAGACACCAAACCGCCTTAAGTTGGTGTCGAACAAGTGGCAGAAGTTGACAAACCAGTCTGGCACCCGGAAGATCTTGAGGAGGAAAGGAATCTCGAGGAAAGCGATGATGATGCTGAGCACGATGGCCACTATGGCGAATAGGATGATCAAACTTGCGTGGAACAAGTTGGAGATACCAAACGCTAGCGAGAGGAAGATCGACACAATAGCCAACCATTGAGCATATAAGCTGAAGATAATTGAACTGTTAGTACTTTTTTTTCTTTTTTGTTTCTTCTTTTTTTTTTCCCCACCCCCCCTTTTTCCGTGTCCATTTGTGCAAGCCAGTTGTATGCCAGTTGCAAGCTAGGGACACACCACAATCGTAGGGACACAATGCAAACTTACCTGAAGTTTTTGGACTTCAAATCGGCACTAAAGCCGGATATCTTGATGTAGTCTGTGAAAGCCATAGATTATAGTAGAAGTAGATGAGCCAATGGCGTGAAAACACAAGTATGTAAGAGTTAGAATTGAGCGAGGCGAATAAAAATAAAATATATTATCAAGACAGGAGTGACGTGGGTGGGCGGGCGCAGGCGCAGTCGCAGTCGCAGTCGCAGTCGCAGTCGTAGTCGCAGTCGAAGCTCCGGATCGGCGCGTCGGTCTCGAACAAATTATCCGAGTCTTGACATGGCAGCCGATCCATTTGTAGTTGTACAAGCCATGGCAGATGCAAATGTACATGTCAGAAAAACCAAAGACTCTCTAAAGGATGAGAACTGTGCCGTAGGTGAGATGTCGCAGGGCTCTGAGCATGCTGGCGGGGCAGCCGGAGCTAATGACTCTCAATTGATGAGCTGTGAGCACACTAGCAGAGTGTCAGCTGCTAGTCGGCGGAATCTGCATGCTGCTGGTGACCAGATGGGAATTTCCGAGGAATTAGATGAAGACTCTGCATACGGAACTGATAGGTCTGTCTTTAGTGGGATCGGTGCTCGTTCTGATGCTCGTTCTGATGCTCGTTCCGGTGCAAATTCTGGTTCCGGGTTTCACGTAAGGGCGGCCGGAAAGTTTGACAAAGGTCTGGATTCTGGCTCTAACCTGCAGCATGATGCCAGTCTAAGCACTGCCGCCGGTCTTCAGCAGCTTCACCTGGACTTTTCTGATGCTCACTGCAGTGCTCGGCACCGGCCTGCTGCTGGCGCTAGTGCTGGCGCTGAAGCTCTGGTTTGTCCAGCAGAACGTACCAGCTCACTTCACTTCACTGCAGCTACGACCGGTCAGTCTCAATCTGCTGTTAGACCTGTTGTTGCAGGCTGTTCTGCGGTCAGCCCCCAGCCCCCTCTTGATCTCTCGAATTCTTCCGATACCCAATACTCCTCAGACTGTTCGTCTGACTCCGACGACTCCATCACTGCTGCCTTAGAGCAAGTGGGAAAATTCGCCTTTCCACGGTTCTCCATCCTCCCCCGGTTCACCGTATACTCTTCCAAGGAGCCGCTATCCAAGAAGATCTCTCAGTTGGCATGTTCGTATCTCCCTACCCGCTCTGGCTTTGAGGAGGCCATTATCTCTAAGAAGAACGACTTCAAGAGCTTGTACATGGGCTTGAGTGAGTCGTTATCGGAGATTATTGACTCGGCCATCAATTATCCCATTGAAGAGGAAGAAGAAGCTGTAGACGAAGACTCTGTTCCAATAACCGAATCCGTTCCGGTCTCATCCACTGACCCTTTGGATCCTACGGGAGTAGAGGAGCTTAAACAGCCGTTAGATGTCAAAATTTCTTTGTCGAAGGATCGCCTTGCTAACTACGACCACCTAACATATCTTACATTCGAGCAATTTAAGGATGAGAATTTCTTACGGAAGCGCATTCGTCAAATTCTCCAGTTAGATCTATCTCCTGTGGATCAGAGATTTCTCATCCAAAAGTTGATGACAAGGACTTACCACGAGAAAATAAAGTACCAGAGGACTGATGAGGCAAGCGATGCCGAACAGGCTAGCGCCCTCGTTGACAACCTCGAACTACAGAGTGTTTCCTCGACTGTTCAGTACGACTCTGAAGAGGAATCTGATGAGTACGATGATGATGATATTGTTCTGCTGACTGAAAAGGACAAAGAACCCTCTTACTATGACGCTGATAGTCACATCCTGGGTTGCACCCACTACCAGACTAATTGCAAACTAGAGTGCTCGGTCTGTAAGAGATGGTTTCCTTGCAAGTTCTGCCATGATCAGAAAATAAAGTCTCACAAGATGATCAGGGAGGATACCAAACATATCCTTTGTATGCTCTGTGGTACGGCTCAGTACCCCCAGCAATACTGCGTAAGCTGCGATGAAAAGTTAGCTAATTACTACTGCGAGAAATGTAAACTCTTCGATAATGATCCATCCAAGAACATTTACCACTGTGATGGATGTGGAATCTGTCGACTGGGATTAGGCCTCAATCAGGATTACTTTCACTGTGATAACTGTAATACCTGTATTTCGATCGAATTAAGAGATAAGCATGTCTGCATTGAAAACTCGACACATAGTAATTGCCCTATTTGTGATGAGTACATGTTCGATTCCAATAAGACTGTTGTTTTCATGTCTTGTGGGCATCCTATCCACCAGTCCTGCTATGATGAATATACCAAGCATTCCTACAAATGTCCTCTTTGCTCTAGAACAATTCTCAACATGGAGTTGCAATTTCGAGTGTTGGACAAAGAAATCAAAGAGACCACAATGCCGGAAGAATTCATAAACTGGTCAGTCATTATCAAGTGTGTTGACTGTGGTGGCAAATCCAAGGTTCCGTATCACTACTTAGGATTAAAATGTGATCATTGTAATAGTTACAACACGATGCAATTAAAAATTCTTAAGGGTGAGAATCAGCAGAAAGAGCTTCAAAAATTAGAGGAGAGGGCTTCCAAAAAAGTAATTGGAAGCTTTTTGGAGCAGAATTTTGAGTTTGAAGAGAAAGTAAATGGTGGGGAGAAGCAAATTAATGAAAATAATGATTATGTCGATAACTTTGTCAGAGTTGTCAATAATTTCGAAAAATACAAAAATATAAGCGATGCATTTAAGGACTGGCTGAATGCATCCTCTAATAAATAGTGACACTTTATGATTATGATATTTTATGTGAAGGGTATATAGGATGGAATTTATTGAATCTATAAAGGATATATGTGTGTGGAAGCAAAGGATAAAAGCAGGTAGAGTACTGTATATTGTGGTGATTGGACCCTCCTCTAGCTTAAGATTTAATTGCTATTTGCTATGCGTAGCAGCTTTGGTCCCTGGGTTTCCATTATGCATCGATACTAAGTCGGCCGGCGATTTCTCATGCTTGATATCGGAATGCTGAGAATCCTGCTCTTTTTCGATGAATCCTCCTCTCTTGTAGGCGATTCTGACAAATTGTCCTGAGACTTGTTGATGAGATTTTCGAGCTTTAGATCGAGTCGCATCCGATCTTCGTTCTTGGACTTAAAGTCGTTTAACTTCAAGGTTGCCTCATCCTTTTCGATCTCATAAAGCGAACTATCAGATTTTTTGAAAGGTATCCCCTTCGATATGTTTCTTAACGAAGACATGGGTCTAGAAGATGCCGAAAACTGTGAGGAAAGAGTAGATGACGAACTCTTGCGTGCCAGCAACTGAGGAGACGAAGTAATTTTTTGCAGTTGCTTAATCGGCGAACCTTCAGAGTTTTCAGAGTTGGATCTGAACGTACGAGTCGACATCGAAGAACGTTTAGACATCGGTGACGGCCCTTCTACCAACGGCTTAGAAGTTATACTTGTGTTTATTGACAAGGGAGGCGGCAGCTTTCTGGGTATTTTCAAACTTGCCTTGCTGTTGGCCAAACTCGAGTTACTTCTGGCAAACGATGAAGAGAAACGAAGAATTGAGTGGTTACTGAGGCTATGTTCTGAGGAAGAAGAAGCCGAGTCGTAGTCGGGTGTGGCCGTCTTCGATTTCGGTACTGCACGGATAGCAGAGCTGCCAAAGCTCTTAGCAGGAGAAGTCGACATGGAAGGATATTTAGCAGGAGAAGATGATTTGCATGTACTCTTAAGCCTCTTGTACTGCAATTCGATGTCGTAATTGAAGACAAGGTCAAGAGGTGACCACCCCTCGTTGCTCAAAAGGGTATCATCGGCATTGTACTGGATCAACAGCTTAAAGCAGTTAACGTATCCATACTGAAGAGCCAAATGAAGAGGAGTGTTGCCATCTTTGTCCTGTAGATTTGGGTAGGCTCCATTACTGAGGAGAATCGACAAGCACTGTGGATGATCCTTGATGCAACAAATGTGGGACGGTGTGTAGCCATTAGCTCCTCTTTGGTCAATGCACACGTTGAAAAAAGATAGTAGCAGCCTCAAAGTATGTGCAGCATTTCCTTTGCATGCGCAGTGGATTATGGTATCCTTATCGAAGGTCAACTTGATTTCGTCTTCCGACGTTATTTGGGTATAATGATACTTTGTGATTCTGACGGAGGTGGAAGAGCCGTTATCATTTTCGTAAAATGAGACATTCCCCGTAGCTCTATCCTCCTGTCTCTCCAATACCTTGTTGAGCAAAACCTCTGCGATCTCATACCTGTCATAGAATGCAGCATAATGAAGATTGGACCATCCATTTCCGGGATTAACGTTATCGAGCAAATCTGGAAACCTCTTTAGCAACCGGCATGCAATATAGTAATTACCATCAATAATTGCAGATCGTACTCGCTGTGATGGATCTGACATCGGAATATATTGCACTTAGGTACCGCTGCAGTTTTGAAGTTGGAGTCAATCTCAGATCTTTCTCTGCAACTAATTCTACTGGATTTTCTGCATCCACAAACACTGCAGCTTTCGCTAATAGCAAGCGTCGCGGGTGACCGAAAACGGAATCCTGCGGAGCACGAAGAAGGAAATCTGACGCAGTCAACTAGGAAAGGGCAAGCGAGGTGCAAGTAATTTGCAATATTTGTAATATCTATTGAATGCGTGGCAAGTTGCTCGGGAGCACATTTGCTACCTCACAAGTATCTATTTATGCGCCTATATTTGATTGAAGTTAATAATTATATTCCTTTGTGAGTGGATGGGTGAGATTAAGATGTTAAGCGCTCTTACTATAACGTAGGGAAAGATCTTCGGCTGACCCATACGACCCGAAGCAGGATAAATGGTAATCCATGCGCAGAAAATTCAATGTGAAGAATTTATAAGCATGTTCTGACTAACGTAGTGCTTTCAAAAGATGTAGCCTCGCCTCTGTTTTATGCGTTGTTATCATATCTGATTTTCGTTACCTGCGTACGGATGACAGGTGATGAAATTAGGTTGATTTAGTGCCAAGCTGTTCGATCTCTATTCTGCTTTAAGAACACATTGTACATTTACCGAGGAGCCTTATTTCCAAAAAACTTATTTCTAAATGTGAAATCACAGCTATCAATCTGAGTAGCCCATCATATGTTCCTTACATCTTTGAAGGTCTTTCGCTGCATAAACTTTCAATTATCCATTGTTCATTTGTGGAATCTCTTCGCCGTGTGGTCCTACCAAAATCGAAAACAAATTTCAGTAAAAATAGGATATTTTTCATTGCCTTACTACAGTATCTTTTCAATGATATACCTGTTCATAGTGAAGTTTAACATCTCCATTTGGTGAATCCTTCCTCTAGAGTTAAGTATACTTCATGTCTCTACACCAACAGCCAGACATTTATGACTTTCTACTAGAGTGCATCATCAATTAAAATATATATCATTTAAGTTCACTGCCAATCGCCTACTGTGTCAGCAAAAAAAAAATGTCTCTTTTTAAGGGTCGAAAGTGTTTCGCTTCAGCCGAATATACGGAACACCGTAACCTAATGTGCTACTACTCAATTTTGTGATATTGCGCGTCGCGTAATTAGATATTATGGAACAAGGTAAAAAGCTTTTGACGAGTTTCTACTATAACCTTTGTTGTTGGACAATGAATGTGGAACGCCTGTGAAACATGACACACTGTCAATGGACAAAAAAAAAAGAGGTCCAACAAACAATTTAAAATATGAAGTATTACATAATCGTATTACAGCAATGAAAATGATACTTAAGAAGATCAAAATCCCCAGAAATCTAACTTATATACACTTTTTCAGGTGAACGTTCAATACAGTACATTACATCATATATTGTAGCACTAGACTACCAGGACATATTGAAATTTGTTCAATCGATATAAAGAAACAAATGGTTAAACTGTGTGCCTTAAAATAAAAATTTGTCGAATAATTTTATCATTTTCTAAATTCACACTTTATCGCCTAAATCTCGAATCATGTCTAATGTTTAAATAGCGCCTGATAACTTCCAATCCAGTGGTTAAACGATTTTCAACTTGTAATTCCCACTTTTTTCCGATTCGGCTTGTCCTGTAAAGTTACGGATGACAAGTGTTATTCGCTTTAAGATACAAATCACACGGTATTCTTTATTTGCATTCTTTCATATAAAATAAAAATTATTCTTCGAAGGTGAACAGAGTTTCGATGACATTGCAACTTAACTTTGTGAAGGTCAGTGAGGTACTGATGCAAGCAATACTTTCCCACTTAACTTCATAGACCCAGCAGAAAGTCTTGTCTTTCTTTAAGCCACTCCTGCACCTTTATGGAAGTGACTTCAATTCTAGCGACAGAGCTGTAGACGGTATTTGAAGATCATCTCATATGAGTCGATTGAGCTATAGTTGAAGTTCTATTTCACTAAAAAAGAATGCATTTCTATCCAGGAGAAAAGAACTCCAAAAATAGCTAAAGAGCTTTTAAAATGGGATCTATATTTGGCTACATAAAACCTAGCTCAGCATTTAACCACAAATTTCAGTTAAACGAGAAATTCCAAACGGGGCTGAATTACGTTGCGATTCTTTTCCGCGTTGTCAAGCTTCTTTTTTTGGATCGGTTTTTCTTTTTTCTGCAACGCCAAGTCCGCGAAGTCGTTCCAAATTTCGGCACGAGAAATTTTTTTCTTAAATCTGTCCGAGGACAAAAAAAACTCTAGTAATATCAAGCAACCTCTTTTATAAACAGCAGAGGGCTAACAGGACAAAAGGATTAAAATTTTATTCATGGATAGTGACCAGAGACCAAAATGATAGACTTTTTTTTAAAAAAAATTAATGCATTTAGTCTAAAGATATTAGTTTTTAGTTAACGGTAAAAAAGTTTCACTATCTCGGGAAATGAACCTCGAATTTTAACGGAGACTGGGCGACACCTTTCTTTTATTTTTATTTTTATTTTTATTTTTTTTTATCCTCGGATTTTTGTGTCTTGGATTTCAAATTGAAATTTTCTTTCGCTGCGTTTTTCATAGCCTTTCATAGTTTTCGTAAAGCAAAATTGCTTTGAAGAATACAATTCTGTCCATAGATAGCACCAACAAGTTGTAGCATTACTTCACATCCGACCAAAACAACTTTTGCCAATAGGAGAAGGGGGTAACAAGCAAAGTGAAGGAGAGGCAGTGCACCCACCAGAGTTTTAGTCGAATTACACCTATTCAACTCCTTTGTCATCAAAAGAGTACATCAGTGCAAGCGGTTAAATTTGACTATACCACAAAGAAGTGTTATGAAGTGTGGAATATTCTCATTCCATTTGGAATAGTCAACGGCGAACAAATAAGAAATATTCCAGCAGGGCTAGAAGGCTGGTAAGAGATAATTTCAGATGTTAATACTTGTTACGTTAAGGTGCCATGCGTGCATCGAAAAAGGGGAATATGTTCTCGAACTGGTGAAATTTGTTCTGGAAGCCGCAGAGTTCGTTCAAAAAAAAACAAAAATAATTTCACATTTCTTGGGCGCGAGAGGACATGAAATGCAGATTTTACTTCCTACTTCCCATTTGGGTTAGCAGCTTCAAAACAAACTGAAACTATCGTTTTTCAAATGACAGGTGCTACTTTTATTCATAGACAAAGAAGAATACCTACGAATGGGATACTTTCCTTTTTGGAGACAGAGCAAAACAACACAGTTCAAACACCATGCATTTCTTTTTTTTACTTTTTCTAGGTGGTGGCAGTTTCGTTTCACCTGAACTTGATTAATTTCACTTTAACTGACAGAACAAAATGAAGATAGTTAAAGATATATAAGATAGAGGTGCCTCGTTGGTGAGAATAGCTGTTATGTTACTCATCTAATATCGAACTCAACCTCTAGCTTTGACTTAATCCTAGAATCAAAAAATGAAGTTTTCTAGGGTCTTTGAATTCTTAGCAGTTTCAACCTTAATTGGGTCAGCAACTGCTGCCGCAATTCCTATTGCTGGCGACGCGAATTCGGGAGACAAAACAACTGTAAACTTTTGTTCAACGCTTACCACTTCTGCTGTTGCTGGTGGAGCTGCCTGTTCAGTTTCATACCCACAATGGGAAGCAAAGGGATCTCTTTCTGCTTCTGTCAGTTTAGACAACTTTTTCACTGTTGAGGGATATGACAACTTGTATGGTGCCCATATCCATTACGAAATGGTTCCCGCTGCTGGTGAATTCCAAGGATTAAAGATCATTGGCCAAACTGGTCCGGGCGGAACATACTGGCTTTATGATTTCAACAACGCCCAAGAATATGACTCTGTTTATTATGAAGATGGATTGATTAAGTTTGATGCTATCTTTGCTTTCTATACAACCGATCAGACTTCTGACGTTTCGTGTATGAGCAACATTCAGATTCAGTATGATTTCAGCGATGCGAGTAGCGATTACGATTTTGGCTGCGAATCAACTAGAGGTGCAGGTCACGTTGATTTTCCACAATACTGCATGACCAAGGGAGAAACAGTGACTACAACATCCACCAAATCTAAGACTTCCACAACCTCCACAACCTCCACAACCTCCACAACCTCCACAACCTCCACAACCTCCACAACCTCCACAACCTCCACAACCTCCACAACCTCTACGACATCTACGGCATCTACAGCATCCACCACTTCGACCGCTTCTACCACTTCGACGAAGTTCACTACTTCGACTAAATCTACATCATGGGCCACCAAGACGACATCAACAACAAAAACCAATACTAATACACCAAATACCCATACATTTGTTCCAAGCACTTATACCACCGGCAATTGTTACACTGGTGCTCCGGCTTGCTCTATCACAACATCCAAATGGGAGAGCATGGGAGAGCAAAGTGCAACTGTTACTTTGGACGACTTTGCCGAGATCGACGCTAGTGAGGGATTGTTTGAGGCTCACATCCATTTTGAGATGGTTCCTGTTGCTAACGATGACTTGAGCTACCTCAAGATCATCGGTAACACTGGCCCAGGAGGAACCTACTGGTTATACGATAATAATGATGCTGAAGATTACGACTTTGTTTACTACGAGGATGGTCTTTTGAAGTTTGACGCTGTCTTTGCCTTTTACACTAAATCTGAGGGTAACGGCGTTTACTGTATGGACGGTATTGAAATTCAATACCAATTTGAGGGCGAAGCCGGATCATATGCCTATGATTATGACTTTGGATGTGAATCGGATGTTGGTCTAGGCCATGCCGACTTCCCAAGTTATTGTGTGACGTTAGATAGTTCGTGCTCATCTGCACCATCTAGCTCTGCACCATCTAGCTCTGTTCCATCTAGCTCTGTTCCAT
>JAJMBG010000042.1:0-113330 GCA_030565225.1 Allodekkera sacchari
GCGATTTCTCAGAAGTTATATATATATATATATATATATATATATATATATATATCTGCGAATAGCAAAAGCATGTATGCATATTATTATTAAGCTTCATCTAAGTGTTTTAGTCTCCTGGAGCATTTACGAATCACCTTTTTTAGTTCACCTGTGAAAGTAGTGAATCCCATCTTCTCACATAAAACCATTAGATTCTTAAGATGATAGTACGTCCAAGCAAACCTATTTTGTGAGCTTAGAACCAACTGATAGGCATCGACAACTTGACCTGCTTCAACAAGACAACTTAGCATCGATCGAGCAAATTTGAAATCTCTCTGATCTTGTTCGTAAGGCTCAAGCTTTTGAAACACTCTAGTCTTTCTATATCTTCCTCTTTCAATCCATATTCTTTGTGCAAATTCAACATCTTTCTGATGCCTTGCTGCATGCATACAAGCATTATAGAATCTATCATCCCGAGGATATCTAACTGCTTCCGTGTTCCTATTCTGGGGGACCACTGAAGATTCTGTTTCAATATCCGACTCTGAGGTTTGATTCTCCTTCCTTGGCTCTTCCACTATGATACTTTCATGGCTATCGTCATTTCCAAAATAAGTGTACCTTTCCCATGCTGTGATAAAGTCATCTAGGTTAATTGACCTCAGGGCTAACACAAACAGGTAAGATTCAAGAACCTGCTTTGATATAAGGCTTGGAAACCTCCTCTCGTGGTATTTAAATAGGGCTTTGCATTCCTCTAGTATGAAAGTATTTTCGGTAGCAGGAATATCTCTTATTGGGAGTAGTGGAGGAGCTTCTGGATCAAAGTAAAAGTTCATCAATTCCATGGACCTCAACCTTATAACCCTAACCTTTTCATTAGTGAGGCTAATGGGTCTGTGGTCCCTATTGAATGTGTAGTATGCATTGAAAAGATACTTGAGAGCAGGTCCTGATGTCGGCGTGAGGCAACCTTTTACCCTTGTGTTCGTTTCAAAAATATTGAGATAAAGGGCTCTTGCGAAAGCAAGATCTGAATCTTTCATTGCAAGGCTCATCATTGTCTCAATTAACCGAATATTCATCGGAAATCCCTTTTGGTAATATTGAAGAATAAAATTCCAACCTTCCTGTATAAGCTGTTTCCTTGTGGAGCACCCTTTTGCAAGAGCCAAAAAGGCCGATGGTTCCATGTTCACCTCCCTTTCCTTCATTTCTCTATACAACTCCAATGCATGCTCAATATTGTTGTGTAGCACATCCATAAGAATCATAGATGAGTATGTATGGGATGTGGGAGCAGTGTCTAAAGATAAGAACTTCATGGTATCAAAAACCTCAATGGCATGCTCGTATTTATTCATTCTGACGTACATCTGTAAAATGGATGTGTAGATAATAGCCGTCGGCTTTTCGCCGGAATCCTTAACCAATTTTAGAAAATCTCGCACTTTTTCAACGTTGCATTCTTTGCTCCAGGCCTCAATCATAATCGAAAATGTTGCTCTGTCAGGCTTTATCTTCTTCACTTCAGTCATCTCCTTGTATAAGTTCTCCACAATTTCAACAGTTGACTTCCCTTTGACTAAGTTATAACATGCCATTATATCGTTGAAAAGTACGACGTTAGAAAATAGATCAGCCTCTTTCACTAGCTTATGGAAGTACGGTAGTATCAAACCTCTTTGATCCTTTGGCACGCACATCAATAAAGAGTGTGCATCGAAGCTGCTAGAATTCTTCAACCCTTCTTTGGACACTGCAAGTTTCTGAAAAACTGGAAGCCAGTTTGCAGATTCCTTCCTGGTAATATTTTTAATTGTGTTGTCGTCTAGTTCTGATAAAATTGTTGGTGGAAGATTAGTGTATGGCTGAACTTTGGGGAAGAGTCCAAGAGAATCTTCGGACAATGATTCACTAACTATAGCTTTGTCTGCGCTTCCAATACTCTTAATTGTGCTATCTGTGTCTGTAATCTCACTAGAAGCTAATGCTTTGAATATATCATCTGCATCTCGCTCCAGTTTGTTATCGTACTGAATATCATCGTCAAGCTGCAGTTCCTCTTTTATTTCTGTTTGCTTTTTTACATCATTTCTTCTATTCACTACCTCTTTAACCTCCTTTGTAAGATTGTTTAAGGCATCTAGTTGTCTAGACAAAAGCTTATCTACGTCGTGTGCATTGTTTTGGGTATTAATAGCGTGAGATGCCTTCTTCGTAACGAACACTATACGCCTGGTCGACTGTAACAATGATACTCGATGGAAATCGTATTTCGGCCTCATACATCTTATTCCTGATTTCCACATTCCTATATTTAGTTGAACTCCATTTATCTTCTCTTACTTATCTAGGGGTGTAAGTAGTAAAATACCTGAAAATTTTTTTTTTCTTTTATCATCTTCTGCAGCACAGCCCTGAACTATTCTAGAAAATTTCAACTCTCGTGGGTATTTATCTCTATTACTTTTTCACCTGTGATTTAAAGGTTTCGTAGCCGCCCAATTATTAAACCCTTTATTAATACATAACCCAAGCATCACTTGCAGGAAAACAAAAGAAAATAAAAAAAAAAGAAAAAAATAGAAAATAAAAATAAAAATAAAATAAAAAATATATATAAATCAAAATTTCTTGTAGATCTTGTAGACTCTTGACCACAGCTCTGTTTCGTCTGGTATTCTAATTAAGCTGCTATTCTTGGAGACACGGTTAAGTAGGAGCTGCAAACTATTCCAACCAAAATGATAGTATGATAATATCGTAAGCAAGAAGGCATACAGTAATCTATAATCTTCATGAACAATCAGCAGCTCGACTAATTTTGAATTTGTTGAAGAGCTGATATTTCCCATTAATTGAACAAATGTCTTAAATGTAACAACATTCAAATCATCCCTGAAGCTCTTACCGTAATGCCTGACCACAGCATTTTGCTTCAAATCGTTGTTAAACTTTGCTTCTAAGGAGTCGGTCAAAATAAAATCATTCAAATAGTGAAGAGTCTTCAAAGCAGCACTTGTGGAGTATCCGCTTTTCAATAATGATATTGCGATCTGGTAATTATTAAATTTCCATTGTTTCATTTTGCTCGTTTTCCTCAATAAATTTGTTAGCGACGTTATTATCTTCGGATCTAAGTACATGTTCATGGTGGATCCTAGTATTGAATCCAAGTCTATGGACCCATGAGAAATATCACCAGCAGGAAGTTTGTTAAGTTCCTCGTTTGTTGCAATTCCCTTTCTATACTTGAGAATTCCAGAAAATAGCGATATCTTTACTGCTGGTTCCACAGTCATAATCCAACTCAACTTCTTAATCTCAGAAATGTTACTGTGCACGAGAGTTTCCTTCTTCGATAAATACAATAAACGTGCATTTCCAATCATTATATCTCGTTTTCGCTGTTCTTTTTGTTTGTTGATTTGCTTTATTCTTCTTCCCTCATTTTCTATCATCTGGTTGAACTCTTTTTCCTGCTTCATTGATTCATGCTTACTCTTGGGAGGGAGCCAAGCAGGTCTTGTAGGAGATAAAATATCCAACTTTTCATCGGAAATAAATCGCAGATCGTCGAGACTGTTGGCAGAAATGTCATCTCTCGAAGACAACTTGTCAGCAAGTTTAGACCTTCGCTGTAACTCCTCATCCGCATAGCACTGAACCGAATACTCATAGAATTTGCTCAGATCCTTAGCGAACGGCGATAGTTCAGCAAATGACGTACCTTTATCATTATTGTTTGGATCTTTAAATTTGTGTGCTTGTCGTCTCAAATCTGGAGATGATGCCATTTGGCTCAAAACTCCAGGCATCGGCACCGGAGGCAGGATTTTTCCAGCGCTGTTTTCATTTCTCGCCTTTTTCAGTATTCTCTTAACTTGTTTCGAGCTGGAGGATGAAAATATAGACGCAGTAGATTTTGATGCCACAGGAACATTATATACCAGTGTGTCCTGTGTGAGTTCGTCGTCGTCATTATCGAACAGTTTCTCCTTTTCTCTCTTACTTAAGCACTTTCCTGAATGTCTCTTCTGTCTGATGCGACAAGCCTCTGATGCAGGAACCACAAACTGTTGCGAATGAGTAGCAGCCGGTGTGCGCACAGAAAACGAGGGACCTTGACGCGGGCCTGGAAGTGCCAATATCGAGGAGGAGATTCGTGCAGGAGTTGATGTGTTTTCTGAAGAATTGCTGTTTGTTAGGGATAAAAACGAAGACTGTGAATTCAAGTAGGGCGGGAGATTCTCGTCTGATTGTGAATCGCTTAGCGAGGAAGTAGTAGATGACGATAGAGGTCTATACGGAGTTGGCGAAGTTGGATCATCTTCCGGAATTGATTCTCCACCATGATGGTGCGTGCGAGGTGTACTTTCCGAGACCATCTTGATCTCATCTTCCTGGTTGCTGGCTGTTATTGACGTTGCCGGTGAGCTGCTCGATTCGGTTCCGTTTGTGAAGCTGTCGGTGCTCTCGGTGGAAGCAGGTGCATCGTCCGCGTCACCCGAGGAGAGAATTCTGGAATCTGAGTGTTTCATGTTGGAGAGTACAATGGCACTGGGTCTACTGGGTAGCTTGATTCCTGGTGGAGTCTGCTGTGGCTGCGGCTGGAATCGTCCTGAGATGGTTCGCTGCGTGTTGATTGAAAGCGTTGAGTTGTGAAACGACAACGAGACATCTTGCGAGTTGTTGTTGAGAGACTGCGGAGAGCAACAGGAGATGGGAACGTCCAGGAGATCATCCTGGGGCGCCTTTTCAGATATGTTTAATTGTTTCATGACCGCTGCTATGCAGAACGCATGAAGACCGTGTAATGAACCTGAGTACAACTATGAGTTGAGTGCGGATGTGGTCCAAAGCGAATACGCTAAAAAGAGTGGCTTCAGTAGAAGAAATTGATGCAGTTGGCAAAACTAGAATGGTAATAAGCAAGGAAGGGAGTAAAAGAAAAGAAAAAAAAAAAAAAAAAAAAAGTTAAACCTGCTGGAAAACAGCAACAAAAAAAAGGAAGGACGAAAAATTACGAATTCACAGGTTCATTGAGACGTAGTTGTTCTCTAGGAAAAATAAATTGGCGCGGGTTCACGCTGTGGTAGGTTTGAGACAAGATTTTCAGGCACTTTCAGCAGTGTCCAGTAGGTGAGAAGAAATGAGTGTGCGAGGGGCGCTGTTAAGTAAGACAGAAATAGAAAGTTAATAGCAGGCAGTGCCATTAGCTCTTGGTTCTTATTTAGCTACGGGAAACTTTAGGGGGTGGCGGCGGCGGCGGCGGCGGAATAGGAACATCAACTGCTGTGCAACGTTGGTTACATGGCCGATATAGAGGTGAGCCAGAAAAGCGCTTGGGATCAGGCAGATGATGATCAACGGTTGTGCACTCTCCCTGTCTGCGAATATTTACCAAAGTAAACTTAATGCAGTGACAGAGATGTCCTCCTCGAGACGTGGCTGGCATGATCCGGGTTGTGTGCTATTAGTAGTACCAGTTTCGGGTATGGCAGGCTGTGCAAATGTAAACATGAATCGGTGGTGACCCCAGTCTAGAGGAAAACAGCAAGTGCGACACGACTACTTTGTGTGTGTGTGTTTCTGGTTTTTTTTTTATTTTTTTTTCCTGTTGGTTTTCCCAAAAATTTCCTAGAATTTCTGCTGGATATGGCTAACTAGTAAAGGGCAGAAGAAGCAGCGGAAGCATCAGTGTGTGCTGCTGGCGACCTTTACGCTGGAAAATTGCAGGGATATCGGCTACAGAGCAGGATGTATTTGGTATGTGTAAATGCTGCTATGGTTGTGTGTAGGCTACACCTACCAATACTACCAAGATCACTGTCACGTCGCTTGTGGTGGCCAGCAGCTTACTTAAAGTAAGTAAAATGGAAGTAAACACCTTTCTCACACGCATGATAATTTTCCTCATTTATGTGTCTGAGCCGAGACCCTACTGGCTGGCCCTTCCTTTTTTTTTTTAAAAAAAAAATTTTTGGTCCTGTCAATATTTCTATATCTAGAGTAATGGCTATTCCGGTGTTAGCGCTTATCTCCTTCTGGAGTAAGTGCCAGGCGTACATACACATATCCTGAAGGGTGGTGGGGCTTTAACTAAAAGTTTTTGGGATACTCTCTGAGATCGATCCTTGCTATCTTATCTGGCTTCTCTTCTCATTAATATCGTACCAAAACTAATACCGAATATTTCGGCTACCTTCGCAGATTTCAATTAATTCCTGTAAGCGCTAGAAGTAAGTAGGTCTACCCTGAGTACACCATCAAATATCCAAATCACGGTACTCGGACTAAGTAAGATCCGGTTGACACCCTCCTTCATTAGTTAATATTCTCGTTTCTATATATCTACGTATGCATCTCATTATGTTCAGTCCTAATCCACATTCAAAACAATGCTCTTGATCACTGTGTATTCATCAATACCGTACTTGGATCCTTCCCTTCCAAATCCACTCTCCTTGACACCTCCAAATGGCAAAGCGGCTTCTGAAATGAGTCCCGTATTGGCACCCACCATACCAACGCCTAATGATTCACAGACTTTGAACAACTTGGCGATATCGCTCGAGAACACGTATCCAGCTAGGCCAACCCTGGTGTCATTTGCCAACTTTATCACCTCATCTGCAGTCTTAAACTTAAATAATGGTGCAATTGGTCCAAAGGTCTCGTTCCTGAAAATGTCCATCTCTGGAGTGACATCTCTGAGAACCGTCAACTCGTGGAAATACGGTCCAAGGGACTTCAACGCATGGCCACCACAGGCAACAGAGGCACCCTTTGAGACGGCATCCTTGATTTGGAACTTGACCTTGTTCAAAGCCTTCTCGTGGATCAATGGGCCATGTGTCACTGTAGGATCCATTCCTGGTCCAACTCTTGTGGTCTTCTTGACTCTGTCCACAAGCTTTTCGACGAATTCATCGTAAATGCCTTCCTGGACAAATATTCTGTTGGTACAGATACATGTCTGGCCAGAAGACCTGAACTTACAACCCATCACGCCATCGATAACCTTGTCAAGGTCCTTGGCATCGTCAAACACGATGAAAGGAGCATTTCCACCCAACTCAAACGAAAGTTTCTTGACGGTGGATGCAGACTGGCCCATCAACAGCTTACCGACACCAGTCGATCCGGTGAAAGAAATCTTCTTCAAAGTTGGAGATTCGCAAAACATCTTACCAACGGTTGGTGTCTCCTTGGAGCTGACTGGGAGCATGTTCAAGATACCAGCTGGAATGCCGGCCTTCTCAGCAAGATGGCAGAGAGCCAAAGCACTAAGGGGTGTTTCGGAGGCAGGTTTGATTACGGAAGAGCATCCAGCAGCTATTGCGGCGCCCAACTTTCTGGTAATCATGGCGCTTGGAAAATTCCAGGGGGTCAAAATTCCCACAGGACCAACGGGCTGTCTCATTGTGAGAATTCTGTTGCTAGGATTGGCTGATGGAATGACATCCCCATAGATTCTAGGAGCCTCTTCACTGTACCACTGCATGAAAGAGGCCGAGTAGTTGACCTCACCTAAAGCGTCAGCCATTGGCTTTCCATTTTCTAGGACAATGAGCTTAGCCAAATCCTCTTTGTTCTCCATCATGAGCTTGTACATGTTGGATAAAATGGTGGCTCGAGATCTGGGCGTGGTCTTTCTGAATTCTTCAAAGGCTTGCTCGGAGTTTGCGATAGCAGCATTCACTTGGTCTAACGCGGTGTTAGTGACATCTATAAGTTTTGAGTTGTCAAAAGGATTAGTCACTGGGAATTTGTCGGCGTTCTGGATGAATTTTCCGTTGATGTATGCGCCAGTTTGGATCAAGTTTTCGTTCTTGATCACACTGAGAGTCTGTTGAGCGACGGTGGAGTAGCATCTCCTTAAGGCGGTGGTTCTTGAAATCGAAAGCATCGGGCGAATAAAAAGGATCCGGTCCTAGAAATGAAAAAAGTAACTGGTCAAAAGTGGATAAGAAAATTGAAGAGAAAAATCCGTTTCATTTTATTTTATCGTTTTTTTTTTTTTTTTTTCAGATCACCAATTAGCCGCTATCATACTATAGCTTTGGCCTTAGCGGCTACGGACCTATCTGAGCGGTCGGTACATTCTTGATAGCGACGATCGACGACGGAAAACGTCGATTAGCGAGAACCGGTTTTCGCGGAAAGAAAGCTGGTGGTTGTTTTCAGCCAAGGTCGGTAAAGCCCGCCAAAAAAAAGGGCATAAATAAACATCTGGAAACTGCAAGAAATATTTATTTTTAGAAAGTCTAGGCTCGAGGTTCACACTGCACAGAAGACTACCGTGCCGCCCGGTGGAAGCGCCAGGATCTCGGGAGTGACAGCGCAGTAGCGGTGTTTTCCGGGACCAAGGTGGTGTTGTCTGAGCAATGTCGAAGCACATCGCTTTGCTTAAGGCAATGCATACAACCCATATTAATATGGTGCTGACTTTGGTGTGCTTACCATCCGTGGCTGGAACTTGCCTGTGTCGATAGTTACCTCCGATTTTGTGCTGCGGACTGTGGTAGCAGCTAATGGCATCACAGGCTGATGCTGCGGCTCTTTTTTTTCCTCTGGCTCGTGCCCCTATTTCCAGGCGGATCAATTAGCTCGCTCAACTTATCGGGAAGGGTTTGGCCACACTCCACTACGCTCTACCGCGTGCACTACCTTAGGCTCCCGGTACGGCTCTTCAGCAGGAAATTAGGGTTATCACCATCTCAGCCATTTCGCCCCGGGCAAGGTTGCAGCTACATTCTCCTTTCTGTCTTCTGTGGAGCCTGTACATGGCGGCACCCGATGTATCCTGACTACACAAAGCCATTTCAGGCAGAGAAAAAAAAAAAAAAAAACCCTAGCAGAAAGTTCTGACAAACTTAAAAAAGTAGAGGAGAAAAAGCAAGCAGCGAATGTGTTGCGCCAAATCGTTTCCTTTTTTTTGATTTTTTGCTTAGGGTATATTTCCCACTGTGTTCAGAGAACCATCTCAGCAGTTGATCTTTTTTTTTTTTTTTTTTCTGTTAATTTTTTCCCTCATCCAACAATTTTTCTCCTTCAAGTTATAAGTCACTTGCTTCTTCAACTTTGATACTACGGACATCCACCATCCATAATCAACAGACAACTCTTGTTCCTTCCCAATCGCTAACTCCATTCGCTTGGGCTTAACAGAACCTGTATTTCTCTCTCATCTGAATACAAGTTACATCCATTATTATTCCACCGCCCCTCGATCTTCACAGCTCACTCCCAAATCAGTCCCACACCATTCGCTTTCCCGTTCCGTTTCGTTTTACTTCTCTGTTTGTCTGTCTTGTGTGTTTGTGGTTCATTAGTCCAGTTTACTTCACCTCCCCACTGCTGCATACTTTTTCTTTCGCAACACATAGTCGTTTTATGTATACGATCTTTTCTAACTACCCAGCATCTTCATCTTCAATATGACCGCTTCGAGTACTGCCGTCGGTTGCGCTGTCGGTATTCCCTGCGCAGTTGCCCTCATAGCTGTCTTCTTCATTTGGTACCGCCGGAACTTGAAAGACAGAGCCGAAATCCGAAGAGAGAAAAAGAGTCCTAGCTTCGATGCCAACGACCGAGATCTCGATCTAGATGAAATCCTTCAGGATCCCAGCCGCAAGCTGCATCCGGATCTTGAAAATCAGCCTGGAGACAGCTCTCCAGACTCGGAAACCCCCAATAACGATTCCGCTGCAGACTTTACAAAGAGAGTCCACATTAAGGGCATCAAGCTTATCCCAAGAAGCAATCTTCCGTCAACAGAGGAAAACTCCAGCAGTTCAACCTCTCATGGAAGATCTAGCTCACAGAACCTCATCGAGCAGGGCTCTGAACAATCTCACATAATGCCTCCCGCCGGAGGGCAGCGCAACTTCATCAACTATTACGAATCCGTCATACCGGTTCTTCCGGTTCCAGCCCAAACCTCTTCCGGACCTTCATCTCCTGCATTGAGTGTCCGTGATGACGTCAACCTCCCTTCACATAGATCGCAGATGTCTCTGCAAACCGAATACATTCGTCAACTCAATCAAAATGACTCCTCGTCTTTTCCCAGAACCGCCCAAACCTACGCCACGGCGACACCATCTCAAATCAATCTCGTTAATAATTATCCAATTCACATGTCTTCCCCTTCAATTTCGAAATCTGGGTCTTCACTCAGTATATTACCCCCTGATGGACCTGCGAGGATGTCGAGATCCAAGATGTTCAGTTCCCAAAGCTCTCTGGACAACAGCCCCAAGGGCCTTATGATCCGCCACCATAATCCAAAGTCGAGCTCTTTGCAGATCTCGACGATCTCTCCAGATCAATCTGAAGTTGATAAAGACAAAAATTTGCATGCAACGCGGCAACCGGAGGCAGTGAATCATGATAACAGTGGTAAGGGTAAGTCGCAGGAAACCGCAGAATCCGATGATGGTGGTGACAGTGAGCATCAAGAGACGACCGTCGGGTCAAATGATGAGAGTAACGAAACGCCACAGGAGACCACCGTGTCAAATGTCAATAGCAGAGATATTGAACATGAAGAGAAGTCGAAGGCAACGACCCCTGAACCTGAAGGGCAAGACCTCGGGGATTCCAAAATAAGTCTGAAGGCTCTGGATTCGCCTTTTGATACTCCACCCAGGCAATCCCAGTACTGGTCTCCGCGGGATGCGGTGGATGTATATCACGGTGATGACAGTAAGATTATAGATGAATCTCGGTTTGAGACTAATTATTCTGCCAACAGGCAGAATTGGTTGGAGAGTGTTAGACAGCAATTTTGAGACTGCGTTTTGATCTATATTTGGAAGACAAGCTCTCCTTTCGCCTTTCACGCTCTGACGTCATCTTGGCGGATTTTGGTTATATAATTTTTGAAGATCAATCTCCCCTATCATCGGAATGCCGTCTCATCTTGTTCTATTTATTTCAAGCGCTATATTCTCTGCCCCTACATTCTTTCTGTTGATGTAAAATTATATGACGTTTAAATTACCTATGTACAGAAACAACGAAAGTGTGGCATGGCACTGTGCCTGGTCTGTTCCTAAAAGTTCAACTGGACAGAAGTGTCTGAAAGTAGGTCAACGCTTCTTCCATCCGGGGCAACCAAGCAGCATTTAGCTATATCAAATTTTTCCTGTTCGGCGTCCTTGCTGGCCTTCAAGTACAATATAGCAGAGCCTTTATCCCCAGCCACGTTAAGGTGAATATCTACATTACCTTGCATGGTGTTAAGTTCCCCGGTGATATATGGAAAGAAACCCCCGTAAGTGATCTCCTTTCCAAGTAGATCTCTAGCCATATTTGACCGTCTTAAGTAGTACATTGTAGCACCCATCACAGGTGAAGAAATCTTCTCATACTGGAAGACGAAAAGTAATGCACCGCTCATGGCGACCGCAAATATGAAGAATGCGCTGATTCTCATCGACCTGCCCTCTGTGGCGGGATTTTCCGGAAGGTCTGTATTGACTGTCATGGGTTTGATCAACTTGGGTTTGCCATTCTTGCCCATGACCACCTTATTTTCGGAAATATACTCCTGGTCACCAAGCACCTTGGACGAATAAGTACGAGATTTAATCATAGAAGCAATGCCTACTCTAGAACCGACGTTTAAACGCAACAATGGCAGGCATCTTTTGCTAGCAATATTTCTTCCGAACTGAATTAAAGCCATCTATGTTTTATTCCTTGTTGGTATTCGAAATGAAATAGACGGACGGTGACACTGGATCTTGACTGTGAATAAAATTCATCAGCGAGGAAACCCTGACACCACTAGTACTGAGTAAGTACATTTAGATACGATGTAAGCTACCTGGAACCATCAAGTAATGGTGTTATTTTTGTCTGGAATTAGTAGTTGGTTAAATCTGAAATGGATACTGGAGTGCTACAAGTTTCCATACGATATAGGCGGCATATTTTTGTATGCACCAAAGTGCAACTTTTCAATATAATCAATTATGAGGCTCCTAAATCGTCTTACCCACTAAGCCATGCAGTTTCTCAAGAATCACCTTATGCATTTAGAGTTTCATGTATCACTTCTTGAATATCATGTTGAGCTGGTCTAATATAATACAATAATGAATGCTAACAGTGTTCGAGAACTTAGCGCCACTCTCCCAGCAGCAATTCTTCTCGATGATCTTGCATGATTGTGCTCGGACATAAGTCAGCAATCAAATCAAGGCATACTACAGCTGAAAGTTAAATGTACATAGAGAGTGGTTGCAGTTAGACTGGCTCCATATAAATGGTGTTAGTATTTAACTGCTGTAATGCAATATACAATAGTTCATGTAGTGCTGGAAATTTGTGTTTTTCAACTGCTGAAATATTTTTTTTAAAAGAAACTAGACAAACTGCGGTGATCCGATATTTTCAGATTAGGCCACATCCTGGACTTCAACTGTGCTCTAGGAAGACAAAACGGTAAGACTTTATCACCTTTTTCCAATTAACTTTTCACCTTTTGAGATAATACCAAAAATATTCTTTGTGGGTTCTCTGCCATACGATAATCATACTTTAAAGTACAATAATATTACTCTAACGTACAATAACATAGCTATTTTTTTATTTGTTCTTTAAATATAGCTCCTCTCCTCTCCTACACTTTTAAAGAACAATCACAGGTTCTTATTTTCCTTTTTTTTGAATTTTGCAACATTCCCGTTGTCGTATCAACCCCGCGCAAGTGAGATAGAGACCGAACAACTCTTTTTCGATTCAATCAGTCATAGTATTTCTGTGAATCACAAGCATGCCAGAACCAGTTTCGGGATCTGCTTCTCACAAGAAGAAGTCCGGAATGATTACCATTTTGGAAGAGTCGGAACCACCGAAAATGGTGTGGAAGTGCATGGATTCATCGGTGAGCCATCCTGTGATTGAAATTCCACTCCGAAAAATTCGAAGTTTGAAAGCTACGCCGGCAACCAGTAATAAAATGATGATCAAGATAGGTCTGAGCAAGCCAGAGGATGAGAAGAAACACGAATATATCTTTAGTTTTAATAGTAGAGTCACAATGGATGAGATTAAGCTTGCACTCCAACAAGTCATTGCTAGAAAGAAAACAGCTCTAGAGATGGAGAAGACCACTGGGACTCCAGCTCCAGCTGGTGGATCGACAGCCGGTGCAAACGGTGCTCCCTCTTCAGCTTCTTCTGCTCCAACTACTGGAAACCCTTCGACAGCTGCTTTAGCCTCCGATGCTTATGCAGATAAAATGGAAAATGATGAATTTTTGGCTGATCTATTGGATTCGAAAAAACTTTTGAAGAATCTAGGGTTGCAGCAAAGGTTACTTAGAGAGAATCCCGATTTGATGAAGACATTTACGGAGGCAGTCATTAAGGCTGGGTTAAATCCAGAAGAATTTTGGTCCACGAGAATTCATCTTTTGAGATCCTACGCCATTCAACACAATCAAAAAAGAGGCTCTTACAACGTGTTAAGTACAATCAAGCCAGTCGCATCAAGTGATAACGAGGTTAATGTTAGCGTCACTAGGGAGAAGATTCATGAGATTTTCAAACAATATCCGATCGTCAGGAAAGCATATGATGACACCGTTCCAAAGATCAGTGAAGGAGAGTTCTGGTCCAGATTCTTTTCTTCAAAGTTGTTTAGAAAACTAAGAGGAGAAAAGGTGAACTTGTATGATCGAGGTGATGTCACATTGGATAAATACTTGTACTATGATCCTGATTATGATGGAGAGGAGAACGATGAAGATGTTGACAAGTTGTTGGAGGATCAAGAAGCTAAAGAGGCTGAAAAGACCAAGAAACGCAGAAAGTCGCAGAGTGAGCAGTTAACATTTTCCAGAAAAAGGGTGAAGCTATTCAACGAAGATGCCGAATCCATACCTAAATGCATTGATGTCTATGGAAATGAGGAGGATGACCCTGACAAGTTGGGAAATACCCCGGATATAACCATGAAAAGTGACCAAAATGCTGACCTAGTGAATGTTTTACGAACAATGAACAGACTAAGCAGAAGAATGATGTCGAGTATAAAGGAGGAAAAATCAGAAGCAAATCCAGAGAAGGAGTTTGCGGACGAGTTGGAATACAAGGACTTGGATGACAAGGAAATTGTTGAGTACAACGAGTTAAACTACACACAGCGGTCAAATATTTCTTCAAATATAGTGCCACCAAAGCTTATAGAGGAAGCACTGACTAAGTCCAACTTAAATCCCAACTTGGGCGAATATGATGAGTTCATAAAATTTCAGAAATCACAGTTCAAAGAGGATGATAAATTAGACTTAACGTCTGTTTATTTTCAGATAAAAAAGACAATATACGACTCATATAAGGATGTGGCCAATGTTGTTAAGAGAAATTCGAAGCAATCTTCTCAGTCATGGAGTAATAAGAATCGGGATATGCAGAGTAGTGCCAAAAGGAAGGAGGCCTCTGTTGGTATCCCAAAGGATCGTTTGGAAGATCTAAGATTGACACATATGACATCGGTCGAATTTCTACGCCATTTCTGGGATCACTTTAACTCAATTTCGGTATCTTCGGTGTCAACAAATCCCAACTTTAAGAGCGAGTTGCTGACCTTAAGAAAGAGCTACTTCAGCATAAAGAAGTGCTTTGAGAGAGTGACCTCGAACTTGGAACGGAGTGAGGGGGAAGAACGTGAAATCGAGGATCGTATGATGAAGCCACTTGTTGATTCTCTAAACGCCGCTCTAAAGAGATATGAGGATGCAATAATCGATTCCCACCATCATCACCCCAAGGAAAATTAATCATCGCATATATCATTTCCATTTTTGCTATGTAATAACGTAATCACAGAATTCATTCAATGATATAAATCTAATCTACTCTATTTAGTTTGTATTATTTTTTAGTGTTGGATATGAATTTATCCCATGCTTCGTTCAATGCTATAAAGACCCCGTTAGCAATTAGTCTCTGCTCTGTGGTAACATTCTGGCCAATCTTATCTGGATGCGTCTTGGCAACGGCCTTAAAATAATATATCTTTATCTTTTTGTCCAACACTAAGTCGGTCAAGGATACCGGCTTCCAATTTAGCTCAGGCCAGAGTATAAGGTGTAAACTCGAAAGCAATGCCCTGATATTGTCTTCTTTTCCATGTTTCCATTGGTCCAATTTTCGTTCCACTTCGTCGTGTAGTGCAAATTTTTCATTCTCAAACCGTTCTTGTTCTTCATTCTGTTTCTTCACACGTTTAACAGCTTCATCTGCAGCCCTTTCAGAGACATCGGTCTCACGTAAAGTAGCGTTAGGCTTGGACTTTGTCTGTTGTTTTGGCTTAGGATTTAGTACCTCCTGACATCTCCTTTTACCATCCATTATGGGTTTTGAAGATATTCCATGCTTCAGCAATTCATTGTAGGAATCCAAAGCATCTTTAAATTTTTCTAGGTGTTCCAATGCCTCAGCCTTTCTAGTGAGTAACTTTATCCAAATTGACTTTAAGCTCTTTCCAGAGTCCAGTAGGACTGAATCTAGCCTGTCAATTTCCACCATCGATAGAGCTCTGTCAATACCCTTGGAAGAGGCAGCAAGTTGTTGCTTAGCATTACCAAGTTTCGAGTACACAGTGGCTATATTTGAATACATTGCTATGGATGCCAAATTTCCATCTGGAAGACTAGAAAGCGCTTTTTGATAGCATTCTAAAGCATTCGGATAGTCACCATTTCTAAAACTCTTTGCTCCATCGGTCCTCCATCTTTGAAATTCAGGAGGTAATGAAGTACCAGATTCTGGACTAACATGGGGCGCTTCTTTAGAGGATTCTCGTAAGGTTGGTTTTTGCTGTTGTGCTTGGACCGGGATGGAGTCCCCGAAAATATCAATTAAAGTGACGTTACTCTGTGAATTTGAGTTTGAAGGGGGAGATGAAGAAGATGGTTTCTGAATAGGAGAGGCTTGATATGATGGGGTATGAGAAGCAGAAATCTGTTTCGCAGGAGTCTGGGCCGGAGGAGAACTATGAGAAGGTTTAGATGTCAACGTATGGGACTTCCTTGGGGATGGAGGAAGAGGCCGATGTTGCATGCGATGAGAAGACAGTTCAGTGTCAGACGTTGTATTGTGATGAGACCTTCCGTAGCTGCTTCTCTGCTGCTGCACAAGCCTGCTCATTCGTTCTTCACTCATCTCTTCCTCATCTTCTCCCGGGAGAGGGGTGGAACCAGCCCTGTAGCGTTGCTGATTTTTCATCCAAAGAGGACGATTGCCATTTTTCTGAAACTGCTGCTGCTTATACATATCAAGTCCCTCCTGTAATTTCTTTCTACCAACATTCAGTAGAAAGCTGGCTTTCGACTTGAACTGATTCGATAGATCGTTTATAATCGTACCGAAATCATCAAGAGACTCATTGTGGGTATGCGTTGATTGGGAATGAGCTTCGCTCATCAAGTATGAAATGGCGCCATCTAGATCATGACCATTTGCAGTGCTGTCTAGAGCTCTATTAGCTTTTTCTATAGGGAAGCCCATATCTATTAGTTGAGCCAAGGCATCATCACGAAGATCTGCCGAAGATTCAGGAGCAGATTTAAGGGATTGATTCTTCGGGGTGGAGGGTTGTAAGGAGGTGACAGCGTTATTTCTGGGTTTTTCTGTTTGTACAGAGTATGATGACAATTCTGGTTGGACCGAGGCTGGAGGTGACAGTGGATGTGATTGGGACTGTTTGGCAGTCTGCTTCTGAGGCTCAGTCCTTGGAGGCACCGGAGAATTAAAAAAATCCTCAAGGAGGTCCATCTGTGACGCCTGAGCACCTTTTGTATCTCGTATAACGCTCTGGGAAGTCATGTCGCTGGAGAATTGGCTAGATGTCATTGGAATAGCGGAAGGAAGCGCACTGCTTGAGGAATTTTCCGAGAAAGATGAAAGAAGCTCGTTTAAATGAGCTCTGGAACTGGAAGTTGACTGTGGCTTTGTTTGGGAGCCGAGATGTTTATCTAGAAAGTCCAGATTAAGACTTGAAGCAGCGGAACTTTCCTGGACTGAGGAGGATGAAGGAGTCATCCTCTTGTAAAGTGGCAATTGCGATTCATCTTTCTTCTTCGTTGCAGACACACTATTGTGTGGTAAGAGATCTGCAAACAGGTCTTGTCCTGCCATTGCTACAGTGTGCTGTTTGTAATCGAGAACTAGAGAACAGAAACGTCCCAAGATGGTTACACAGAAAGCCTCAAGCCGACGCGACTATTTGTGGGGCGGAAAAATTTTATATTTCAGAGTATTTTTTTTTTTTTTTTCAACTTTCAACAGCTAGATAGCCCTGCACTACAAATACGAGAATAACTTAAGATATTAAACATGCATTTAATGTACACATTGGGCCCTGACGGAAAAAGAATATACACATTGGACAAGGTGACAGCTTCGGGAGAAATTACCAAGTCTGCACACCCTGCCAGATTCTCGCCGGATGATAAGTTCTCAAGACAGAGAGTGACGCTCAAAAAGAGATTTGGCTTACTACCAAAGAGGGAAAAGGAGAATTAGGTGTACATTAGAACATAGTATATAGATTAATGGACGGCATGCGACATCGAATCACAGACAGTTGATGAAGAAAGTAGCGTTAGAAGTAAATACGAGTCCGGTGGTTGGACAGTAATGCGGTGCATGATAGAGTAGGCAGTTGAATCGGGCAACTAGGTTTTGACTGTTGCCTCGGTGTAGTCGCCGTATGTTGTGTTACTGTAGTAGAGAGACGCTCTGATCGTGTGTTTCAGAGATGAGCTGCAGAGCCGTTTGGGGGAATCCGTGAGACTTTTAACCTGAACCGGGGCAGCTGATGCACCAAAAATCTGAAGCAGATACTTGATCTCAAGGTCAAGGTCAAGGTTAAGCGTCAACGATGCCGTGACATACTCTGGGCTGCATATGCATCTGCCTCTATCTTCTTCTCGGGCTCTACTCTACTCTACTCCTTGATTGGCTTCTTCAGCTTGTCGGTCTTGGACAGATGGAATTCGGCACTTTTGGCATACCCTTTCCAGAGCTGACTCACAAGCACCGAGTCCTCATTTACTTGCTGGGCTTTAGCAAGCTCTTCATTCACCTTTGCAACGTTATCATTCATCCTTTTCTAGAACCGTTAGTACATGTAACCTACTCATTTAGCAGGGCCAATTTCCCTGTGCGGTGTGCTTACTAGATTGTTGACTATTCTACCATACAGCTGCTGCTGCACCTTGGATTCCGGATGTTCAATTGCTTCAGACATCACAGGTCTTACTGGCTCGCAAAAAAAAAAAACAGATTACCGATGCAACAACCCAATATGCTTAGCAAGATTACCGCCAGAATTTCAGCTCTGCAACCCCGAACCGTGTGGCAACCCTCCACAGATCCGTGTATCGCGGTGGCTCGTTCTCACCCCGCCTGGTGGACTGTGCTGTGCTGTACTGTGCTGTGCTAAGGAATCTGTATGAGATCTTTTGACCTCTTCCACCGCTACTCACTTTCTCCCTTACAGAGTGCCTGTAGAACACTGTTACACACACGTTTGCTTGCTGCATCTTCCAGAAACTTCTCCAACATGCCTGCCGTCGACGCATCCCACTTCTACGCTGACCAAGATGCTCCAGTTGCACGTATTACTGCCACCAAGTACTTCCAGCAATTGTCTCCAAAGGAGCAGTTGTATGCCCACTATTTCTCCAAGGCCGGCCACTGGGGTACCCGTGCCGTGCTACGGTCTGTGTCTCCCGAATCCGAGACCATATTCGACCTGGTTTTGGCTATCCACAAGTCTGTCTCCGGAAACTACTCTTCTTTGGAGGAATCGCTTGGCAAAGAAAAGGTGAAATGGTACTTGGAGTATGCCTCGCAGTTTCTCGCCAATCTTGGTAACTACAAGTCGTTTGGGGACGTCAAGTTTGTGCCAAGACTCTCAAAGGCAGACTTTGAACAGCTAGTCAAGTTGACCGGTGATGCCGCTTCTGCCCACCTTTTTGCCAAGTGCAAGGATGCCATCTACTCTCTTGAAGGTAACACGCCTTATCTAGGTTCTCCTGAGAATGGAAATGTGTCGGGTTATTACTTCAACCTTGTCACCAAGGCCGAAGGTGAAGCTGTGGACGCTGCTTTGGCCAGCAAGGGAATCATGCCGGAGAACATTCGGGTCGAGAAGAAAGACGACTTCAACTTCGTGGTCCACGTTGCCAGTGCCAACATCTCGAATTCCACAGGCTACTATCCAGAGAAGATCGAATTTAAGATTAACGGAAAGCCGGCCTCATTAACCTTCCAGTTTGGTGATCACTCCAGAGAGTTTGCTGCGGTGGTTGAAAATCTGCAGATGGCCAAGAAATACGCAGCCAATGAAACCCAGGTTAAGATGCTTGAGAACTATATTGCTGCCTTCATGACTGGTTCTATGAACTGTCACGTGAACTCCCAGATCTGGTGGGTCAAGGATCTAGGCCCTAAAGTGGAGACCAATATCGGCTTCATCGAGACCTACCGTGATTACCTTGGTACCAAGGGAGAATGGGAATGTCTTGTTGCTGTCGTTAATAAGCAGCGTACCGAAAAGTTTGGAAACTTGGTTTCTTCTGCCAAGGACTTCATCTCTGAGCTCCCTTGGAGTCAGTCATACGAGAAGGACACTTTTACGCCTCCTGACTTTACCTCCTTGGAAGTCCTAACTTTTGCTGGCTCTGGCTGCCCAATCGGTATTAATATCCCCAACTATGACAAAATCCGCTTAAACATTGGTTTCAAGAACGTGTCTTTGGGAAATATTTTGAACGCCAAGTCTAAGAAGCATACCATTAGTTTCATAGAGGAAGAACTTCAGGACTTGTACTATAGTTTAGCTAATGATGCATTTGAAGTCCAAGTCGGTATTCATGAGTTACTAGGTCATGGTACCGGTAAACTTCTTATGGAAAACGATGATGGATCCTTCAACTTTGACCGCAAGAATCCTCCCCTTGGTCTCGATGGCAAACCTGTCTCCACCTACTACAAGGCCGGAGAGACCTGGGGATCTCTCTTTGGTGCTGTTGCCGGACCTTACGAGGAATGCCGTGCAGAATCTGTGGCGATGTTCTTGGTTACAAACCGAAAGCTATTAGAAATCTTCGGCTACAAAACCAAGGAGGAGCAAGATGATGTTATATACGTGTCATACCTTTCAATGTGCAGAGCTGGCTTGACTGCTCTGGAATTCTATGACCCTAAGGATAAGAAATGGGGTCAAGCTCATTGTCAGGCAAGATTCGCTATTTTGAAGACATTTTTGGATGCTGGAAATGGATTAGTCAAGATGGAATACACAAAGGACGACTATTCTGATTTGGTTATAAAGGTAGACAAGACTAAGATTGCAACTGTTGGTCAGAAAGCTATCCACGATTACCTCAAGAAATTACATATCTACAAGTGTTCTGCAGATGTGAAGAACGGAACTACGTTCTTCATTGACCAGACAACGGTTCCCGAGGAGATCTTGAAGTTTAGAGATATAGTGCTCAAGAAGAAACTTCCAAGAAAGCAATTACTCCAGGCAAACACTTTTGTTAGCGGTGACAAGGTCATCGTGAAAGAATACGATGAAACTGCTGAAGGAATGATCGACTCTTTTGCAGAAAGAGAAACATAGGAAATTATTTTTTTTTTTATTATTTTTCATATTAAGCAGACGTGAGATGAATTTCAATGAAAGATTGATAGAACTATAGTAGATTATAGTAGAGCTGTCGTAGTATATATATATATTTTGGAAAATGTGAACATACTGCTTCCCAGTGGTCAAAAGTGAACTCCGGTATCAGAAAAAAAAAAAAAAAAAAAAGTGGTATTTTCACTTTCTCTTCATAACACTTGCTGCCATAATATGACTAATCAGCCTCCGATATTTTAGCAAATTATCACGCAGTATCTGTTGTATATCCTCTTTCCATTTCACTTAAAATACATCGCTCCGTTTCGGGACTTCCCGGGCAGTCGATTGATGCGGCATATGATAAGATAGATACTTATCGCGGAATAAAAAAAAATTTTCCCTGTAAGCTGCTCTCGGCAGTATGTCTGAATCTTTTTTCTTTCAAAATGGAGTAAAGACTCCCAAAACACGAGCCCATAATGTCTGAAGAAGAACAAAAGTTGTACATTTCTTACAATCACGTCCACCAGCTTTGTAAGGAGGCAGGTGAAAAGATCAAAAAGCTGAACGTTGATTTTATCATTGCTATTGGAGGTGGTGGCTTCATTCCCGCTAGAATTCTTAGAACATTTTTGAAGGAGAAGGGTAAGCCAAGTACGCGTATATTTGCCATTATTTTGTCTTTGTATGAAGATCTTAATACTACATCTACTCAGGCGGAGGGTGTCGGCTCCAAAGTCAAAAGAATCCAGTGGATTAATTATAAACAATCTGGTATTGACCTTTGCAACAAACGCGTTCTAATTATTGATGAAGTCGATGACACAAGAACAACGTTACATTATGCATTACAAGAGTTGGTCAAGGATTCCAATGATCAGGCAAAGGAACAAGGATTACCAAAGAGCAACACAGAATTTTTTATCTTCGTGCTTCACAATAAAAAACAGCCCAAGAAGGCCGACCTCCCTCCGTGGATAATGGACGGTGAGCATTACATTGCCGCCAGAGAGACCCCTGGATGTTGGATCGCTTATCCTTGGGAAACTGACGATATTATCACCCACCAGAAGATGGCTGAGAAGCAGGGATATGATATTTGAATAGGCCAGTCTTATCAAGGCTTCTTAGTTAGAACTGGTATATATACAGCTTCTTTTAGAGAATTAGATGTAAAATAGATTGTGCTGCGTGCAAACTTGAGTCTATGTTGTTTGTATATTATCCTGCGTTAGAACCTTTTGTTTATCTATTTATTTTTTTTTTTTTTTTTGAATTTCTAGACTTTAATTGGATGCAAATTGAATATGTTAAGAAAGCCTTCCTTCACACTAACTCTAACCTCTAGCCTCTTCTCTTCGTCTCTGATATCTTGTGCCATTCTGTTTCTGACTATAATCCAACCTCTTAGAACGCAAAGCGAAATACCAGCTCCAATATAGCAAAATCCAACAAAAATTGCAGCGTTTTGATACTGTGTTGGGCTATCAGGACCACTTTTCTTTAATGCAATTCCAATGATGGGAGAAATGAGTCCGAAGGTACCTGCTGCCACCCATGATAGCGACATTCCAATACCAAATTTTCTGAGTCCAACGATGCAACCGTTGATTGTAGCCATTGTAACCCAGATGGTACCCATTAAAGAACCTTGGAATAGAGCAAACACTATGGCAGTCGGATAGTTTCTACAAGGGATCCACATTGCAAACGAAAATAGGCCAACTATCCAGCTGGCCATAATGGTAGTAGTGATAGGTCCAATGATATCTCCTATCCTTCCCACTAATGGTCTTCCATATATGATTCCGGCAGATACCATGGTGGAAACGATCGATGCCTTTTGAGAAGAGTAGCCCAAAGAACGAGTGAAATCACCGAGGTTGTACATTAATGTAACATAACCGAACATGGTGAACATCTCCCATACCAACATGCACTGGCAGCCAAAATTGGACCAAACAAGTTTATCATAAACCTTGTAGACAGGTTTAATATTCTTATTCCTTGAACGTAGAATCGAGACAGCAAATATGTTCAAGACGCAACACATGATTGCCTGCGTTCTTAATGCCCACTGATATCCATGCCTCGACATTATTGGTTCCATTGCAACATTATAGATAATACCACCAATTCCAGAGCCAGCAGCCGTAAATCCCATAGCTAAATTTCTCCTACCGCCAGGTCCACCTTTGAACCATTGAGGAATGACTACAACATTAGGTACGCCTATGAGAGCCATACCAATACCCTGAAGTAATCCTTGAGTTAAGTAAAGCTGCCATAATTTCTTTGCAAATGATGCAAGAAGCACCCCAGTAAATTGGATGGCCACTCCAGTAAGCAATGTGCAATTCATTCCAAATTTACCCACCATATAGTTAATTAATGGGCCGAACATGATACCTGCACCGAATGTAAGTCCACCAACTGCTCCGAAATCAACCTTGGTAGCTTCCGGAAATACATCATCGTTGATGTAATTTTGAAGATATAATGCATATGCGGAATTAGAGCCCCAGGTGTTGCAATTGAACGTAGCACAAGATATAACAGCAGCTAGTCCCCAACCAGAAAACTTGTCTGGTATATCATTATTCATCGATCTGATCGTTTCTGTCCTCTGTAAGTTTAGTTCTGGATTTTCTGTATTTGTTGCATCGTAGACTTTTTCATCGTAACCTAGCACGTAATCAGAGTTGTCTTCCTCTTGCTCAACCCTAGCATCTTGTGAATCTTCTGCTTCGCCATTATTTGAATTATTTTTTGCAGGTATCCTCTTCTCTGAAGGGTCTACCTCATCTATTTTATCACTAATAATACTTGGACAATGTTCTCTGTCCAGACCAGTGTTGGTGACCACTCTTTTTTCAATATCTTCTGCAAGGCTTGGCATTACTAATAAGTATGAGGTTATGGATATGTAGGAAATTATTGAACAAGGGTCGTTTGTTTCTCTATGGTGGAATTTGTATTTGAGCAGAATCAATACTGAAAATCCTAGTACTCAGTTGAAAAGTTCTATGAGTACTCAAGTCTGAAATATAAAGAACCTTCCATTATATGAGGAAGAAAACGGAGAAAATCTTTCTATCGGGTATATCTATGAGCAAAAGCGTTGTGTGCGCGGGAATTTTTCCAGATCTGGGCTTCGAACGATTTTGTTCGGATAAGCCAAAACGAGTAGTAGGTAAAGGAAAATGCCAAGAATCGTGCCCAAACGTTCGCTTCTGAGCGGTTGAGAACTCAGTACACGTAATCAAAAGTTCAAATGGCAGCGTAGTTGTTGTAGTGATTTTGTAGTGAACGGTATGAGATTTTGATAATCAAATTTCACTTGCTATTATCTCCGTGGAAGGTATAAGGTCTGTCTTTAGAAGCGGACGGATCGGAATGTGTCATAACAGCAACGGAAATTTGCTGTTATCTCCCGCGTAAGAAATAGAATGAAATATTAGTCTTTAGGAGCGGACTAATCGGTCTTTAGCAGACTAATTTGAAGGTGACATGTTATTATGCGTTTTCATTAATGAGATGAGTTTGCTGAAAATAAATATCTGTGACAATAGGTACTGTTAATGCATATGTAGTTGTATCAGTAATTTTTGCTACCACCACATGATTTTTTGCTAAAGTGTTTGTAATGCGATCACTTACAACTAGCATTGTAAGCTACTTAGTGACCTCAATCTGTGCGGCTTGGTATTACCAGCTACAACACATTGCATTTGTTTGTTACTTGAACCACTATCCTATGCAAATGTGGAGCGCCTAGGGTTGAGATTTCTGCACCGGCAATTCTGCTTCACGTATGTAAGGATACCAAAGCAGTTAGTGGTACTCTTCTACGGTGGGTTTGCAAGATGGCAGGTTTAATGGCATTAGAGTCATTATTGAGGTACCAGTGCCATCATCATGTTGCTATGGTGGTATACACAGAAAGAAGAATGATCGTGTATTGGTGTGGGCGTTGAAGACCTCGTCTGTTATTGTGTCTTTAGTGTATAATCTCTGATGTAGTCGCCCTTTAGGATACTGATGAGGCGGTCATGTACAATATCGGTACCAAAGCGAAAGGAACGTTTACAAAGCCCAGCCTTCAAGCAACCTCCTTTGATGCTTTCTACAGCCTTATTCGAATCAGTTAAGCTATATGAACGTTAAATAAATAAATTATGTAGACCGGCGTTATCTATGCCTGCGGTGTGTATGAGTCGCCTACTCAGCAAAGATTCTAACAGGATAATCGTCGCTGTACATTCCATGCTCCTCTTCAGTTAGTAGTCTTAACTTCATCGACTTGTTGAAGTTTGGAGCAACAATAGGCTCACCATTAGGGCCCAAGATCTCGCCGTTGATCACGGACTGAGGAACCTCCTTCAAAGCGTCGGTTAGCTGGAACTTCTCCTCAGATGCAACAGTCAATTGCTTGACACCTTCTTCGCCCTTTGGCAATCTCGAGTTGGCTTCACTTCCTAGAACAAGCAAGCTTCCCACCTTAGGTTGCGTAAAGGCAATGGTACGTGGGTAGTTTCTTCTTGTATCTCTCTTAAAGTAGCTGTTTTCCACAATGTCACCTGCTGGAATGGTCTTTGGCTCCTTGTAAACTTGTGTATTAGATGCCGGAGATGGAACTCTGTAGTAAGGAACGTACGGGTTACCAGACGATCTGTTTGGCACACAGACCAACCACTTTCTCAGGGTCTCAAAGATGCCCTTTGATCCGGTAGTGTACTTCTTGAAGATAGGAACAGGACCTCCACTCATTGTGTGCTATTTGTGTACTCAGGTCTAACAACACTTATCAGCAAAGCGAACGACAACAGTTTTTAAGCAGAGAGTTTTTTTTCCTGAATTCTCTGCGCGCTGTGATTGGGCCGGGTAAGGAAGAGTGTGGAAGAGAGCGAGTGTGAGAGAGCGAGTATGGAGAGCGAGTGTGAGAGAGCGAGTGTGAGAGAGCGAGTGTGAGAGAGCGAGTGTGAGAGAGCGAGTGTGAGAGAGCGAGTGTGAGAGAGCGAGTGTGAGAGAGCGAGTGTGAGAGAGCGAGTATGGAGAGCGAGTGTGAGAGTAAGAGAAACTTTTCTATGGAAGGAAAAATCACACAGCGAGTGAGGAAGCAAGGGAAAAACGTAGGTGCTCTCTTTGGACAGCGAGCGTTAGCCAAAAAAAAAAAAAAAAAAAAAAAAAAAACCGAAAAAAATAACAGAAAAATAACAAAAAAAAAACTGAGAGCGAGCGAGAAACGGCACGAGAGGAGGAACCCAGAAAAATCTCTCCGAAAAAAAAAAAGTATACCATCCACCTGCGCCCAACCGCTGGAACCTGACAGAGTGGCGAGCCTCAGTGTGGCTTGTACTTGTGTCTCTGCTCGGCAGATAGATTTTTATGTGGCTTGTACAATTCTCGAATATGTGGCTCTCTTCATTTGTACCAGAATCTAACTACGTTGGCAGTAAAGCAGCCCAAAGCCAATGAGACGTCTAAGACAATACCGCACACTAAGAGACGATGACAAGTACTCGGAGTTGCCTGATAACTACCAGGACGATGTGGTAGAGGAGTGTGTCATAGACGCCAGAGAGCAGGCGGCAGAGAATGATAGTGCATTTGATGAAGATTTAAATCAGAGTACAGACATGGATACAGACACAAGCATAGATACAGATACGGAAGATAAGCTGGTCTCGCATATAGTTTCGATTCCCGAGGTGGATGCTGGCGATATGATTGATTTGGCAAATCAGATTCTTCTTTCTAGAGGCAGCAGTGACAGGTTGTCTTTCCGAGACCAGTATGGCCGAGACCGAATCAACGCCGTCAGGATTAGATTTCCCCTTCTGAGCAGGCCTCAGGAGGTGGAGATTGCTAGGGACATAATCCTAGAGCACGAGAGAAACGGGAACACCGAGTATCGGCTTCGACGGCTGTCAGAAGCCGATGAGCATCATCGGTCGACATTGCGCTACACTCTCGCAGGCGATAACGCCCGCAGGTTGCATCGGCAAAACTCTTTTCAGGAGCGTCAGTTGAACGAGAGGCCATTCTGGATGGAGTGTGCTGACTTCATGACGATAGCGTTCTTTTTGTTGATTGTGTTTCGTCTTATTCGCAACGCTTTGAGCCTTACATCGTTCTCGACTGACATCCTCCAGGATACCATCGACTACATCGAGCAGGCGAAAGTCTCCGAAGGCCAGAATAAGTCTCAGCCCAATTCACTAATACGGCGGTTTGGAGAGATCATCGACAGAGAATTTCCCTCCTTGGGCGTCTCCACAAGAATCATCCTCACACTCTGTACATTCTATCCATATATGGCGATCTCGTCCAGTTTCATGATTGCTTCGTTTGCATTCTCCATTTACTGTGTAGCCTTTTCAGTCGGCAAGCGGTGGAGAAATATCGAAGAGTTTTTGTCGTCCATCGTCAAGACTGGCGAAAAGTGTATATAGTTCTATGTATGTGGGGTAACACGAATCGGAAGTAGACGCATCTTTGTTCATACTGCAGGAATTTCTGTAGACGATGTTGGCTGTACTGCTCATTCATAGAGAAGCTTTTGTGTTTTTGATTTTTTTGATTTTTTCGTTTTTAGAGAGTCTGTCTATCTTTCACCTGGCCACCTTAATACCAGGTCTGTGCCACCTGCATTTACCTATAGCCTTAACTTCTCCAATTCATGACTGGCCTACTACAATCCGGTGCACTTCACTTAAGCTCTGTACTCGGTCCAGACAAAGCCTTTTTCTACACTACGATTTTTTGGTCACCTTTTCTTAATCTCTCCCATTATCCCACACTTGCATTATTATCTCTTACTTAGTGCTCTGTCCTAATATCTGGTTCTGCCCTGCTGTGCGCGCTCTAAACTTTTTCAGTTCATCTTCGACGAGCAATGCATGCTTGATATAGCTATAGTACGATCTGTTATCATGCCTCCTAAACGTAACATTTCGCAGAGCAGGTCGAAGTCCTCGACGCCTGAGCCGATGGGTGTTACTGTAAACGGTACAGCATCCAAAGTGACGGCTGCCGTGTTGAAAAGACGTCGTGAAGGCCGAATCAGAGCCATGGAGAAGCTCCAGAGTCGGCTAGATGAATTAGGAATCGGCAGGATGGAGGAGACTAATAACTTGCCCTTCTCTTCGATTCCGTCGATCCCATTAATCAACCAGAAGAACTACTTCACAGACTACCTTAAGAAGGATGAGCACTTTCGGATGATTCGCCAAATGAAAGAAAGAGTGGTAGAAGCAAGGATGATTAAGAAGCGCAAGCAGAACTCTGATAAGCTGAAGGGACAGGACATCATCAGCCGTTTAAAGCATTCGTCTCCTGGTCCAGGATCCAGTTATGGAGGCGGTAGCAGCACTGCGGCTTCTACAGCCAATTCTAGTGAAGTTGACGAAGACGACTATGAGGAGACTCACGGCCATTCGTACGACAATATCATTGTTCTACACCCAGGGTCGGAGAATATTCGTGTAGGATTGTCCACTGATGCAGGCCCAAAGGTGGTGAATAACCTAATTGCATACAAGTTGGTGGATAAGAAGAGCGACTACGTGTCAACCGTTGATCCCAAGAGGAGTACCGATGCATCAGGCGAGATTTTCATCGATGACAGTCGGTACTTGAAAAACAAGAAGGCAATTACATCAAGCTTTAAAGAAAGAATGAGATACTACAAGCGGAGGATCATGCCAAATTCGCACGAAACATGCTATAATTTCAACGCTCGTGTTCAACCGGAGATTATTCCTGATCACAACGACATCCACAAGGTAGACTATTTATCCACCGAAAATGCCCGGAATTGTGTTATAGGAGAAGAGGTCTTACGATTGGACAATGTTAATGACTGGTTGGTGAGATCTCCGTTTCTAAGAGGCCAGTTCAATGACCATGACTTGACTTACAGCTCACGGCAAGAGATTCTCGGGGATATCGAGTTGATACTTCTGAATGCTTTTGATAAGTATTTCAACATCACCGACAGGAAGAATTTGGCCAATTACAGCTGTGTCTATGTTATTCCAAATCTGTACGAGAAGTCTTACGTGGAGACGATGGCCGACTTTTTGCTAAACACTCTAGGCTTCAAGCAGATCGCATTCATACAGGAAGGAATGGCATCAACGTTTGGATCGGGTATTAGTGCGGGCTGCGTCGTGGATATTGGTTCCAGTTCTACCAAAGTTTGTTGCATTGAAGATGGTTGTATAATCCCTAACTCTCAAGTTGAATTGAGCTATGGCTCAGCTGATATTACAAGATTTTTCATCAAGAACTTGCTTGCTCAACAATTTCCTTACAAAGAAATCAATCTCAACAATCTTGATGACTGGAAGCTGGCAAATGATATCAAGAAAAGCTATACAACTTTTAATGACGTCAATGTGGCAGTGCAGTTGTTCAACTTTACAACACGTCTGCCTTCTAGAAGGGCTGAGAAATTCGAGTTTAAGTGCTTCGACGAAGTTATGGTGTCGCCGATGGCTCTCTTCTATCCAGATGCGTTTGTGGATGACGAAGAAAATGGTGATTCCAGCTACCAGCAGGCAGTGTTGGTTGGAAAGATGTCACCAAACAGAAAAGTTAGGGTTCAGGGGTTATTCGAAAATGATGCCGGCGTATTTGAAGGATATGAGAACGATGACCCAGACTCTTTGTTGCAGGTGCTACAATTGAAAGGAAAGCTAATGTGTGACATGGATCTGACCAAGATTGTAGGTGTGTTATGCCGTCTTGGAGATGAAGAAATTAATGGTGGCGGTAATAGACGAAAGCATAGAGGATTCAGAAATGGTAAGCCTTTAATTGAGGAAAGGATCGATTCCAGTAAGATTGGTGATTGTAACAGCATCTTTAGAACAAACATGACCCCACTGGATAAAGCCATTATTGAATCTATCACGGTTGCCGGATACAACGACCAGCAGCGGTTGGAGAAGCTATACACAAATATCAATGTTGTTGGAGGTGGATCTAAAATCGAAGGTCTGGAGGGAATCCTTTTGGATCGACTCAATATTAACCGTCCTCCTATACTAGGTTGCAACAAGTTGGAAGAAATCGTGAATCTTTTGAAGGTGTGGAAAGAGGAGTTCTCCAGGAATGAAGCCAACAAAGACTCGAAATTTAAGCTCACCAAGTCGCAGATGCAACAGATCACCAATTTGGTGAACAACTCCCAGTTGATCAACATGGAAATTCTTTCGAATGCCAAAGATATCGATCCTGGCACGTTAACCTGGAAGGGAGGTTCTGTTTTTGCCAGGTTGAAGATTATCGATGAGATGTGGTTGGGGCAAGAGGACTGGGACCGCTTAGGCTCAAGATGCCTTAATTATGTAAGTTTGTTCAACTACTGATAAAAAATAGAGGGAAAATATGATGCAAAGCGGAGAATGAAAGCAATGGTTTTTGATTAGCTTGTAGCCATTATAGATAGTGTGTAGTAGCTTTCAGGTTACTACAATAGGCTTGTTTCGATTTTGAATACCGGTGCAGTTATACTAGACTATAGCACAAAAATTCAGGTCGAGGTGTCCAATTGGACTGCATATACACTAACGCTATCCCCGTGGTTGTATAGGATTTTGTGCATGTGTGGGGTCAAGCGATTATCAAGGTAACAGCCAGAGTGGATCGGCAATTGGTTTCAGTTTATTTCCTGGCATGTGTAACTCCGAGGACGGGAGCTTCCGCCCCGAGGGTTCTACGACTACTTTCATAGTTTGTTTCAGTAGCAATTGAGCAGATCACCAAGGCTACTTTCAGGGCATCACAGCCTGCACGGATGCCGTGAAAATAGATTGAGTCGGATTTCCACCGCTGGAATTTTTCACTTCCCCAGTTTTTCAATTCCCCGTTTTTTCGCTGCGCACTCTTCGGTTGTGGGGAAAAGTGCGATCCTGGCGGTGCGACGTCCCGGTTTCTTTTTCCTACTCAGTGCGAGGTCGTTCAGTGATCTATCCAAGGAGAATATCCACCCGACCGATGACGGGAGTAAGGAAACCTACCCGGACTTGACGTGGGTAGTAGGTGGTTTTTTGTAGTGCAGCGGCCACAGCTGCTGCTCACTTTTCACAGCATAATTGAGGCTGCTATTGGTAGTAGTGAAAGTGAAGGCCAAGAGCAAGGTGCATCTACAGAAAGAAGGCCAAGGGGTGTAGCGGCCCGATAAAGGCATATGCCAGGACGAGCGGCGACCGGCGTGGAAAGCAGAACTCCAGTGCAAGAACGGGGTGCGCGGTGGAAGCCAGTGCAGCGGGTCGCGGCGCGCAGCCATGATTGGTTTACGTGGTGACAAACGCTTGTGCGTGCGGTCGTCATGATGTGGAAGGAGGGATAAGGCAGGCATGAGGGATGAGCGCAGCTACGGGTGGGAAGCGGCAGCGGCAGTAGCAAGAGCAGTAAGAGCAAGAAAATGCACTAGACGTAAACGGCTAGCACACAGTTTACGGCAGCATATCATGATATACGCTGGCAAGGAATTGAGCAGCAGCAGCTCTTCTAGCACTGGAAGCAAATTGAGTCTGTATGGAATCTGCAATAAGTGGTGGGTCGACCATCCGCCGTCGGCTCGTCAACCACCGATTGATTGTTCTTCTCATCACCTCAAAAAAAAAAAAAGCCAATCACTCCATCCGCCGTACGTCAATCGATACATTACGGGCATGCGCTCTCCTTTTCTCCACCGCGGAGTCTCCCCCACCTTCTTTCCCACCGCGCGCGCTGCGTAAGGTCTGCACCGATGCGGGAGTGATGGCTGATGTGTGTCGAAGTAGAAATTCCCTCCCCACGATCTTAGCCTCTGGTTAGATACTTCTTTGTTTCCTAGATTTTTTCCTCTCCGCTCGTCTGTTTGTTTCCTGGATTTCTCAACCATTTGTCAGGGCCCTTATTATTCTTGTTTATATCCAGCTGCCTTCGAGTTATATCAATATCCATTGTGCACCATGTTTAAGAGAGCATTTTCCACCTCCAGAGTTGCCAGAAGCTATGCTGACACCATCAAGAACTTGAAGATCAACAAGGACACCAAGGTCATCTACCAAGGTTTCACCGGTAGACAGGCCACCTTCCATGCCCAGCAGGCTTTGGACTACGGCACCCAGATCGTCGGTGGTACCAACCCTAAGAAGGCTGGTCAGATGCATCTAGGAAAGCCTGTCTTTGCTACCGTTGCCGAGGCCATCAAGGAGACCGGCGCCACTGCTTCTGGTATCTTTGTTCCTCCTCCTGTCGCTGCTGCTGCCGTTGAGGAAGCCATTGAGGCCGAGATTCCATTGGTCGTCTGTATCACAGAAGGTATTCCTCAGCAGGATATGTTGAGAATCTCTCAGATCCTCAGAACCCAGTCCAAGACCAGATTGGTCGGACCAAACTGTCCTGGTATCATTGCTCCTGAGCAGTGCAAGATCGGTATTATGCCACAAACCATCCACAAGAGAGGTAAGGTCGGTATCGTGTCAAGATCCGGTACTCTTACCTACGAGGCCGTTTCCCAAACCACTGAAGTTGGTTTGGGCCAAACCTTGGTCATTGGTATGGGTGGTGACCCATGTCCCGGCACCAACTTCACAGATGCTCTTACCTTGTTCATGAACGACCCAGAAACCGAGGGTATTATCATGATCGGTGAGATTGGTGGTACTGCTGAAGAAGAAGCCGCTGACTTCTTGATAGAGCACAACTTGTCCAGAAAGGTTCCAAAGCCTGTCGCCTCCTTCATTGCCGGTGTTACTGCTCCTCCAGGAAGAAGAATGGGACATGCCGGTGCTTTGATTTCCGGTGGTCAGGGTACTGCCCAATCCAAGATTGCCGCTTTGACCAAGGCTGGTGTTGCTGTTGTTCCATCTCCAGGCCAATTGGGTAAGGCTTTATACGATCAATTTGTTGAGAAGAAGTTGTTATAAACAAAATAGTGAACTTTCTATTCTAATAGATAACTAGACCTGGCCGTACGGCTAGATGCTTGGCTTTTTCTTATTTAAATTCTTATGAAATAAAGTGTTTGATGAGACGAGTAGTAATTGGCGCTTTGTTTGTGGAGAGCATCCGAGTGTTTGGTAGCAGTATGCAACATCTTCTCTGATCTAAATGGTCTTAAGCCCCATTACTTCAGAATCTTCTACAATGTAGGCCAAACGAACCACCTATTATCAATTATCGTATGGGGTTTCTATTTTTTTCCCTCCCTATGTATTTCTATGAATATCTATGCAATTAATTATTCCTATTTATGGAGTCCCTCAAGCTTCCACTTCCATGTCTTCAAATTATTCTGCAATTCCACCAACCGTGCAATCTTTGGATTGACGATTTTCGCATCGCCTGTCTTCATCCGCTCAAGTTCTTTATATAGTTTGAAATAGGATCGATACCAGTCTTGATATTTCAAGATGAGTTGACGAATGTCCTCATCGTTTCTAACTAGTACCATTGATTTCGGTGCCTTGGGTAATTTTCTTGGTGTATTTGCCACCTTAATTTTCTTTCTATTAGATTCGTCGGGGTTATCACCATCCTCGCTCTCAGAGTAGGAGGTCAGTGGTGACGATTTGTTGGATCTTCTGGCCGACGACGCTGTGGACACAGTGGATGCTGCTGAAGATGACGATATATCAGAGATTGTTCTTTTCTTTCGAACAGGATGTGGCTTTCCTGCCTCTGTATCACTCTGAACTGCTCCTGACTCATGCTTTCCGTGTCTGACGGCGATTGGGTCATCGTCGTCGTCCTCAAGGTAGCCGTCATCGGAAGCAGAGGTAGAACGAGGAGGAGGAGTGTGAGATTTGAGGGCAGGCTTTGCTTGCGCCTGCTTGGAAGGTGAAAGCGACCTGTGCCTCTTCTTTGGTGAGTTATGGTGGCTGGACTTGGAGCTTTCATTAGAGTTGGACCTGGATATTGGCTTTAGCTGTGGGTAAGGAGCCAGCTGAGGAGTGCCGGGTCTGGACCTGCTGCTGCGGACAGCCCGTTTCACCGGGAGAACGGTGATAGGCGTCAACTTGACCCTAGAAGGGCTGTCGTTCTGGGACTTTGAGGGCGAGGAGTCCGGAGTCGGCTTCTCCTTGTAGACCTTCTCGGGTATTATGAGATCGTGGGTGTTGTTGGTGACTAAAAGCCGGAACGGATCGTTGTGGGCGTACCCGAGCGAGTCCAGGTAACGCTCGAGCTTTGGAGAAGGAAAGTTGTTCTTTATGAGAGAGAGCATTTGTGGGGTGACAGAACCGGCGCTGACGACCTCGTGGAAGATCGAGCTGAGGGTGCCGGCCGAGGCGTCCTTAAAGGCCGACTGCAAGTCCGAGAGCGTGGAGAGCTGGTTCTGTCTGGCGGCCAAGAACCTGATGACCTTTATTTTCAATGCATATCTCTCTATCGGAGAGATGGCGGCGGCCGACAAAGCGAAGTTCTTTCCAGCCAGCTGAGCAGGCTTGAAGTTGATAGGATTGAGTCGGTAGCTGACAAGCCCCATGTTGAGGCAGATCTGCTGGGGCGTCCGGCCAGACGGCACAAGCCCGTGGTAGACGTCGACGTTGCTCTCCTTGAGGCAGCTGACTCGCACGACTTTGGAGTTGGCAAGCTTGAGTCCGGTGACCTGGTTGTTGCGTACCACCAGCTTGATGGAGTGTGGGTTCTGGGCGTAGAGCTGGAGCATGTATAGCATCTGGTCGTTGCTGAGCTTCATGAGCATGTTAAGTGGTGATTGCGACGGGCATTGCGATGGGCATTGGTGTCCCTGTGGCCGGTGCTGGCTGGGAGGCGGCTGGTCAGGAGGCTGGTCAGGCGGTGGATTGAGCGGCAGAAGCCTGGAAAAGAGCTGGGGCATTTGTAGGCAGAAAGGCTGATCTGGAAAAGTGCAAAGCAGTAGAAAAGTAGAACTGGAGAGCAGATTGACTAGCCAGACGGATGAAGAGTGCAGGTAATGCGCAGCAGCTCAGAATAGTCGAAGACGAGAAAACGAGAAACCGAGAAACTGCCTGCGCAGGCGGTGATGATCAGCAGATTGGGTACCGGTCTTTTTCTAAATTAAGAAACTGTGCACTGCACTCCACACACACAGGGGTGAGAGGAGCTTCGGAATGTATTATGGTGCAGCAAGAAGAAGGAAAGTGCAGTCTACAAGGGTGCGCATCAGAAGGCAGTATGGCAGCATGGCGGCCAGGACCGGAGTACCCGTGGGGTTGCTAGCATATCTGGCTGTGGGTGGGGGCCTGTGGTGGAGGAGATGGTGGCAGGTCATGTATATCAAGTTGGTAGCAGAGCAGGTAGCAGAGGAAGTGGTAGAGTGCGGTGTGCGTGTGCGGTGTGGCATGCCAGTGTGGCTGTGTGAGGCTGGGGCAACAAGCAGCGGTAGCGGCTACGTCTATACTGCAAATCTGGCGTAGGCTCCTGTCTGGTCGTGCTGCTGGCAGTCAGAGTATGGCCTTGTGTTACATGGCGTTAAAGCGGGTAGCTACTTTGGCGAAGGCAACGAATGATCGGAGGAAGTTTGACATTGGGAAGAGAGAGAGAGAGAAAGAGGAAATTAACAAACAATATTCCACTGTTCACAATACAAACTGGTTTATCGAAAAAAAAAAAGCTTATTGTAAAGAAATCAAGAAAAAACAAAAAAAAAATCAGTTTTATTCAAATTTGGTCTCTTTGAAATCGTAGAGATTACTGCAAAAATATTGACTTTTGAAATTGTTTTTAAATAAAAGAAAGAGACTTAAAAGATGAGAAATGAGGACAGTCTGGTCTGGCCGCGTCGATCGTCCTCGCGTGAAGTGTATGACCACCCAGATTCTGTCGTCCTCCTTCAAACGTTTGCAACTATAGTTATACCATAATGGATCCTTTCGAAGACGTGTATCAGGATGGCCTGGCACAGCTCGAGAACCTGAAGACAATCTCGCCGAACTCGATTGACTTTAACAACTTCAAGACCGAGCTCATCGACACAATCAGCAACCTTGACGACGCTTTGGAAGCCGTCAAGCAGTCCAAGAAGCGGTCGCAGGCTGGAAACGGCAACGACAGCTACTCCAATATAGACAGCTTCGAGTTGAATGAGCGAGAACACAAGTTGGCCGATCTTAAGAGCCAGTTCAACCAGATCATGAAAAACACCCACCTTCAAGGCCACTACTCGGATAATCCGTTTGATGACTCCAACCAGATAGAGGACCAATCAAACAACAAGCCGCTTCCTCCTTCGCTGCACGAGAATGGCGATGGTAGCGGACAGTCCGACTCCTACAATGAGTACCACCAGCAGTTGCTCCAGCAGCAGGATGACATCATATCTAATGACTTGACTACGTCCATCCAGAGGCTACACAACCAGGCTCTAACCATAGGCGACGAGTTAAACTACCACCATGAGCTTCTAGATGACGTGGATACCGAGGTGCAGAGGCTCAACCTCAAGTTAGTGGGAAACGGTATAAAGAAGATCGACAATTTCCTAGCCAACAACAGGCGTGGAAGCAACTGCTGCATTGCAGTCCTAATAGCAGTGCTTGTGATAATATTGGTATTGCTAATAATCCTATAATGAGTAGTGTATACTAGAGTCTAATGATATTATTGGCCAAATCTATAACAAAGAGTAATAAATAATAATTAAATAATGTTGTTTTCGTTCTCTCTATTTAAACACCCATGTTCCGCTCTTTCCCCCAGTCTTCTTCACCATCCGGCAATTTCCTATTACCATCTGCTTGTCAACGGCCTTGCACATGTCGTAGATCGTGAGCAAGCAAACTTGTGTTCCCGTCAACGCTTCCATCTCAACCCCTGTCTTCCCGTCACACTCCACCACGCACTCGACATCAATTCTATTCTCCTGTTCGATAACTTGTATAGCGACTTCGATCTTGGTAACACTGAGAGGATGACAAAGCGGAATGAGTTCAGATGTCTTCTTGGCACCCATTATTCCAGCAATACGTGCAACCGATATAACATCTCCCTTTTTGTTACCATTAGATTTGATTTGCTCGATCGCCATGTTGTTACTAAACTTGATGCTACCTCTGGCAACCGCCGTTCTGTGAGTCACTTGTTTTTCATGAACATCAACCATTCTGGCCTCTCCAGACTCTGTGATATGCGTCAACTTCGACCCGGTAGAATAGTATCTCCTACCTGCCACATGTTAGTATCAACCTCCGATCAAAATCATCGGTCTATTAGGCATGTCCTTAAGCTGATCAAGACCCGCATGCTTCTCTTTCTTCAACTTCACTGCTTTGCCGATTTCATTCAATATTTCCTTATCCGTCTTGCCTGATCTCATCATATCCCTTAAGGAAACCTCCTCGTTGCCAAAAAGACAAACCTTGAGATTTCCGTCACTGGTAATCCTCAAACGGGTGCAGGTAGAGCAGAAATTAGAGGTCATCGAAGTGATGAACCCGATCCTACCTTGGAACCCCGGAATTTGATAAGTCTTGGCAGTCTCACCGACCTTGTGCTTCAACGGATGCATATCTGGATATGCTGCAGTAATTCTATCAAGCATCTCCTCGAAAGTGAACATTTTCTTGTCCGACCATTTGTTTCCTGAGAAGGGCATGTACTCTATAAATCTAACCTCCAAAGGATGGTCTTTAGTGAGCTGCACGAAGTTCAAGATTTCATCATCGTTGATGTTGCGCAGAACCACAACGTTCACTTTCACTTTAGGTATGTGCAACTCCAGCGCTTTATGTAAAGACTTAAGAACAGCCGAAAGACCGTTCCGCCTTGTGATTATTTGAAACTTACCGTTTATCATGGTGTCCATGCTGAGATTCAAGGCCGTCAATCCATTGGCAAAAAGCTTCGGCAACTTCCGATGCAATGCTAGTCCGTTGGAAGTCATGCATATCTCGTCGATACCTGGAATCTGGTGCAATTGCTTGACAATATCAATGATGTCCTTTCTAACGGTGGGTTCACCTCCAGTTAATCTAATCTTGTGTACTCCTTGGGATGCAAAGATTCGGGCCAGCCTGATGATCTCATCGGTGGTGAGGAGCTTCTCCGAAGGCGAGAGCTCAACACCTTCAGCAGGCATGCAGTAAGTGCATCTCAAGTTGCATCTCTCCGTAACAGAAATTCTGAGATAGTCATGATGTCTGCCATAGGTATCAGTCAAGAATTCCGAAAATGGTTTGATCTGCTGCGCTCTGAATTTCTGCAATCTGGCACTTGGTGTCTTCTGTTGAGGTAGTTCATCTATACTTGGTGCAGGTGGATTTGGTACCTTGAGAGGATTCAACGGAGACAGCCTTGTGACGGAGTACGATAGCCTCCTCAGAAAGCCAAACGGAATCTTAGACTTTGGAAGCATTTGGCGGTCTATCTACAAAAAATATCAACAACAAATCGACGAGAAACCTTTGAATGTTAAGGAAAAAGATGGACAGCACGAGAAGCGGAAAATATCAAAATTTTGCTTGCGGCCGCGCCCGAAGTGCTAGATAAGATAAGACAGACCGTTAGCAGGTTAGCAGATACTTCATATGAGGTGTTTAATAACTCGATTCAGAGGTGGAAACAAGAGTTTAAAATGTTGCCGCATGTAAGAAACGTTGCTGTTTCAGTGATGGCGGAGTGGCAACGTGTGGGAAACATGAAGCATGATATGCTATTGGATCTTGGGGAAGTAGTGCATATCTCTGTGAAAGATATCACAGATACAGTCGGTACTGACAGATACCCTCGGGATGAGATCCTATTTGCGGTTTTTAGTGTGATTTTTGGCCACACGTTCAGACCCAACCTAGAACAGTTGAAGCACAAAAATGAAACTATGTGACCAACGAGCAATTCGGATAGACGCCTGTAAGTCCAAAACTCCTCGTATAATTTCCAGCTAAGCGCCGAACGTATATTTCAAGTCGACCATTGTAGAAGCATGGTATTTTAAGCGTATCATTATGTCACTGCTTTCGGCGGCCATGGAAAGATTAGAAGTAGGGCAGAGGACTCTAGGCATGTAGACTAGAAGATTAGAAATCCTTGAGGATACCTGGTACAGCAGAACACAACTACAACTACACCGCTGTCACAACCTAAGGCTGTCTCAAAAGAATATGCACATGAAGGAACATATGCAACCATCTTGCGGGGATCCTGCTCACTTTGAAAGACTTCTAGACATTCAAAAAGAGTGTCTACACCACATATTCTACGTCCTAGCCTTTATCCTCAGCTTGGGTGTCCCCTCGTACTACATGCAACAACACTTCTTCTGGCTTTCAGTTTCCGCTCTGCTTCAAGTTGACTTATCACTGGACTCCACTTTCACTTGATTCAATGGATCTGTAGTAGTCTAAACACAACTTGCACACAAATGCCGTCATCTACCCAGTAAATTTGATCTTACCTTCCTGGCTTATATACACCTCTATATTGGGCCTCATAGTAACCACATTTTCCTCACCACCTCATCACAGCTTTTCGCCTACCAACAACCCTCTCTACGCAGACAAATACTCAGATATTTTCACTATTATGGACACAAACGAAACTGAAGAGAGAAGACCCATTCTTAGTAGAAATGTCTCGAGATTGGAATACCTAGATACAAAGGGCCAGAAATTGGATCTTCGGGCACACCAGAGAACTTATCAGGGTGCGTATATTAGAACCTGTTTAGGGTGTTTATCGTTCTCACTTTTGGTGATGAAGCTCTTCTCAAAGGAGTTTATGCCCATTGGTCTGGTGTTTCAGGTATATGCGTTGATCATCTGTGTGGTAGGCTACTTCCGATCGAGGAACATGGATGTGTACTTTATTAACTTCAACGATCCGGAGTGGTTCAGAAACTACAACTTTAAGAGCAACGACATCGATCAGATCGAAGAGAGATACTACTTTAAGACGAGTGGCAACGTGGTGATTTGGCTATTTATGATTACTTTCGGCTGCTACCTGACGCTTTTCGTTCTTTTGGCCAGGATATAGAGCATCTCATTTAGTAATGGAATGTGCAGCGATAGATACGACACTGTAGGAGGACAGATCAGAAGGGCTGTCTCGACAGGACCGGGGCGGGATACTAGTGACTTCGGCATCGGCACAAGCACAACTGGAAACAAGCCTAGCTTCACATGCAGCAACACTAGGCATCGTCATCGCAACAAGCTCCATTCCATGGGCTTGACCTACATTCTACTCTCCTGTACTACACATCTTTTTATTTTAACTATAACTAAATCTTGTAAATAGTTTACTCCTCCTTGATGCCACCAGCACCGCTGGTCTCTGCCTTCTGAATGGAGGCTTTGTCAGTCTTGACAGAGTTGTTGGCCAAGCCAGAGAACAGACCTGGAGCAGCCTTGAAAGGTCTCTTCAAGTCACCAACAGCAGGCTTGCCAAACAAATGGATCTTGACAATGTTGGACTCTAGAGCTCCCTTCAAAGGAGATATGGACTGCATGACCAAAGGATTGCCAAACTTCATATACAAGTGCATGAAGGCCATCATGGCGATTCCGGTGAAGACACCCTTGATGGCGCCATGGATCTGCTTAAGATCGTAGTCCTTGACGCTGGTGACGACAAGTTTGGACTCAGTCTCTCCAGCCATCGTGTTAGGTGGCTCAACGTACTTGAGCGTGGTCAAGTCGTTCTTCTTGAGGATGAGGAATCGAGTGACCAAGTAAACACTTAGGGTAAGAAGGGTACCGACGATGTATGCCACTCTAACGTAGAACAAGGTGGTAGGGTCGGTGAAGTCTAGCTTTCTTGACACCTGCATGGTGACAAGCATCAAGAGAAGGTTGGAGATTGCTGGGTTCATTCTTATTCTGCCTTTACGCCTTGGTATCAAGATGAACAGCTGGTCAATATGGCAAAATTTTTCAAATCTACTACGGCGCGTCCACCACACTATTATCCACTGGGGCACGCTTGCCTCTGATAAGTGTGGTGGAAGCAGAGCGATAAGGTGGCATGGCATGGTGGAATTTGCGAGAGAAGGTTCGAGACCAAGTGGAGAGAGAATAACAAGCAGGAAGAGAGGTGATATACGGTAGGAGAGGCGATCAGGAAGGAGACGGTCAAACGGAAAGAAAACCAACTTCGTGGTATACGATGGCGGCAACAGCAAGACATGCACAAACATGGTCGCTGCTTGGCCACGACGGAGATATACGTACTGGTATATCAGTTCCAAGTTTCGAGGAACCGAGGTGTTGAAAAATGGCCGCGCAATCAATGGGGAGTTCGTTGTGTCTACTGCTCGGCTGCTACTGTCCGGCTCTGCTACTGCTCGGCTGCTACTGTCCGGCTCTGCTACTGCTCGGCTGCTACTGCTCGGCTGCTACTGCTCGGCTGCTGAAGATCCGCCACGCAGCTATATAAACCCTCTGTTTCACCAAGCACAACATCTATTACCAGCGCCGGTGCACTGCTTCACTACTTTCGTCCACCAGGCTCGGTCTTTTACTATTGCTGTTCATTCCTGCTCTTCACATGGCGCCGCTCCGCTCCGCACAGGACCTCCTCAGCCAGACTCAACATATTTTTCCGAGTCCGCGGGTCTGAGGAGAAAAAAAAACCAGAAACGCTGGACGATAGTAGTATCAGGCTTTCGAACTCAAGAAAGTAGAAAGCCACAGTACCAATATCATGTAGCCAGCCCGCTTACTTCGCTCTACTCTGACTGCTGTAACTCCATGAAAGAAGCGCCTCTTTCAATAAACCTATATAGCGATATCCCTGCCCTAGAAAATAAACGATGTCCGGCTAATCTTATCGAACTGCTTCCACCAGCTCCTGGCCCCAATTGACTTCTTCGAGTACTCGTCGGAATTACTCATCGACGACCACTCTTCCTTTAAAAATTCATTCAACATCTCCACGTTGCGGAAACTCAAACTGTGAAACGATTTCCCAATGAGGTACTTCACAAACTCTTGCTGGTCCTCTCTTCTGCAGTGAGCACCGATAACCAATAGTGGGAAAAGCATGCAATGATCCAAAATGTACTTGTCTTTGGAATCTGCTGCCATATCCACAGGACCTATTCTCAATTTCTGGATGAAGTGATCTACAATCTCCTGTACCCTTGGATCGTCCAAACGTCTGCTCAACAGAACACGATTGTAGTATATTAATCCAACATCTGCAAAGCCCGACACAAAAATATTCCAAGGATCCTTCTTCTTGGGAGAACTCATAACACGAAACAACTGCACCACAGGTTGGATGCTGTCCAACCGCTCAGGAGTACCTCTCTTCAATAGAAAGCCATCATTGGCGAGAGCCGTTAAGTTTTCCTGAACGATCAAGAAAGGATCGTCGATCGCTAGTGTTCCAAACCAGCAGTCACATCCAGCAAAGTTGTACCAGTTAGTTTCTTCCAAACAAGCAGGGCAATCTCCGGTAAGTAGACAGTAGATCGAGTCCATTGTACTAAATATTGAGATCAACCGAGCCGTCAGAGGACTCTTATCGTAGAGAGTAAATAGAAAGTCGGGGTCATTAGCAATTAACTTTTTTAGAATCGATCGGGCGCCAAACAAATGTGCTGGAACCATGTTGTACTGACTAAAGTCGATGACGCCGTCCAATGTGCTCAATAAAATGCACGAGTTGAGTAGGGTCTCTAACTTCATGACTATGTTGGGCATGCGGACAATAGCATTGTCTTCGGCAGTCTCCTTAATCTCTGCCGCCAACAACTTGACGGAATGGGTTTTCTTTTGTTGGATTTCTTCCTGGGATATCAAAATCCGGTGATCATTGTACATATGATACGTAGTTATCGTCCCCACTAAACTTTGCAAAACCGGATCGGAAGTAATTGCGTCCATATCCAAGGCAGCAAGTGGTTTGCCATAGGCATGCAACTTGGCAATCAAAATGTTTTGGAAATAGACAAACTCCTCTCCAAACGATATCTGAGATGCCGGGTAGCCGTATAACTTGGAAAAGCTGCTGTCACGTCGTGTATCCAGTTGGGTGAAGCTTGGAATCAGGTTCAAAGAAGCGTTCGGCGTATATATTTCACCATCAACCAAGGGAGACTGGATGTTTTCATCGAGCAAAGGAGTATCGATATTCTGGAACGTTTCACTCTGCTGCTCGGTGGTTGCAGAATCATCAGCGGGAGTCCGAGAGCGGCTTGAAGAACAGACAGAATCTGCTACGGTGGCTTCAGGATGACAGCTCTCGTTTCTGATAACTTTAAGCACGAAGTCTTCACTTTGGGAAGCATCTAGCTGGACACAGTCATGCTGATCGTAATCTTGCTGGCCGGATTCCCGGCCTCGCACTTCGTTTTCCGTATGGCTCGCAGTTGGCGCAGACTCCTCGTTATTGTCGGTCACATACAAGACCCTTTTGTTGGAGTCGTTGATGTTCTTGACAATGGCGTAAAGCGGCTTTTCGTTTCTACCGCTGAACACCAAACAACTCTTGCCGTTCCTGCTTTCTCGGGACTCCTTGCTCTTGGTGCCCGTGTTGATGTTCAGAATCTTGCCCCATTTCAAGTTGAGCTTATCGTAGTTGCAGTTAAGGTGGCTCTTTTGACATCGCTTGCAGCATGGCTTGTCTAGACTACACTTGACCCGGCGCTTCAAGCATTGGTTGCAGCTTCCCTTCACTGTTCTGATTCTCTTGGGCCTCTTTGGCTTGCAGGAGTTGCGGATCTTGCTGGATGACGACACCGTGGAGTACAGGTCCATCATCTTATTCATGGGCGAAAAACTGCCACCAACAGACTGGATGGTATTCATATTAGAGAAACACCGAGAATTAGAGATTTCTACTTTCTAAGATTGTGACGGTGGTGTGTAGTATGTCCTTTCGAATTTTCCGTGATTTACCCTTGGCGGTTTATTTCAAGTGTAATTACAGGAAGAAGAGGAGCAAAAACCAGATAGTCACGCTAAGTTTGATTGCCCAAACCACATTAGGAAAGTTCGCTTCGATGTCCCAAAGCAGCCGCGGCTGGAAACTCCCACTACCGTTAGCCAGTATCATTTGTGGTGGTCTGCCATTGTGCGGCCCGGGAATTTGTTATCGCTGGCGGCACCCAAGAGATATCCATCCGTTTGGGGGCGAAGTTTTTTATCCACCCTTAGCTGCGGCCTCGGTTGCCAGTGATTGGTGGGTACGAGTCCGCTGCCAGATGGAAACGGCAGTTGGGATATGCAAACTGCTGAATGGGGAATAGCCAGCGCAAAGCAGTGCTAAGCAGCCTAGCTTCAGCATCCGGTCGTGCAGGCTCCCAAAGGTTTGCGGCCAGTTTTTTGTTGCGCTGCATTCGATCTGACGAGATGAGCTGCAGCTTATCTGGGTCTTGATGCGGAACTTGAAGCGGCATGCCGACAGGGGTGCCGGGAGAGAGAAGACTACAAAAAGGTTGGAGATAAGACCGCAGCCAAAAGCCACTAGAGATGCTGACCGTACAGAGAAGAAGTGTAAGGTGTAGCAGAGGAGATAACCATGACGGCAGTAGCTGGGATTTCCTGTGGCCGTCGATGCCTGTCTGCCTCTTCACTGCTAACCAAGCATCCTAAAATTTTTAATCACCGGGCAGAAGATCTGCTTGCAGCGAATTCCGAAAATCAACTGCGCCAGCTCGAGTGCTCCGTGGAAAAAAAAAACTTCTGCGCCCCTACGCCTACTACAACCGGCTACTGGCGCTTGCTGTTGGACCAACCAACCATCTTTTGACCGGCAGATAACACGATCTGACACTTGTACGTGCCTTTCATCAGTCGATGCGCTTCATTCTATTGGTTGGGTTTGGAAAAAACACGCCCCAGAGGTCTCGCTGCTGCTTCTATCCGTCATAAGAAAGCGGCCCGGACTCCATCAGCAGACGCAGCCCCACGGGTTCGTTGTCGCGCAACGGCTCCACCTCGCAGCTACCATTGTAGCTGTTGATGTCGGACCTTGCCCGCCATTTGACTAGTTATAACTCCGGTTACTGCCTGCCACATGCAAAGAAGCACCCCATAAAAGTGCATCTACCAAGCCCAACAAATGGAATGAAGCGCATCGACTGATGAAAGGCACGTACAAGTGGCAGAGCGTCTAGATTGCTCCTTCTCTTGCTCCCATAGATTTCAGGGAGGAAGATTACGTATACTTTGTAGCCGGACTTGCTCCAGTTTTGAGCGAAGCCCAACTATCATGCCATTACCACAGCACTTCTCTGGCAAATCGTATGCCTTTTCATGCCCATAATTGGCCTCTCGGGATTACCTCACAAGCCCATTGCTATCTTAGCTCACTACACTGTGTACACCTCTTTCCAACCCAACCCAACCCTCGAGTTCTCACCTTCCGAAATTTCAGGCGGTGCACATCGAGCCAAGTATTCACTTTCTTTCTTGAGCTGAATACTAATAAAATTCACCGTCATCATTTGATGTTCCTGCGAAATTCATGGCTACCTGGAAACCGTCAATAAAGACACTGGCTTCAGTCAGAGTGAGAGGGATATCTTCTTTCCCGGCAGCCACCACGAACTATGCATTAAATAAGCCGGACCCTTTGGTATTGGAACAGAAGTACAAAGCATTAGAAAGTACTCTTCATGGTATTCACGAGCAAATACTCCCCAAAACCAAGATGTCACCAAAGCAGTTTCAGGACTACAGGAAAGAACTTTTGAGTCAGGGCCTTCTTTTCGCAAATGTAGCTCAGATTAACCGACTTCCAAAGACCTGTTCGGAATCCGATCTCGTCAGCTTCATCAATTCGCATTTGCTAGACATTCCACTTCCAGACCCCGATTATAATCCATACATTTTGATTTCAGCCTTACCAGACTATCCTGAGAGTAGTCGTATGCCTGTACTACACTCTCTTGAGAACCAGTTGCCGAGTACCGAGGCTCGTGAGATTAATAAGTACATCAGAACGCTAACTCGATGGAATTATCGCCGGCTAAAACATATCGAGCGTCAAGTCGATAATATTTTGAAGATACTAATAGATGAAAGGTCGAAAGACTTTGATCCGCTCACGTTTCGATATCTCTTAAAGTTCTACGCAGTGAGATACAGATTTGAGGACGTCGATGATGTAATAAAACTGATAGAGGAAAAATTTGGCAGACGGAATGAAGAGTCTCCACTTGATACAAAGAGTTTCAATATGATCCTGTGCTTGTCCATGAAGACAGGAAACAAGTATAGAATTTCCAGAACACTGAATTATTGCAAGAAAATGCTTGCAAGCATTCAACCAGACGTGATAACTTTATGTGGTTTGGTTGCAGGTATCCGGGACAAGCACATTCTTATTCATGCATTGATAAAACTAGAAAATGCGCACATACCGTTATATTTCAGCAAAACGCTTTACCATAGACTGAAACTCAACCTGTCGTTTTCTGCCAGAGATCTTGCAAATATGCACCTGTCAGATGAGGCTAAAGTAATGATTGTAAATCTTTGGTTTTCTGAGCGGATGAGGCGAGCAAACGATATCGATTTAGTGTACCGAGAGATGATGCGCTTTTTGCAAGATGCTGGATTGTCTCCAAATTTAAGAACTTTCAGCTTATTTCTGAACCATCTTTTGGACATCCAGCATCATTTAACATTTGCAATAGCATTTGTCAACTTCTTCCGCAAGCGTTACTCCATGAAGGAGGAGGATATGGACGATTGTAAAATCTTTGCGAAGTTGACGAAGGCCATGATCTACTTCCCCGGATCTCCTCATTGGAATGAGTTGACGAGATACTTCTACATGAAATCATTTGATCCCAGGACAGAAAAATCTGTCGTCTTTAAGGATGTTACTGAGAGTTTGAATATTCTGGCATTGAAGCAAGGAATTTTTAACTTTAACATTCGAAGCAAGCCGACACTTGAAGAAATTAAGACTATCGAGGGACAGATGGCAAAGTTAGATTGGTCTGAAGGCATGCCAATTTGGAAAATGGACCAAAATCATATAGGATTCAGGAAAGCCTGTGCATTTTTTGGCTGCACCGAAGGACTTTCCGCTGGTAGGATCTCAGGAAAGCATACATATGTTGATTGCATTGAAGCTGCAACAAGAGAAAGAGTTATCGATAATACCAAGTATGATATGTGGATTGAGAATTTATAGACGCTAAGTGGGACCGTGAAATTGATATAATGATCACGAATGACTAAATTATGGAAGTAGTACATGTAGTAGCAACTTCAAAAGGAAAGTATTGCAGTTAGGGGCTTAATGATGATAGGAAGTGAAGGACAAGTTTGATACTCAAAATGCAAATCACCGTTGGTGCCAATATCCATTAGCAGCTCACTGTTTAGCTGGCCGGTTTCAAGGAAGAAAAAACAACACTTGTCTGGAGTTTGTCTATTGTACGATATGTCGTCCAGTACAGGGTGTGTGAGATCTGCCTTAGGTTCTAGTGGAAGCTACAAGGGAACGAGTACTAGGATTTCGGCAGCACAGAAACTAGGCTTTGCAGAGGAAAGTGATTGCAGCCGTTATTAGTTTCTAGTAACGAACAGTCAGTATCCATAAAAGTCGAAGTTTAGTAAAAGTGTTCAGTGGGATATTTGAATAGGAGTGCTTTTCACCAGTCGGGTGGGGACTATGTACTTAGCCGCACCCATAGCTGAGATAGTCTGCACATTACTACAGAGCTACATACTACATATCGACACTTCTCTCAAGAGCCAATAGAACACTCAAAAAAGACGCAAAGAACCATAAAAGAAATTCCGCCGTCATGCTTCCATCTACAGAATGCAGTACGCCGACCATTGTGGTACTGCTACCGCCGTTCTACCTACCATGTCTATTGACGCCACTACTACCAGCACCAATTTCTTTTTTAATTTTATGGCCGACAGCCACCCTCCCGCCTATTCTTCACAGGCAAATCAACAATCCTCTACCGCTTTTATTGTCTTCAATATGACCCAGCTCATTTCAAGTTTCATCACCACGCTTCTTATCGGCATCCACCTTCACATACCCCTCCACATTCTCCACCACATTCCCCACCACGCTAACGCTACCCACCGCGCATCATAGTCTCTTTTTTTTTTTTTTATTTTTTTTTTTTCTCATATTTTGCTCCCCCTTAATGCGCCAACTACGCATGCAAATCCTTTTTCGTCAGAGAGCCGCTCGGCCCACAATAGTTCCTTGACTTAGCCACACGCCACACGCAACGACGAGGGCCTCAAAATGCGCCACTGCTAACGACGCGTCCACACGCCTCACGCAAGAAAATATAAACAATGCTTGCTTCAGTTTCGACTTTACATCTGACCTTTGTTTACGTATTCTACATCAACACCAAACAGCCTGCAAAACATCATCACTACTGATTCTTTTCATCACCCTTGCTTGCCTACCTGTCTCTCTGCAGCTCATGAATGCAAACAACGAAAGAGAAACGTTGCAGCACGTCTCCTCTCCCAGGAGACTCGACATGGCTCAAGAAAGCAACAAACACCCTTCGACGCCGGAGGAATCGGAGTACGGCTTCAACTCCAAGAAGAGGGCATTCTACTCCCCCTCATCGTCGGTAGGAACGCCGAAAGTCAACCACCACCATCGTCAGTCGTCCGACAAACTTCCTCAAGATCAGGAGAACACTTCTCCCTACGACGCACTAAAGTATAGCTCTCCTTCGGGGAACCGAAAGCACTGCAACAAGAAGGCTGCGTTGCGCAGAAGTGCAGGCTTTCTCAACTTGTCCATAGAAACTAGCCCTGATAAGGATCCGTTTCAGCCGCCTCCAGCCCAGAGCTCTACCAAACACTACTCTACTATCCAGGCAGATACATCTGTGTTCAAAAAGCCGGCCAAGGTTCACCAGCACCAGCACCAGCACCAGCACCAGCACCACCGTTCCAGCACTCATAAAACTCCGTCCATTTCGCCTCCTCTTGCCACCAACTCACCGTTCACTACAAACTCCAAAAAACAGAGTTCCACAGCCGCCAAACTCAAGACATTCTTCTGGAACGAACGCCAGAACGCATGCAGCACGCCACTAGATATCAGCAAACTTACGCCGAACACAACGATGAAACAGGATCTACCGTCTTCTTACAAAAAACCCTGGGACACTGGATACGCTCCGTTGAGCAAAACTCCTTTTACCAATCCAGCCGATGTCCTCGTAACCCCAGCATCCTTCAAGTCGGTTAAGCCGCTTCAAACTGCATTCAATTCTCAGGGGCTGCAAAGCAAGAGAATTGCAAGCAACAGCAGAGGGAAAGCTGTGCCGGAAACGCCTTGCAAGCGACCTCCACATCCTGCCGTTGATATCAATGGCTCGTTTGGCCCAATGAACTCTTCCTTCGGCTCCATCAATTCTCTGCTTGCCAGAACAATGAACCATTATGACCATGTACAGCAAACTCCACAGACAAAGCATACCCCTTTGAAGGTGACACAGTGTAGTGGTGGAAGCTCATCGTCTAGCGGGACAAGGATATTGTCCAGATCAGAGAGAGCAGTCAATACCACAGACCTTCAAAGCTGCATTATGCAGTTTACCAATGAGTTTGATGATCTATACGATGACGGCAACAAAAGTAATACAAGTATATTTACAGATGACAAGGCAACAGACGACGATGATGCTAATGCAAAGGACGAGAAAATACAGATGCACACCCAAAGCGGTAATGATCACGATGTCGATATGCGGGACAACTCGGAGGATGATTTGGATCTAGATAAAATTGATGAGATTCAGCTTGTTGGACTAAACACAAACTTCAATTCTTATGAGAACTTTCCACCTACTCCTACAAGACTAAGAGGAAGCCAGCAAAAGCAGCAACAGCAGCAGCAGAAACTGCATCAGGAAGATGAACCACGAGGAAATTTGTTTGAGCCTTCATCTAGTGGTCTTTCAGAAAGCTTTTTCCAACCTCCAAGGCTGCCGGATTCAAGTTTGGGAACTCCCACAAAGCATCATTCATCATATTGGCGGCGGGCTCACAGCTCCACAGATGCTGCAGCACTTGACACCAGTAGACAATTTGATAAATCTAAGCGTCAGCGACTACTTGAAGAGCAGCTTCACGTACTTCAGCCGAAATCTCCTTTTATAAGTGAGCCTTCACCGCGAACACCCATCTTTGACAAACCGGAGACTTTAGCAAACATGTTGGGTGCTTATGGCTCCCAGAATAGTCTTACTGATGAAGATATTGCACTGTTACAAAAGTCTGCACATCAGAAGGATCTGATGGACAATCACTTAATCTCCAAGTTTGGTAACTGTCGTGTTCTTGGCACAGGTGAGTTTTCAGTGGTGTATGAGGTTCAATACGAAGGCTACAAATATGCAGTTAAGAGAACGAAATCCCAGCTAACTGGACCGAAAATGCGCCTTCGGAAGCTCGAGGAGGTAGAGATTTTAAAGACACTACAGCGTGGAATACCAGACAAGGCAACCGGAAGCAGTACTAAGGTGTCGATTAAGGATTTGAATGAACTGAAAAGTAACGAAAACATGATATTTATGAGGCGGAAAAAGACCAGACGTCAAGACTCTAATGCAGAAGATGGTAGAGACTACCTCTTAAATATAGTCAACTATTGGGAGCACAACTCATACCTCTATATAATGACTGATTGCTGTGAAAACGGATCGTTGGATAAGTTTTTGGCGGAAAGTGGAAAAGTCTCAAGATTGGACGAGTGGCGTGTCTGGAAAATCATGGTTGAAATTCTGCTGGGAATTCGGTTCATCCACCACTGCAATATCCTACATTTGGACTTGAAGCCCGCCAATATCTTCATTACATTTGAAGGTTCTTTGAAGATCGGTGACTTTGGCGTCGCCAGCAAGCTTCCAATTTCACCCTTCTTTGACCGAGAGGGTGACCGTGAATATATTGCACCAGAGGTGATATCCAAACATATCTACAGCAAATCTGCTGACATTTTCAGTTGCGGCTTAATTCTTGTCGAGATTGCAGCAAATATTGTCCTTCCGGACAATGGAACTTCATGGCAGAAGTTACGTTCTGGCGATTTGACAGACGCCGGAAAACTTTCGTCGGGAGATTTAACTGATCCAGATGGGTCGCTGTTCTCTAACAATACTTATTCATCAAACCTATCTGCTGATACCGCTAATAACAATGGAAGTGTGCTTAGCAGTTGTGGAATGTCTGAGGCAAAGTCTAATCAACTGAAACAGAAGTTGAGAATTCCTAAATGGGCGCCAACGTGGCTCTATGATGGATCCTCAGCTTTGGATAAATTGGCAACATGGATGATAGATCCGAACCCCGAAAATAGACCAACCGCTGCTGAAATCCTTCATAGTTTTGAATGCTCTGTCGTGGAATTAAGAAGGAAGAGCGGTGCCACTATTTATGAGGGAGACTACGGTCCTCGAATAGTGAGACAGGACCGAGAAATCTTGGAAGCTGAGAAACGGATAGAGAAGACCTGTTATAAGATCAGCACGATGTCCCTAGGGAACCTTTTAAATAGACAATAAGTATATATAATTAATAACGATGCGCCTAACACATAAAATAGAATCCGAATTAAAGAAAACAGTAACGAGAGTAACAGTGCTGAAGTTGGAGGGGATAAGTGATGCTTACAGAAACTAGTGCCCTCACTAATAATGATAGAGAAACCCGGCTTGGCCTTTGTGAAAGATGAACAGACTCCAACCATCTGCCACTGATTACGTTTGAAAGTTACAACATGTTGACGAAGAAGTACCGCAAGAGGATATACCCAGTGATGATCATTTTGGAAGATGTCAGAACTATAAATGGATAAGAGTTGGATGCAAACGAGATTGGAATACCAAAAAGCTCATTTGCATGCTTGGTTCTTTGTTGCGGTTTCTTCTGCCAAAACAGTTGCCCTGAACTCCAGTTCATGGGGACTCAAATTTTGCCTTTATAGACGCAAAAGAAGTCGAACAGAATCAACTGTCGAAGAGTTTAATGTAAATCAAAATTAGAATAGTTGTGAAGTTTGATAGTTTGTTTGGCTCACTTCTCATAGAAGAGTCGTATACACCACTCTAAGCCTACATAGTTGAATTAGTTGAATTTTCCAGTGAAGCCAGCTATCAGAATCGGGTTCTCTTTTAGCATATGTGTAATGCTCCGAGACCCAATTGCACATCTACCAGACAGTCAACTCACACGATGTTAGTACACTAGGGAAAGTACTATTGTAAGAGTCATACGACCTCTCTGACAGATAACACAGCACAATACCTATAGCCTTCTTAAGGAGTTGAAGAATAGCTACCAAGCTGTTTAGTCCACTATACATAGCCAGCGTCACTTGAGCACTGTTTGAACAGACTATCATCGGAGTATCTTACAGATACGCCTATGGGATCTGCATGGGATTACCCCAGATTTAGAGACACCTTACATTACCTTATGCTTGGCTTTTAAAATCATCCAGCCTCGGTGAACTTTTTCTTTTTCAGTTCCCGCAACTGCGCTTATTGCTTTTTATTCATCGAAAGGATCCACCTAAACTCCGGCCTGGAGACCCAGATCACAATGCAGCTGCTTTTCAACGAATAGCTTCATCATTGTCACAGTTTATAACGAGAGAAGCTACTGATCGACGGTACACTCACAGTAGCCATACCAGTTCTCTGATAGAAAAATACCAAAGAGCGTAACTGTCTAAAACGACCCTTGCAGCTCAGTGGCTTTGGCTTTTGCTTTTGCACGCTACTGTGGGTGCGCCTCAGCAGCCGTTATTGGGAACTATTTTCTTTCGCTTTTCTTTTTGTTCTAACGACCCTCGTAAGTCACGAAGCTACTGGTAGACGCAGCTTCATTTGAAAAAAACGGTATCATGCAGCTTCCGCTGGCGCAAAGTTTTTTTCTTTTTTTCCTCTGGTTACTGAACTATGCGGCTGAACAATGGCTTAACCCTTATATCGTACCAAATGTCTGCAGGAGCAGCAGGTTCTCCATATTATGCACCAGCAAGCGTTTAAAATCCACGGGGGCATCAATCCATGAAGCTTATGGCAGCTGCTGCCGGGCCTTCCTGTGGCCACGTCCGGTAGCAGATTCCTGGTATGCTGCCTGCACTAGGCCTTCTTTGCACATGCCGGTCTCGGCCCAACAGATTGCGGGAGAAAGCGCGGTGGAGATAATCGCGGGTTTCCACAGGGAAAGATGGTGGTGGGTGGAGGAGGAGGGGCTGAGCGTGAGCGCTACTACATGTGGTTTGCTTGTGCTGTCGCTGCCTGCTGCTGTTGCTGCTGTTGCTGCTGTTGGCCATGTTGCTTGTCGAAAAAAACACATTATTAAGAATAGACGGAGACAATGACGATGACACCTTGCGTTGTGATGATATTTTGCTCTAGAAAGCATTGGCGAGTGGATTCTCGTAATTATCTGACGTTATTCGTGCACCTTTTTTTTAATTTATCCTTTACTTTTTTTTTTTTTTTTTTCATCCTCCTGATACTCCCTGATACTCCCTGATACTCCCTGATACTCCCTGATACTCCCTGGTGGTCCCTGGTGGTCCCTGGTGGTCCCTGCCAGCTTCCTCCTCTGTCGTGGCCGCCTCCCCAAAGCACTTCTCTCTTTTCCTATTATTCCCGCTACCTCATATTGTCCCGCACCCACCCACCGCACGGGCCAGAACCTGCGCCCTTAGTAAGACATCCATGCGAGGCTGGTGCACAGAGATCGCTCGGTTTTAAGATTCCTCAAACAGGGAAGCTTGGACCCGGCCGGAAATTAACTTAACTGCACTCTCGTCGTACACGCTTCTATATTTGGAAATGTTCCACGAAATTTTATTTATTTCAGTCTTCGATTCTTCTGCATCCTGCAGGCCTTTCGACCTCCGACAGTCTATGTTAGTAGGTTCATGCCGACCAAGCATCTGATTTTTTATTTCACCTGCTATCTTGTGGTCTATTTTCTTTCCGGCATCTGTTGACATTTTCTTCACTTTTCCTTTTCCTTTGCGCTAATTTGCTTTCTTGTTCTCTGTTAATTTCGCCTTTGCTTTCTTATATTTTTAACTTGCTGCTGTCTCTGCATCACGCTCCAATTCACTCGCATCTCTCACCTACCTAGATCTCTCTTACCACCTCTGGCCAGTATAATCTACTCTATGTATCACAGTCAGAACCATGTCGAAAAGTGACAACGGAGTCGACCAGAACTTCGTCACCACAAGTGTTGATGACCAGAACCGTATAATAGAGATCGGACCAAGGGTGTCGGTAATACGCCCCAAGAGGAAGAGAAACAGACCTACGGTGTCATGCATGAACTGCAAGAAGAAGAAGATTAAATGCGACCGGATGAAGCCCATGTGTGGCGCCTGCATCAGGAACAACGTTCCCGACAGCCAGTGTGTCTATGTGTCTCATTTGCCGTCTCTAGCCAACGTCAACACCGATGAGCTGTTGGCCCTACCGAACCAAGAAAAGCAGAAGTACAGGTTTCAGCCGCAACACCTGGACTCTCAACAACTTCCCACGCCGTCGTCTGCGTCTCCTGCAGACAACCACCACGCTGGCGCCAAGCACATCAAGAGGAGGCGAACACGTCAAGAGACAGATAGTTCTTCTGAGTTGGGATACGACGAAACTGCTCGGATAGAAACCCTGTTGAACGAGATCGACCGCCTCAAGCGGTCAGCACTGCCGGGAGGCGACCATTACGGACCTCCGTTCCATGATGTCAAGTTCAAGGACATCGGTATCTTGGAGGGATGCAAACGAGCCCATTTCCGATACCTGAGCAACTTTGGTGACCATTGTATCCGCGTGGATAGACGGTCTTCATCGTTCATCCTTGGTCCCACCAATTTCGTGACGTTCATCGACTTCGATGAGAACTTGTCTTTTTTCACCAAGAAGTGCAAGAATGCTCTGATGAATGAACGCAGTCGCTGGCTTAAAGGAATCAAGACTTACCACTACCAGAATCTACTAATGAATAAGCTAAATACCCTTACACCTTCTGCCAAAGATAGTCAATATGCAAGTGCCCGCCAGTCCACGCTTATTTCCATGCTTGAAGACTACCTCACGACTTACGACTTCTTCATGAGACGCTTCAGTATGTGCTTTAATGCTTTAAAGATAATCGTTCCGGTTGCTCCTGAAAAAGTCGTTGAAAAGATCCTGGCTCGCCATTGCCGAAGGTCGCCAATTGACGGTACAAAATTGAAGTTCATCCTCACAGGTAACCCTCTTGACTTCGCCGAGATAGCACTTTTGATGAGTATCCTAAAGTTTGGATTCTCCGTAGTTAACGATAATAAAGATGCTCTTTCCAACACTAATCGGAAGAGCGAACTTAGTATCGATGAGTGCGATATTATGAATGAGATGCACACAGATATCCTATATCTCTTCACTACTTTGCTTCTAGAAGAGGCTAAATATCACACACACAGCACAATTCCAACCTTGTTGACGTTGATTTTACTTTACTTTATTGGCATGAGGAACGTTGAAAAGTATGATACAATGAGCTTCGAGAATGTACCAAACATTAGGTGTCTGATCATAAACATGGCCCTGGAGCTGGGCCTCCAAATGGGGAAAACAAATTCTTGTCAGCGGATTGGAATGGACGATACCCTTGACAATAACTTCATGAATTACATGACCGACGAAGATTGCCGTAATATTTGGAATATTGTGATGTATTTGGATGCAATTGCTAGCTTTAATGTAGGCTTACCTTCCATGATTGGGGAAACAGCAGACCACTTGTTCCCAACGGCGTATTTCGGAGAAAATAAAAGATATCTTACGTCATATTATAGACGCGTTGTCAAATTAATTACAACAGACTACACAATTAATACCCCCATCACTATTCTTCAAGTTGAAAAGCTCATTGCTGACATGGAAATCTTTAACTGTAAGAGGTTTGGTTCTTTTGGGAGCATTATCAAGGAGATGACTTTATCAGGTTCGAAAGATTTTGTTGCTACCGGCCTTTTAAAACTTCTCATCAAGATAAGGGCATGCAGTATACTACAGTTCTTGTACATTCATGTTTACGTGACATTTGCAGAATCAAATCAACAGTTGGTTAGGTCCAAGAAACTTTTTGGACGTTCCTTGAGAGAATGCAACGCTTTGCAGCAGAGATTTTTCAAAAGAAGCCTTCGATTTGCCGTAATATTATTGGCTATGTTGAACCATCTTTTGTTAAGTAACTACAGCCAAAAGACGGTCGCCTTAGGGGTGATGTCAACAGATCTTTCTGGTGTGTTCATTCGCTGTACTTACATACAGTTAAGCTATGTTGCAAAAGCTCTCAAATCGGCAAGCTCTGGGGAGGCGGCAAAGTTGTCGAATCCTGCAGTATGTCCGAATATCGATGACTTCGACGTTGAATCATTGGATTTTCTAATGGATAAATCCAATCAGGGAACAGAAAGATATAAAAAACAAATGGGGAGGGTGGATACATTTGTCCAGTACCCATTAAACTTGCTCCGCTTGCTCAATGGATTCTACTTTAACTCATCGCGGTCCACGATTTCAAAAGACTACAACTTTTTTGCTTCCTACAAATATGCATTCCTGTGCTTAAACTACTTAATGAACCGCAATCTCTCTTTGGACCAATTTGATGCCGATGATTTCCTTAACGAATATCGAAATATAGACAGTTCTTGGTTTTCTTAGACAACAACAACTGCATGCTGGCATTTATGTAATGTATATACATGTGCTCTTAAAGGGATTACTAATACATCATAACAATACATCACTTCGCATGATTCTGTAGGAGCCAGGAGGCACCTCAACGATAAAATTCATCCTTGATATAAGATTCATTCCTTAGAGATGCAAAGTGCAGAAAGGCCTCGATTGGGACAGATATGTTAGGTAGGTGAATTTCTTTTTCACTGACATGTACCTGAGCCAAAAGTAAGAATATTTCCACTGACCAAAATTGTGCCGTAAACTGCCTCTAGATTTTGCCACCACTATCTACTTTTCTTTTTACGCAGGAGACAGTCTCTACACGTAGGTTCTGGACCAAAAAGAATGGCAGCTGACAATATTCAATATGCATCTGGGTACGCGGTAAAGAATGGACTGTACTATCCACTACCAGAGAATATGACAGCGACACTACTTACAGGGCGATGTACTTTTTTTTCTGCTTAGTACATGAAAACATTTCACTTATAGCTGCCAGCAGCCTGTATCGTGACATTGAATGGCTTTTATGTCCGGAATACCAAGCTGGGACAATACTTTTTTTTTTTTTTTTTTTTTTTTTTTCGTTGTCGCAGTCGTCTTTTTTCGTTTTCTTCGTCGCGCCGTCCTACGGTGCTCTGCTGGTGGTAGTAGCACAGCACCTCACCCGTCTCTGCCATTTTTCCTCTACTTTCTCTATCTGGTTCTGATAGCTGCTCTACTGTGGCCGCCAAAAAATTTCCTATACTTTTTACATGGGCTTTCTTCCCTCTTCGCCTTAAGTCATTTTTTTTGCCCTTAACAAATTCTCTCTGCTACACTAGCTCTTGAACTGTTTATAAAAGCCGCAACTTTCAGCCGGTATCGTATTCAACCATACATTTGGGAAATATTGTTTGCAATACCACCTGACACAGACCTAGAAAGCACCCTGCTTTTTTTTTTCTTTCATTTTTTGTGCCTTCACCTGAGATGGAATCGACTCAAGATTTGACTGCCGCTGGTTCAACCGACTCCAGACACAGGCTACCTGGCAATCATTCAGGAATAGAGATTGAGGTATCACCTGGCGCCGTACAAGCTGAGAAATCAGCCACCCAACACTTGGGGAATCCACCGAATATCCAACTCAAGGAGAAGCCGAATATCCAACTCATCAAGGAAAAACCCAACGCTCAGTTGAAGCCCAGTGCACAGCAGTTACAATCCCAACTGGCATCTGCAGACTCTGTTAAATCACGAAGCACCGTTTCATTCCACTCCAATGATACTGCAAGGGTTTCCAGAAAGAACTCTATCATTACTGCAGGCCAAGCAAACGCACGCAAGCAAACTCAGGAGAAGAAGCAAAAGCTTTCGGACGAACTGCAGGAGTCTCCAAGCGTTTTGGCCATGTCCAGCTTGAGATGCCCATCTCCTCCACCGATTTTGCAGCACCCCAAGCCAATTTCTCCTGTTCAGCCATTGCTAGGTTTAGTTGCCGATCCTTCGCTTGCTCTCAACCGTGAACCGGTTCAAATAACGAGAGAGGCTGCTAGTACCACTAGCTCACCACAGAGTGCTGGAAGTGCCGTGTCTTCTGACAATAATAACAGCAGCAAACCTATCCAGAGACAGCAGGGCACGGTATTTCCCGGCACTGAAAGATCTTCCCGGCTTCGTACTCCGTCAGGAATATTTCTGGGAGGCAGAGCTGCAGCACATGCGGTGACGGCTGCCGTTGCAGCACAAACAGCTAGAGATAGACTTACGCAAGACAGCACGTCGTCTGGTGTGGGCTCTAGACTAACGGAATCACTTAAGAATTACCAGGACCCAAGCCACCGCAAGGCAGTTTCAATACATGCACATTTCTACGTCGAAGACACAATGAAGCATCCGGCCACAAGGTCTCGTAGTGCATCTGGCTCAACGGTTGATAGCCGATCTGCTTTGGAGAGCATCCATCAAACTCTTCAATCTCCACAAGGCTCCGTGACTGGAAGCAATGCTCCTCCGTCACAGTTGCAGACACCCATAATCTCCCCATCATTATCCACTGCCACTGTGCAGGCAGGTGGATCTGCCGCTGACAATGTCAATGCACACCTTCCACATGATGATGGCAAGCTCCACATTCTTTTTGGAGCATGTGGATCCATTTCTATTAAGAAGACTCGACTGATAATAAACAAGCTAAATGATATCTACAAGGATAAGGTTTCCATCCAGTTGATCTTAACGAAGGCATCCGAGCACTTTGTTAGTCGTGGAGAGTTCCCATCCAATGTGCAGATCTGGAAGGATAGCGACGAGTGGAACACCTGGAATGCTCGATCAGATCCGGTTCTTCATATCGAATTAAGAAGATGGGCAGATATCTTGATCATTGCTCCTTTGTCAGCCAACACATTAAGCAAAATAGCATTAGGATTGTGTGATAATTTGTTGACCAACGTTGTTCGTGCCTGGAACACCCAGTATCCAATTCTTCTTGCTCCGGCTATGGTCTCTTTTGCCTACAATTCGCCTGTGACAAAGAAGCATTCGAAGGTGATCAAAGAGGACATGAAGTGGATAGAAGTATTAAAACCCACAGAGAAGGTGGTAAGCTCGTATGGTGAGATCGGAATGGGTGGTATGATGGATTGGAATGAGATCGTCGATAGAATTGTTCATAAGCTTGGAGGTTATCCGGAAGATGAGGAAGAGGAGGAAGATAACAATGATGATGATGGAGATGATGACGATGACGACGATGAAGATGATGATGATGGAGACGATGACGATGATGATGATGGAGACGATGACGATGATGAACAAGATGAAGGTAAAGAAGAAAAGAAGGTAGATCAAGCTGAAGATGATGATGAAGACGATGACGACGATGATGACGATGATGATGATGGATCGTTGGCAATGGGTGTGAGAAAGTTGACTGTTGCCGAAGAGGATGAGATCAATCAGGAGCGGCAGTCAGTTTAGCATTACAATCAACTACCGCAACTACATTCACAATTTTAATGACTAATCGAGCCTGTTGTGGGCCTCCGCCTCCAATTCTAATTTTGCTTCGATACATGGTGTAATTTTAGAGTTTTTTTTTATATCTTTTTCTAAGCTTTGGGTATATAGATAATTATTCAGGAAGAGGTAGGATGGTTGTACGGTGTGAAGGAAGCCAGATGAAGTTAACAAAATGGTCTGCAGGTTGGCAGCATGCAGGAATATCTAGATTTTGAAATTGGCAATGAGAGTATACTTTTGAACCTTGAGAATGCACCACGCCAGGATGACGCAACGCATTCTTTCAGCTTGGTGTCCAGCTGCTATTAGTTGCCAGGTTCCAATTTTTGGAGGCCAAATTTTTAACTGCTGTTTCTGCTCGTTTGCCCTTGATTCTTCCACTTCTCCTGCACTTACCATTACTTACGGCTGGAAAATTATGTAATCTCTTAGGTCTTTCGGCTCACCCAAGCGGTTGACGATCGAGCGAGCGAATAATCTTATCGCACCCACCCAAGTGTATCACTGAGAAGGGTTGATGTTTGCTCATGGAATTAGATCTGCTGCTCGAGTTCCTGGAATAATAATAAGTATACGAAGAATGCATGTCAAGTTTCTACACATGACGTGGGGGTCCGACGATAACTACTGCTACATATTGTCGGACGACGAAACCAGTAAGTCATGGCTAATCGATCCAGCGTATCCATCGGACATAATGGACTATCTCACCAAAGAGAACAAGACGGAGGTTATGGCTATTGTGAACACACATCACCACTATGATCATTCTGGTGGTAACGGAAAGTTATTGTCTACTCTTTACAAGAATGTGCCGGTTATTGCTGGTAAAGATAGTCCGTATGTCACATACACACCTTCCGATAAGGAGGTGATTCAACTAGGGAACAACATCGAGATCACTGCTCTTCACACGCCTTGCCATACACAGGACTCTATCTGTTACTATGCGAAGGATGCCAAGACCGGTGAGAAGGCGGTTTTCACGGGTGACACGCTGTTCACCTCAGGCTGTGGCCGTTTCTTTGAAGGTACCGCTTCGCAGATGAAGGTTGCATTGGAGAAGTTGATGTCGTTGCCAGACGACACCAAGACTTACCCTGGTCACGAGTACACAAAGTCCAATGTCCGGTTCTCGAAAACTGTTTTAGGTCCTGACAACAAAGCGCTAAAGGATCTAGAATCGTTCTTGAAAAAGAATCGCTTCACCACCGGTTGCTTTACAGTTGCCGACGAGAAGCAGTTCAATCCATTTGTTAGATTGTCTGACCCATACGTAAAGAAGGCCACAGGCTTGACGGACCCTGTTGATGTTATGGACAAACTCAGAAGTATGAAAAACAGCTTTTAGGGGTCGTGACATGTACAAGTTTTTCTTTCCATCACTACTCTTTTTATGGTTATTCTTCTCTCTGACTGTTTTACCCTCACGTCATTATTTATTTACGTCCTCTTTTTTTTTTCCGCCTTATATATGCTTTAATGAGTTTCTAAGACGACATTGCTGGTCTATAAATCCTTTATTATACCAAATAAATTCTCTACACCTGTCACCAGCTCTTCGTCGTGCCCCTGACCAGGCGTGTACTTGGCATGGGCAAAGTCAATTAATTTGAGACAGCTTAAAGGAGCGGACATTCTCGCATCAGCTTCTTCTTCTTCCTCTTCTTCTTCTTCGTCTTCTTCTGCTGTCAGCTCTGGCTGCTTTATCAAGGGGTCGTCATAGTTCAGATTCTCCCACCTTGAAGCATCATTTTCAAACACAAAAAAGAGAGATCCCGATATTATTCGAACTTCAGTATCAAGAAGACAGTTGTATAGCATTTGAAGCCGGATATAAAAGCGCTCTATCAATTCGTCTTGGATATGCCGTGGAAGCTTGTTGTATCTGAAAAATATTTGTAGGCCTTGCCTAACTGTAGAATCTGTCAACCGTCGACCGAAATATTTATTGAATCTTATGTATCCATCCTTTTCAAACGTGCACACATCCGACAGCTTAATCCCCTCTATATCTTTAGGAAGTGTTTTGTCGAACGAATCTAGAATTTCCATTCCGCAGATTCGGAAGGAGAGGGATCCGCTGGTGGTGGTCAACGAGACTTGCTTCATCCTCTCCACCTTTTCTCCATCTGCACCATCATCATAGAGCACGGATCCCAACTTGATGTCCAAAATGCTAGGTTTGCTAAAACCATAAAGTACATTCTCAAGGACTAACCACTGACTTTCTTTCTGAACAGTTTTCAACGTATTAACAGCACCTTTTTTCATCTCCTCAGATATCAGATCTGGTTTCTTTTCCTTCACCTCTTTGGAGATCCCCGGAGTTAAAAACCCATAGTGCTGTGGCATCCAATCACTTAGGCTGCTTCCCAACTCACTGTCGTCGGTGATTCTAGCTCTTATCTCCTGTGTTTTATTATAGAAGTCTATCTCTTGCTGGTTGGTGGGCTTCGAAAATAATGCACCATCAACACTTTGCAGAGGACCATCATGTCCTGCGGCTTTATGCTGTAGTGGAATGAACGACATACCGGGTGGTAGTCCAGAAAAAAAGTAGACTTTTATAGATATGGTGAACTGAGTGGCTCGCGATTTCGTCATTAAAGGTTAAATACATAAGAGTCAAGTAGAAAGTGCGAGCCGTCAGAAGGTGATTATTCGTCATGAAAATTCTAGAAGAAAAGCACATAGGTGTGAGGTTATCTTCATTCGCCACTGCAATCAATAAAGTTCTTGCTGGGATGCAACCAACGACCCGATGATCAATCTACAAAATTTCAGAGCGGTACAATCATGAATTATCTAGCATTTTGTGCACTGTCCTATGCCAATTACTCTATATATGCCTATTTCCTCTCATTAGCGTACCGTCCCTTTCCGACTTTCAACTTTAATGGCTTGGAATCAAAGCCGGTAGAAAATGGTGACACAAAGTTATCTGCAGATCCACCTCCAACAAAGTCTTGCAATGCCTTTTCATTCTGCCTTCTCTGCCACTTGGCATTCTTTATAGCCTTCTGATACTCTTTATCATCTTCTGACAGAAATATATTCTCGATCTTAGGGTTTCCTCTATGCTGATATCCCTTTCTGCCATACTTCTTAGCAGAGTTCTTGGACAATGGAGAAGCAATGGAGTAGACGTTTCCTCTATGGTGCCACTCGAAGTTCTTCTTCAAATGAGGAGTGATTGCTCCAGTTTCAGCATCAATCGAAACTGCACATCGAAGCAATGTTGCCCCACCACAGTTAGGACAGAAGTGCTTTGGTGTTCCATCCTTGGGTATTGGAGTTAAACGGAAGCAGGCGTGACATCTGTACATGTAATTCCTCACTCTCTTAATCCGCAAACCAGAAACAGCATTCATCAAGTTAAGACCCAGCTGCAAAGCAACATTCTGTATGGCGAAATCTCCGGTTGCTAGAGCCACCTTCATAGGACTCTGCTGTGTCAACTCAATTTTCTCGTTGTCATCCTTAAGAATATTCTCGTTGAGATTGTCTGGAGTAATCCAATCACCTTCATCATCATTGTCTGAGTATTCCTCTGCAATCTCTTCTGTTTCTTTAACTGTAACATTCTTTATACCCTCTGTGATTTGAGAGACCTCATCCGAAGAGGATGAAGACGGACATTCCCCAGCCAGGTTCGTGATTTCATCTCCCTTCTTAGTTTCTGTAGAATTATTGGCTCCATTCGATACATTGTCCGATAGCAGACCTTGCTTTTCCTTATTCAAATCGTCTCCCTCTTTCTTCTCATCATCATTCGGATACACTTTCTTTTTATGTCTTCTTCCACCTCTTCTTCTGGGCCTTTTCTTCTGGATGGCAGGAGCGATGCTCTCGGACTCGGTCTTTGTCTCTGTTCTCTGTCCACTTGGAAATTTTCTTAGCTTTGATGCACCATTATCCAATTCACACTCAAGCTCATAAGCTAAAGAAAGGATATGAACATCATTCTGAGAAAGAACGGCATAATCTCCAGTTAACCTGGAAAACCTGGTAACAGCTTTAATAGATTCCGGCTTCGGCTGTCTAATAGTCAACTTCTTGGTCCAAAGCTTCAACTGTTCCCTTGTGTGTTCATCCTTCAACTCACTGTACACTCCTGGAGTAATGTAAAAGTTATTCGCAAGTCTCTGGACTTGAGAGGCAGTAAGGAGAATTACTGGGCCTGCATCAAGGATGACAGTATCCACTTTGGGAATGTAGGTGCTTGTATCATTTTGTCCTTCTGTGGTCATGGCTTGTTAACGTTCTGGTAACAGTACTAAAAACTACAAGTTTAAAAAAAAAAAAAAAAAAAAAAACTTTTCATGCGATAAGCGCCCAGTACCCAGGCGGTGCTAGCTGTTTATACAGATATCAGGAAAGTAGATAGCCAGTTTGCAAGGGAAAGAACTGAATATAATTCCACATGACATTATAAGACCTTAAATATTACTAAGTATTCAATGGAACACTTTAGGTAACGTTTAAATGTTCATAGTGTGTACAGTCCTTGATTAAACTTTGAGAACTCACTTGTACTGCAGCCACATCAGCCGATAGCATTCAAAGGTAAAATTAAATATATGCAAGTACAAGAATAAAGACAACATAACAAAATTATTTGCTGAAATACTTTTCAATTTTGTAATATTTTCCTCTTTCTTCTATGGTCTCTTTCCACTTTCTCATCGCAAATTTTATCTACCATATCTATTGGCGCGTACTCCAAGTCTAGATTTTTCTTTGAATTTACTACTTCATCTGCTGTGAAAAAATGGCAATTGGCCAGTTACTACATGACGCAGAGTTAGCTCTAGATGCTGGTGATTATAAAAAGACATCCGAATTATTGGATCAGACCTTAAAGGAGAACCCAAAGTCTTTGACTGCACTTCTTCTTCGTTCAGATCTGATGATGAGACAGAGAAAGTACTCTGAAGCATCATCGGTTGCCGATTCTGCCTTGAAACTTGCACAAAGTCTTGGAAAGCGGGAACAAATTGGTAGGTGCTACAAATCAAAGTCCATGGCATACTTCAAACTCAATGAATATGATACTGCCTATAAATACATCGTGCTAGCTGCAGATTACAACCCAAAGGACAATGAAACGACGATGTTCAAGGGTATGGTGGCTGCAAAGTATAAGAAACAGTTTTCACTGACGGACGAACAATTAAAGGAGAAGGAAGACGAGATTTTTGGTGCAGAATTAATTCCAGAACCTGTTGCAGAGATGGTGACATCCGACCAGAAAGAAGAGAAGAAGCCCGGGTGTAAAGAGGAGATAAAAGAAGAACCCAAGCAATCGCTGCGCACAGACTGGTTTGACTCAGCTGCCGAAGTTGAAATCTCTGTGTATGTCAAAAATGTCATGAAGGAGACTGTAAAGGAAGTTTTCAAAGATGATTCGTTTACTATCAGCTTCCAAGACAAGTCTGGAGAGTCTTATGCGTACTCAATTGCAAAGCTTTACGCTCCAATCATCCCAGTTCAATGTGCATACACTGTATTTGGATCAAAACTTGAGATTGTTCTTGCAAAAAAGGACCATTGTGCTTGGAAATCATTGGAGTACAATGAACATGACGTTGTTCAATCCGCTATTCCAAAGTACGATGAAGAGCCAGAAAAAAAAGTCAATGAATACCCAAGCTCCTCAAAGAAGCACATCGACTGGTCCAAACTGAAATTGGATGATGATGCTGATGATAGCTCTCCTATTGATTTCTTCCAGAAGCTCTACGCCAATGCCGACCCTGATACTCGCAAGGCGATGATTAAAAGTTACACAGAAAGTAATGGAACTGCACTCAGTACAGACTGGTCCCAAGTAAAGAGCAAAAAGGTTGAGACCCAACCACCAGAGGGTGCGGAGAGCAGAGAATGGAATGAATAAATATAGGTATAATGCTTGTAGAGAAAAGTGCTAAAAAAACGCATTTCCTAACGCTCTTCTTATGTTGTGTCTAAGTTGGCTTCGACAGCGAAATTATAAAATATTAAAGTACATGTCTATAGTTATACAGAAGCATAAAATTAACGTAATGATGCACGCGATGCATCTGCAGGGCGGTCAGGAGAAGAGGCGGGCTTTCCTGGCAGAGAATTGTCGATCTTCTCTAATACTTTGTCAGTACTTGGGGTTGGATTATGATTTTCCTTGTTGTTGATTTCCGAATCTGATGAAAAAAGAAGGGAGTCACTTAGGTCGGCTGCATTGGAATGGTGTATCTCTGCAGCCGTATCTACATTATCACTTCTTGAATCCAGTGATAGGTTAGTTTGTAATCTAGGAATCTTCATTCCTGCAGTTATCGCTGTTGTGGGGTATCTAAACTTCCTTTTTTCTGATAATATTGAAAATTGGGTTTGCGGAGAGCCGCCATTATCATGGGCTGCTAATCGATTTGGAGATATCGATGGTAGCTTAAGTTTCATTTTTGGTCTGGTGCTGGAAACCTTGACTGCTTTTGTTCTGTTGGCTGCTTTTCCAGCATCCTTTTTAGTGGCTGCCCGGAAATTCATTCTCACAGGTGATCCTCCTTTAATAACAATTGGCTCTTTGGACACAGTTGAACCAGAAGAAAGTAACACCTTCCTCCTTTTTTCTGAGTACTCAATGTGCTCCTCGGAACAATTTCTCTTCCTGAACAATGGTGTTCTCATCTCTAAATGTTGAATCTTGCTGCTTTCTATCTTCTCCGATTTTGACCTCCTGATCATTGGAGAAGTATGCCTTGACAAAAATGGATTTGACATTTCACTTGAGGACCTGCTAACACGTGAAGAACTCAATGGGGTGGATGTAAATGATCTTCTCTTGATCTTCTTTGACAAAGCTGGCTGAATTGCCTTTTTCCTTGTTCGTTTGCCAGGATGGAGAAACTTTCGATGAAGTTGTCCATCCTCAATATCACGAAGCTTGTGAATAAATGGGGATCCATTCTCTCCCTTAAAAGGGTGTCCTCTTTGCTTTTCATAATCAGCGAGTTTGACTTTGAGTTCATTGATAGTTGCAGGAAGAAGTTTTCCAAGACGATTCCTTGTTTTCTCCTCTTGCCTAAGGATTTTGAAGGAATCTCTTCTAAGCAATCTGTTGGAATCCTTTGTTGATTCATCCAACCGTTTTTTCTCTTCAAGCAATTGATTCAGCAGAGAGATACTCTTTAATAAAGGTTTCAAATTTTCGGCCTCTTTTCGAAGAGATTCAATTTCAGTATAATGCTTTTCTAGGAGAGACTCAGTGTAAAGTGACTTGTCCGAAATATAATATTCTTTAAAGTTCTGCCTTTCTTCCTCATCATACATTAAAATATTCCAGTACGCCTTCACACGAGCACGGCTCTTCTCAATGAATTTAACCATATTTTCTCTTTTCTCCTCCTCCAACTTACTAACAAGGTCATTCAAATTAGAAATGGAATCCAAGGTCAAACTGCTGTTGTTCTTTATAGCATGTTGGATTGATTCATCGTTTGGCCTCAAAACAGATGACAGCTCCAAAACGGTTGCCATAGTATGTTTCAACGTCTCCTCTCTATCATCCTTTACCTGCTTTAGTCTTTCTGTCTCCTTGGTGTAGGTCTGAACAACTTCCGATGACACTCCAATCTTCTCAATTAGTTCGTCATCATTGTAGTCCGTTAAATCAAGAGTAGTAGACAATTTTAGAGAATCCACTAAGACATGAATCTCGTTTTGTAGGGATTTAATTGTTTTCACTCTCTCCGCTATAGTTTGCTTGGCTTCCGAAGTCTTCACCTTTATCGTTTGTAGAACATCAGGGCTCACTCGGCCGAATGATGTGTTCAGTATAGCAGTGATATCACTCTCTTGATCGAATGATAGAAAGTTCCTGGCCTCGTCCATGCTGGGTATCTCAGATAAAAAGGAACTAAACTGGTTTGCTGTTCCAAGAACTTGCATCTGCTGATAAAATAGAACTACTCCCTGTGCCATTTCCTGTATTTTATCTGCAAATATAGGTTTCATTTTCAGCAGGCAGCTTTCCAGACGGCGACTCATCGAGTTCATAGAATCTGAATCTGAACAATAGTCTTGCAATCTAGTGAACTTTTCTGAGGAATAGTCATTGACTATGGAGTGCAACTTGGGCCCGAGAAGATCAGCCTCCTGGTCATCCTGAATAGAAAAGTTTTCGATAATCCTATTAATCTTCGAAAGAGTATCTAATGAGTTGACGAATTTTTCGTTCAATTTTTGCTGTTCCTGAGTCTGCTGTTCCTTGCACTTGCTGACAATGCTGGAAATTTCCTGAAAAAGTGTGGCCATTCTTCCAGGAACGCTGCCAATCAATTCATCTTGATGCTTTACGCTCTCTAAACCTTCCTTGATTTCATTGATAAAATTATCTATCGAAACCAGGGTATCACTGCCTATAGATTCGGTATCACCACACGCCAGTACTTTGCCTTTCTTTGGTGTTGACTCGGCTTGTAAAGTTGCCTCTTGATTGCCTACGTCTTTCATGTTTTCATCACTGCTATCTTTCTCCAAATTATTGGGTTGCGTCTGCTCGTTTTCATGGTTCGAAGTGATTTCCATTGTCTCGGTCAGTATCTCCTTAATCAAGTCTACTTGTTTAGGCGTAAGTGCCTCAGCAAGCTTGCGAACGTGTTCTAACTCCATGTACAGAAAGAGTGAGTTGGTTACTATGGAAGAGTTTATAATGCTTAAAGGTGAAACTAAGTTGGTACGTCTTTGTTTTCTTTTTCCTTTTTCGGCGAGACGTCGCGTCGATTTTCTCCTATAGTAAACAAAGCGGTCGAAGCTGGAATGAGTACAATGAAGCATGCCCTTCTAGTTAAAATAGATATTCAAGACTATAGAGTGTAGTAAATGCATTATCAACATGTGAAGTAGTCTGGTTTAAGAATGTATACGGGAGTCACCGGAGTAAGGATTATGATATCACCTTGGAACCTCGGATGCCTCACAATGTTCACGCGCCACCTTAAAGCTCACAAGCCATGTTTCTAGCCACACAACCGGAGACAGTTAGTTTGGCGATCCAGTACCGAAATTCGGACTTTATCATCAGTTGCATCTTTGCGAAAATTGTTTTCAAGCATTTTACCACATTTTCTTCAATCGGTTGACCCACGTCTCTATCTCAGCTTTTGCCAGTGTACTAATATACGATAACAACTAGCACAGCCGAAAAAGTGAGGGCGGAGAATACTCGCTGTCAGGACATTTTTTTTGTTGTAAATCTGGGGATCTGGGGCTGACAAATACATCCGGCGGAGTTGTATATAGCGATCCACCTGAGTTTTTCGGCAGCCACGTAGCTCACACTACCAGTTACGTGGTGTTCCTAGAGCTGGGATAGTCTGTCAGGCTGCCTTTGACCCCTAAAATAGCTTTCCATCGGCAGCCCGGCCGCAAGAATAACCAGATTAAGCGCCCAAAACTATTTTCATCCAAGAATGGGTTTTCAGGCTGAACGAGGTGTATTCTTCAATTTCTCCCGCTCATCGGTAGGCATGGTGGATAACAGAAATCAGCCAACCTTAGGCCTCAGAGTGAAAGATTCGAAGTAGGTCAGATATTCCGCCCGCAAAAAACTAAGATTCCCTCCCACCACTCCAATGTCTGTGTCAACTCTCTCTTTCTCTCTTTATCGATTGATGCAATTCCAGTAGCTCCAGTAATCACAATCACTTTACTCGCGTTGTGCTGCCATCTTGGCTGTATCTCGTTAAATTCCGAGCTCCTACCGCTGTTTCCTTTCTCAGTATAAAATGTCGCACTACCAACCGTTCAAAAGTAATTTTTTCCCCTAATAGGACAGCCCGACTATGTTGCACCTTTTTCACCGCATAGCACCCCGACTAAAGTCGCCTATCATCCACCGTATCAGATTCTATAAATATGTAACTGTATGCTGGTATCTTGCTTGCTTCTTTCCAAACCCTAGAATTACTGAAAATTTCCGGCGCCGGTCCTATTTGCCGGTTACTCGTTTTAACCACAGGTATTCTCAAACCCCGTACTTACTAACTTACTTAGTAATCATCGCTGTGCGTCATCGCTTTTGCACTTATTTTCCGCCTGCTCCTGACTAACTATACGCGGGCAAAAGACAAAAAAAAATAAAAAAAAAAAAAATAAAAAATAAAATTTTTTTAAATTGCGACTTTTATCTTAAAGATCTATCGTTGTGATAGACTTGTGCTTTCTTCTTTCTCTGTCGATTTCCACCGTGCACAAGCCATGTCATCCATTTTACTATTACTACATCCAACAGTGGTGACCGATCCTTCTTTGGTGGAAGCCACCAAGAAGCAGCTGAACGGATCCCACCCAGATTGTTCCATTTCTCAGTATCTTATAGATAAGGTTGCCTTAGGTCAGCAGCAGTTGCCGACCGATAAATACAATCTGATTCACTATTTAGCGCCTATTGAGGCCAAGAAGAACAAATTTAATGCATCTTTGACTGCCAAATTATTTAACTCTTTGAAGAGGGGCGGAGTTTTCCAGGGACTCATTCCAGACAACGGAAATTTGGAGGCCATAAGAGCTGGATTTCTTGTAGGAGAGGACGAATCTCGCTGGATCAAGCCAAGGGAGACAGCAGTTGCTGTGCCTTTAAAGCGTTCTTACAACCATAGGGCCCAGGAAAAGGCCCAGGAAAAGGCCTTACTTCCTTCCTTCAAACGTGGCGTCTCTCCTGTATCATCCAACTCCGCTTCATCGTCTTCGTCTTCGTCGCCAAAGACCTTCCCCGCTTTCCACCGCTTGGAATCTGAACCCACTCCTGCGTTAACAGACTCGTCAGAGTTGGACGAGGACGATTTCGACTCCCAGCAGGAGGTTCTGAAGGAAACCAAGTTGAGTTACTTCGAGGAAAACTCGGATGAGGAAATGGATGAGTTGGACGAGAATCAGTTGTTTAGCGAAGATGAGCTTTTGAACTGCACAGAAATATCAGAGCCTGCAATTATCCCGATAAAGTGCTCTGTTACCGGCAAGAAGAGAAGAAGAGCTTGCAAGAATTGTACATGTGGTTTGAAGGAGGAGCAGGAGAAAGAAGATGCTGAGCAGAGATCCCTGCAGAATTCTCTGCTAGGCAAGATGGCTAGAAGCGCCAACGATGAAGCCATTGCGATTGAAAAGAGAATCAAGCAAAGACAGCAGAAGAAAGTCAAGCCTTTATCCAAGAAGACGATCGTCAAGTTCACAAAGGATGACCTTACCGAGATCGATTTCACGGTTGAAGGTAAAACTGGAGGGTGCGGCTCATGTGCTTTGGGAGATGCTTTCCGTTGCGATAGCTGCCCATTCTTGGGTTTGCCTGCATTCAAGCCGGGCCAGGTTGTCACCTTGGATGCTTTCGCCGAGGATATTTAAACAGTTAGGAATGTGTATGGATTGCTTAGCACTAAGGTGCTAACTGGTGGTTTTGGTGATGGTTCGGACAGGAATATTTGCTTAAGACTGGTTTCAAGTGGACACTGATGCGGTACACAGGCAAGGCGGGTTCTGCTGGCCACCCGTCCCGAGGTAATGCTCCGTGTGAACATTATTTAGTGATTGTCAGAAACATTAATTCCTGTTTTTTTGTGGTAATCAATAAACTGGAAGCGCAGGCAAGGATTGCTTGCTTTCTGATGGACGTATTCTTTATAAAATTGTTTTCATTTATTTATACAGTGAATATTTATCTATAAAGATGCATAATAACCCGATCGGTCATTTATGGCTGCTGATGAATGAAACTATTTTGTTGGAGTCAAAGCGTTGGTTATGTCCTAGCCAGTTTTTGTTTCTAGGTGCGCAAGTGTAACGATTGGCCACGCTTGGAGGGACTGTCCACCCGGTAACACTAGTTATTGGTAGAATCTGTTTAAGTCCGAGTTCACCGCAGAGGAGCTCGCAGCGGCTTATGTGATCGTAGTACTCCTTTGCCGAATCCATATCCGAGATCCTTATTAAACCTCCAACTATCTCCAAATAAACCGATGCATCAAGATGGTAATCTGGTCGGAGTCTGTTGAGCATAGAACATGTATTAGTAAGGTCATAATGTGAAAAGCTTTTCAGAGTTTCGGCTATCATGTATGTCTGAAAACCAGACTGTGATGTTTTCACGGTGTCAAGGTAAGCTTCAATCATGCGATGAGCAAGCACGGGTTTGTGAAGTTTGTGAATGCAGTAATTTAGAAAAGCATTTAGTACAGCAGTTGAGTTGTGCTGTATACTGAAAGGATGATCTAGGATATTTTCCTTCTGTATGGTGGCCACATACTCAAGGTAGTGTTTGAAGAGTATCTTCATCTGAATTTTGGTAAGTGGGCATTCGGAAAGGAACTTAGAATATACCAAGCCGATTGTATCGCTAAGCGGGTAGGTATTATCAAGCACAAGTTCTTCGGTGACATTTGCTTTAGATAAACTTCCATCAGGAATTGCAGTGCTGGAAATTTTTCCTGTATAGATCATACTGAGTAAGCCTGTTCCAGAGAGTACTTTCTCGCAAAGGGGAAACATGGAGACAACGTATCCCACAATGACTTGGCAGTCTGCTTCTGGAATAGTGCAGAAAAAACGAAGAAAGTAGTGGTTGATGATTTTGAGGTCTGCCTTACTCATTTGAGGATTCTTTTCCATGTACTTGTAGAGTGCGGTCAAGAAGTTCTCGAGTCTTTTGGGGCGATTTTCCTGTAGCGTGTTGTCGAATAGAAGCTGGTAGAAAATCGGAAGTATCAAATTTCGTAGCAAAGAGTCGTTTAGAAAAGGCTGGCAGTTTCGATAGAGCTTGAATCTGTTGACTAGCGTGAAGTAGTTGTCTAACGCTGGTTCGTTGACCAACTGCTGATCAGGTGTATCCGATCGAATACCTTGTTGGAGGAAGGTTTTCTGTCGTAGAAGCCACAAATAGTGCATGGTCAAATCAGTCTTCCTTCGGCGGATCAAGGTCTCAACCATGTACCGTCGCATTTGGTCGTTATATCGATTCAAAAAGAGTGCATCGACTGCCTCCTGATCTGCATCGCTACTTCCACAGTGTAGAAAGAGATTCCATTCAAGATCACTTCCGTGGGACAGTCGTTTCAGAAGTTCCAAGTATACTGGATCCTTTTCCGCAAAACAATGCCCTCTTGAGATCAACTGAGAGAACAAATACGCATGGGACCGCTGATCTATAGAGGCTACAAGGGAGTGAATATCGACCAAGTCCGGACTTCTCATATATGTCTGCACCTTGGCAGTGTCCGATATATTTTTGTCGGCCAACAGGGTAGATATGCGGTAGTTTGTGTTGGCGGTGTTGAAGTCCGAGGAAAAGCTGGAGCTGTTGAGCAGACCGGAAAAATTGTCTGTCGACATGGAATTGGCTGGAAGTGATAGCCTTGAGAAGAGACCGTCGGCCAGCGAGGTCTCGTGCGGCAGAGGAGGCTTTGGGGTGCTCGAATTGCGAACCAAGGACGACGTGCTGTTGGATCGGGACTTGCCAACAACTCCCCTGTCGAAAATCGCTCGCAGTCCTGTTCGGTACATTTGAAGATAAAAGCTTGAATACAGAGATTCAGTGTGGGGAAGAGAGAGCGAAGTGAAAAATTTGATGGTGAGAGATCGGTGAAGCCAGGGGGTGGGGGAGATAGAGTACACAGGAGAAATCCAGCAGAGGGGGGGGGGAAAAAAAAAAAACCATGAATCAGAATGCACCAATGTAGCTACAATTAGTTAAAGTCCGGTGGCACTGATATCGACTGCAAGAAGACGGAACCCAGAATAGCGGTGCACCTTGCTGGTGCTAGCACAAGGCCGGAAGCCAAGGCTCTGCAGCACCGCCTGGAAAACAGGACACGCAGAGTTCTGTGAGGCTGGTGGTGGCGGCGTCTGTGGCGGCGTCTTTGGCGACTGCGTCGCCCCGTCTGGCACCTCGGCTTCTGGTGTCGAGGTTTTTGTGGTGTAGCGGATCCCGATGCTCCTCCAATCAAAATGCCGCTTTAGCAAATTCGCACGGCGCACCAAAAAGCAACCTTCCACCACACACATCTGGATCTGATATTCCGCCTCTCCGGGGCAGTGGAACCTGCAAGCAACTCCGAACCGGAAATTTAAGCCGGCACGCCCAACGGCATGCTGAAACCTTTTTTTTTTGGATCGTCTGGTTTGGTTAGGTGGTGCCAGGCATTCACAGCTGGTTGACAAGTGTGCCATTGCCATGGACTTGTCATCGATCGTCCATGTGGCTGCAGTACCTTGTAGCAGGTGGGCTACGCCAGGCCAGAAACTCTTCCTCTATCGTAGCCCCACCGGAACTGCTGTCAAGGTCCCTTGCCAGATCGCTGTGCCGTGGCCGCCGACCCCGGTGTTCGCACGGAGTCCTAGTGTGGGAATCTCGGCTGTTTGTGGTGGGTGTGTAAATGTGGGGGAGAAGGGAGCGAGATGAGGAATTTTGATGGATGCATGCTGCAACCTACACACATATTTTCCCATCTCAACTACAAGCGCCAGTTGTGCTATCCTCCATTTGTCAAAGAGCCAGGAAGGGACTGTCTTCCTGGTGACGTAGTTGCTATCTTCATTGTCTCCACGCAGACACAAGTTTCTTAAGGCTTCGTCCAGCGGCCACTTGGGTGCTTTGTATTGGCGTCATACCTTTGATTTCGCCACGCTCTGTGTGCTTACGTGCTCTCAACGCAGCCTTTGACCACTGGACTCCGACAATTCGCTCTACCAGCCGTTTCCGCACTCTGGAAACCAACTGCCCCCCCCCTAAATTTTTTCTTTGTCCCGCAAAATGCTTCCCTCTCGCCTGAGGCTCCATAACTCCGACCGCCTGTTCGAGTCCGGAAACGCAAGAGAGAAAAACTTTTTCTGGCGACGCCCGGTGTTGGACCTACCACAGGAAGCTAGCTGCTAGCCGCTCACACCGCAGTATTTTTTTTTTTTTTTTTACTTTTTACCTTTTTGTTTGTTTTCCACCGGAGATGCTGCGCTCCTGCTTACCTTGTCTCACTAGCATTTCTATTTTGGCTTTTCCTCGTCGGCTTGTTGAACATTTGAACTTTGGAATCGGTTTTATTTGATTGTCTTGAATTTTTTTTTCTTGCTTTTTTTTTTTTTACTCTTTTCTTCTCTTCTTATTGCTAGGCGTTTTTTTTTCTTTTCTCTTGCTTCCTTCTTATAGACTTCAGACTTCAGACTGCATTCGCCATGCTAAGATCTTTCTCTAGAAGTGTTCCAAGAGCATCCAAACAGCTCTTGACGAATACTCATCTCCACAATGCCGTCAACGTCAATAAGTCATTTGTGTCGTCCAGATTCTTGGCCCAGGACTCGTTCCTCCAGGGCAACAGCGCCAACTACATCGATGAGATGTACGAGGCCTGGCTCAGAGACCCAAAGTCCGTGCACGTTTCTTGGGATGCCTACTTCAAGAACTTGAACGGTAACGTGCCAGCCTCCGCTGCATACATGGCTCCTCCAACCTTGATTCCCTCGCCAATTGGAACCTTGAGTATGGTGCCAAACAGCCAGACAGCAGCCGGAGAGGATATTGTGACCCACTTGAAGGCTCAGTTGTTGGTCAGAGCATACCAAGTTAGAGGCCACCAAAAGGCCCACTTGGACCCATTGGGAATGGCCTTTGGTGACGACAAGAACGCCGCTATTCCAAAGGAGTTGACGCCCGAGTACTATGGCTTCACCGACGCAGACCTCGAGAAGGAGATAACCCTAGGTCCTGGTATCCTTCCGAACTATGCCAAGGACGGAACGTCCACCATGAAGTTGAAGGAGATTATTGCTGCCTGCGAGAAACTTTACTGCTCCACTTACGCCGTTGAATACATTCACATTCCTTCGAGGGAAAAGTGCGACTGGATCAGAGAAAGAGTCGAGATCCCACAACCTTGGAAGTTCAATCCCGACCAGAAGAGACAGATTCTAGATAGGCTGATCTGGGCCTGTGAATTCGAGAACTTCTTGTCCAGCAAGTTCCCTAACGACAAGAGATTCGGTATCGAAGGTGCTGAGTCCGTTGTTCCTGGTATGAAGGCTCTGATCGATTTATCTGTCGATTTGGGCGTCGAGGACGTTGTCATCGGTATGCCACATAGAGGTAGATTGAACATGTTGACCAACGTCGTCAGAAAGCCTGCTGAGGCCATCTTCAACGAGTTCACCGGCTCCACCTCCGAAAATGAGGGTGATGTCAAGTACCACTTGGGAATGAACTACACCAGACCAACCACCTCCGGAAAGAAGGTTAATCTTTCCATAGTTGCTAATCCTTCGCATTTGGAAGCCGAGGATTCTGTCGTCTTGGGAAGAACCAGAGCCATCCAGCACTACAAGAACGATGTCGGTGAGTTCAACAAGGCCATGGCCGTCTTGTTCCATGGTGATGCCGCTATTGCTGCCCAGGGTGTTGTCTACGAATCTTTGTGTCTGTCACACTTGCCTGCTTTCGCCACCGGCGGTACTGTCCATGTTATTGTTAACAACCAAATTGGTTTCACTACCAACCCAGAAAACGGTAGATCGACCAAGTATCCATCGGATATAGCCAAAACCCTTAACGCTCCTGTTTTCCACGTCAACGCTGATGATGTCGAAGGTGTCATCTTCATGTTCAACTTGGCCGCTGAATGGAGAGCCACTTTCCACTCTGACGTCTTTATTGATGTCATTGGTTACAGAAAGCACGGTCATAATGAAACTGACCAGCCTTCTTTCACCCAGCCTTTGATGTACGAGAAGATTTCCCACAAGAAGCAAGTTTTGGACCTGTACATCGATAAATTGATCAAGGAAGGTACATTCACCAAGGAGGATATCGATGAGCACCGTGCATGGGTGTGGAAGCACTTAGAAGAGTCGTTTGACCACGCTAAGGATTACAAGCCTGAGTCTAGGGAGTGGTTGACCGCTCCTTGGGAAGGATTCAAGTCTCCTAAAGAGTTAGCCACGGAAATTCTTCCACATTTGCCAACCGCTGTTGATGAGAAGACTCTGAAGCACATTGGTAAAACTATCTCCACTGTTCCAGAAGGATTTATACTTCACAAGAACTTGAAGAGAATTCTTAAAAACAGATTGAAGTCTGTCGAAACTGGTAACGGAATCGATTGGTCTACTGGTGAAGCCTTGGCCTTTGGTTCTTTGGCTATGGAAGGATATCACATCAGAGTTACTGGTCAGGATGTGGAAAGAGGAACTTTCTCTCAAAGGCACGCTGTCCTTCACGATCAGAAGACTGATGACAAGTATGTTCCATTGAAGCATCTTTCCGATACCCAGGCTGGCGTTGTCATCGCTAACTCCCCATTATCTGAGTATGGTGTCATGGGTTATGAATATGGTTACTCCTTGACATCCCCAGATGCCTTGGTGCAGTGGGAGGCTCAATTCGGTGATTTCGCTAACACCGCTCAAGTCATTGTTGATCAATTCATTTCTGCCGCAGAAAGTAAGTGGAAGCAGAGATCCGGTATTGTCCTTTCGTTGCCTCATGGTTACGATGGTCAAGGTCCAGAGCACTCTTCAGCAAGAATAGAAAGATACTTGCAGATGTGTGACGAGGATCCTAGAGGATTCCCAAGCCCAGAAAAGCTTGAGAGACAGCACCAAGACTGTAACATGCAAGTTGCATACCCATCTACTCCAGCTTCTCTCTTCCACCTTTTGAGAAGACAGATGCACCGTCAATTCAGAAAACCATTGATCTTATTCTTCTCCAAGTCTTTGTTGAGACATCCGTTGGCTAGATCAAGCCTATCTGAGTTTACTGGTGAGTCCGCATTCCCATGGATCATAGAGGATGTTGAACTTGGAAAGGCCATTAACAACAAGGAGGAAATCAAGAGATTGGTTATTTGCTCCGGTCAAGTTTATGCTGCTTTATACAAGAAGCGTGCTGACTTGGGCGACAAAGAGACAGCCATCTTGAAGGTCGAGCAATTCAACCCATTCCCATACGTCTTATTGAGAGACGCTCTGAAGAGCTACCCAGCCATGGAAGACTTGGTCTGGTGTCAAGAGGAGCCTTTGAACATGGGTCCATGGAGTTTCATGCTCCCAAGACTTGAGGCTACAATGAAAGAGGCCGGTGTCACGGTTCCACTAAGATACGCCGGTAGAAACCCATCCGCTTCTATCGCCGCTGGTACAAAGGCTAAGCACCATGCTGAGGAAGAAGCTTTCTTGGCTGATGTTTTCCGCGCTTAAATGATAATTTTACGAAGCTATTTTTTAAATTTTTGTCTTTTTTTTGTCAATTTTGATACTCTCTGTTATTAGTTAACTCTTTAAAAAAATTAAATTGGATTCACGTTTTAAGGTTGTTTTATTTATACATGGTGCTTTATATACACGTTTCATCTAATGGGTGAGTAGGAACTGTTGTATCTGGTTCATATAACCTCTAAACGTGTGATTCTGAAAAACATATGCTCACTTCATCCTGCTTGTTCATAATACACTTGTTTATATCGTCAAAATTTTGTTTAATTTTTAAGTATGAAATGTCCGACCTCTATATATCCTTTTCAGGTTCCCTCGGAGACTATCTAACTAAATTTCCACTTTCGGAAATTAATATTCTCTTGTTTTTCTATGCCAACAAAAATCTTGTTCTTCGAGCTACCATACCATTTATTGTCACAAAAATAATATTGTCCTTTTTTTTATACCTATTCCTGCATTGTGTTTTTCAATCCCCAAATATGAAATCGGTATTGGTTATCTTATATCTGCTTCACTCAGTTCTTGGATTTATCAACCCAATTGAAATCAAAGGAAGGCATTTCTATGACGCTGTCACCCACAAACCAGTAAGTTTAAAATAATTCTTATTCTAAAACTATTCATATTTCTGACCTTCAAGTTTTTTATAAGGGGAGTTGACTACCAACCTGGCGGCTCATCGGGTGTAAATGAGCATAGCGACCCTCTCTCTGACGTAAACAAGTGTGCAAGAGACATATATTTGTTTCAGGAACTAGGGATTAACACAGTCAGAGTATATTCTGTCAATCCTGAATTGGACCATGACAAATGTGTCACCTTACTGGCTGCTGCCGGTATATATCTTGTGCTTGACGTCAACTCACCTTTAGCTGGACAGCACCTGAACAGGTATGAGCCATGGTCGTCGTACTCGGAAGATTATATGAAGCACATCTTTAAGGTGGTGAATCAATTCTCTGGATACAACAACACCTTGGCTTTCTTTGCTGGGAATGAAATTATCAATGACAGAATGTCCGCCAAAGCTTCACCAGTATATGTCAAAGCTGTCATCAGAGACTTGAAAGAATTTATCGCCGTAGCAAGTCCAAGAAAGATCCCAGTTGGTTACAGTGCTGCAGATGATCTTGATTATCGTATCTCATTAGCTGAGTACTTGGAATGTTATGATAATAACCCTATGGAAACTTGTGACTTTTATGGAGTCAACAGCTACCAATGGTGTGGGGAGCAAACTTTTGTTTCCAGTGGCTATAATACTTTAGTGAAGGACTACAGCACCTACTCTAAACCAATATTTTTCTCAGAGTATGGATGCAATGAGGTTTTGCCAAGAAAGTTTCAAGAGGTAAATAGCATATATTCACGGAAAATGACAGGCGTCTTTTCAGGCGGCTTGCTATACGAGTTTGCTCAGGAGCCAAACAATTATGGACTTGTTGAGTATGACTCTGATGGCAATGCCAAACTACTAGCTGATTTTGATTCTTTCAAGGAAAGACTTTCAACAATTGAAGAGCCGTCTATTCCAAAGACATCTTTCAACTCTTTGTCGACACAGTACAAGGGAGGCCGGAGAGGTGAAGATATGTCATACAAAATATGTGCCAAAGAGTACACCAACCTTGAAACCAGTAGAAACATACCTAGAGCAGTTTCTAAAGGGTTCATAGAATCATTCTCTGGCTCAGTTAAGAAAGGAAAATTCATTCCGTTAACAGAACAAGACATGACCAGCACTTATAAAATTTATAACACCGATGGATCCATCAAGGTGGATCATCCTAAGGTGCAGATCATTCCTAGACCGATCTCAGAACCCAAAAAGCACCTTTGGAGTAATGGTACGTATAGCTGTTACGATACATAGAATTTTTTCCACAATTTACTAACAATTCAGATGCCGCAGCCACAAGTATTTCCTTAGGTATACTTGTTTCTCTATTACTTGGAATATCTCTGGTACATCTATTCTAGCTAATACAGTTGCTAAGACTATATTATATAATATTAGTTAGAAAAGTATAGAGTCTATTGATCTAGTAAACAAATCCTAAGATCTTACCAGAAACGTGCTTTCTCTTGGCTTCCTCGTGGTCCATGATACCGGCAGAAGTAGTCAAGATGACGTAACCAAATTGTCTGGCTGGCAAAAGGTTGTCAGTCCACTTTTCAACTTCATTGATCTTAACGTTGTATCTTGGACTGATAACACCGCACTTGTTCAATCTACCGTTCAGTTGGATAACGATCTTACCAGATCTGTGATCATCGATGTACTCAAATTCACCAATGTAACCTATTGGATTGTTAGTAATTAAACCGGAATAATCTGTCGAGGAAAAGTAAACAATTAGAAGAATGGGATTTTCTGTAATCGTGTAAGATTCATCTCCTATGCTTTACTCTCCCGGGCATTTAAAAGACAGTCTGTTACTGAGAAACCACAAGCCATCCAGTTATCAGCCGGTTAAAAATCCCCTTCTCCTATGTGTTCACCTTCTCCAAATAGAGCAGCAATACATACCATGCTTTTGCATAACCATCAAGAACTTGATGATGACCTTGGAAGAAGGTCTGATCAAGACTTGTCTCTTACCGGTCTTCTCGGCGTTGTTAATAGCATTCAAGGCGTCAGCCAAAACAGAAGATCTACCCATGGTTGCTAGAGAAGAGAAGTTAGTACTTGTATTGATGGAAAAAAAATTTCATAAGCCTCATGAGTGTCCTTAGAAGGATTCATGAGTCGGGGATCCAAAAGAATCGCACTCCAGAAAGCAGGTATTATGACACTGAGCCAAAGCATTTTTACAACAAATAACAGGCCTATGCTTGTTATTTTTTGTCACTTCTTTTCAGGATTCATAATTCTGTTTCTGGCATTCTTATTCCAACAATGATATTTCACTCAGGCTTTCTTGTCTACATACGTTCTTATTCAAATATTGATACAGAGAGAAGAAAGAATAATACGTAAGAGGTGAAAAAATTTCACGCTGACAAAAATTTTTCAACTTAAAAAATCGCGGACATATTTTTTTTGTTTTATTTTTTTTTTTTTTTATCTTTTTTTGAGTCTCCGGGTAACCTTAGGTAAGTTTCGAGGCTAAATAGTGCTTTCGTCACATATGGCGTTCGGTACTTTGGATGTTTACGTAATATATTGCTAATATATGTCTAGACTGATTAAAACAAACCAGCTTTGAATTGTCCTTAATTGTCCTTGATGAATCTTTGAGATGAGTCTAGATCGGCCATTTGATTCTGTTGATCAGCATGCCGCTGCTGCTGAGATCTTTCGTGTGATACGAGATCCATGTGTTGCTCTTTCTAAGCTTACATTGACTTCTGACAACTGTTCAGGATCATTAAAGCTCCTGAACTGTTTGAAGGATGTAGAAGGTTCCTTGTCCAGATCTATTGAGGAGCATTCAAGTGCAGGTTCTCTTATATTGCCCCAGGCACTAGCCGAGTATATTTTTGTACCCATAGTCGAATTGCTAAGAAAGCCGACTATATCTGACTCCGAGCTAGAGATAACGTTATCGATTATAGATCAGCTTGTGGTTCATTGCTGGTCGTCCAAAGGATTCATGCAGAAAGCTCTTCTAGAGCAACTTCTTCGTCTAATACCATTTTTGCTGGGAGGAGACCCGGAAAGCACCGCTATGGTTTCTCACTCGGATGAAACACTCCAGAATGGTATCAACTGTCTTCGCCATTTGCTCATTGGAGCCCAGAATCAAGGCTTTAACTTTCCAACACAAGTTCTAACAAATGTTAAAATGGCTCCGGCCATTGCTCACATGGTCACAGTACTACTATCGTGTTCTTTGAATTCCTCCAACCTTGAAGTAAGAGTCTCCAGCCTGGCAACGTTGCAAATGCTCTATTCGGAAATTAACGATGGAGAAATTCTTTCCATGATTTTGCCTGGAAACGTTTCAGTGTTTGCCAAGATAATGAAGGTCAGACCGCATCACTTGATTGTTGCTCAAGTGTTTAGAACATTTGCTACTCTTATGGAAATTACTTTGAACGACGTTGAGCTTAGAGTCAAGAAGCCTGATAGAATTCTTTCCTTAGGTGACATAGCAGCGTCCACAAGCAGTCCAGAAGTTGAATCCCAATCTTCTACAAAGAAGCATCGTACTACGACCTGGTTAAAGTCCACAGTGCCTCAGCTTCAGAAAGCATTAGAGATCATTTTTAATCTTTCGAACAGCGCCTTGGATAAACGTGATGTGCTTGACTCTACTTTCGATTTTGTCATAGCAATTTTTGGAAACTGCTTTAACAGCTGCAATTTATTGCTTTCTCAATGTCTGGTTTGTCTATCTGTCATAGCATCAAAAGATTCTTGCTACCTGGAGAAAGCGCAGAAGCAGATGAAATATTCACCAAACCTAGCAGAATTTCTCGTTCTTGTCGCAGGTATACTACAGAAGAATCTTCAAAATCTTTCCTTCCTTTTAGGCTCACCCGACACTGAGAAAACCGTCAGTTTTCTTCAGACAATCTCTTTCTGTATCGAGCTCCTAGCCGAAGAAAAATCCTTAGATGACTATACAACGAAAGATACGATCATCAGGTTTCAGGAGGCCTTGGTGTTAATTACACGATCAGCAAATGCAATAGATTCACGTAAAAGGGCCTTTATAGATAACATGTCTGGAAGTAAAGACTCCATCGATTATAGAAATGAGGTAGTCTTGATTACTTCTGAAGCAAATCAACTTGCAACTGAGCTTCGAAAACCCAATAGATGTTTCAATGGTGTGTTTACTCCCGAAGTTGAAAATTCATTGGTGGCAGTGATGAAATCTATTTCTAGGGCCTCCTTTTCTCAGGAAGTGGTTTATGAACTCCTGATCTCAGAAAGTGGCAGGTCTAATTCAAGTTCGGTTATAGAGCGTTCTGTGTTGTTATGGATTGCAAAAAACATACTATGTGACAAAGACACTGCTCCAATACTCGATGACTTCCTTGATTTATCGAGAGCGGTCCAAGAACCAACCTTTGGATCCGAAATTGATTTAACGGAAATTCACTATGAAACTATTGATAGTGCATGTTCTACGCTAGAAGCGACAGCTAGGTCTCCTGCTTATAGTCTAGGCCTCAGAAATTCGGCCATTATATCTCTGGATGTCATTGGAAGCATGTTCCAAAAAGCGGGTAAAGATTTTGAAAGCGAGCTAGTAGATGTCCTATTTCCGGTGGTGGACTTGCTAGCATGTGACAATGATGAAATCCGTAAAGAAGCGCAATATGTGATCACTTTAATGGCTGAAAGCATGTATCGTGGTTCAGTGAGAGACTTGATAAGAGATAACTGTGATTACCTTCTAGATGCACTCTCCCAAAGATTGACTGGTGATTCTCTTACACCAAGAATGCCGACTGTGCTAATTGTTTTAATTAGAATCGGTGGAATCAGTCTTATAAAGGAACTCGATGATGTGATTGTCACTTTGTTCACTCTTCTCGACTCATATTATGGGTACACATCATTATGTGAAGGGTGCTTCATGGTTTTCGATGAAATCGTTGATCAGTTATTGCAAGGGCAGTTCAAAGACTTTGATTTTAATAGATTTGTGGACGACAACAAAGAAGATGATGTCAATTATTATGGATATTGGGGTATGAAGTCAATGAAAGAGGTAATGGATTTTGTCGACAGGGCTCCTATTATTCCTGACTCAGGCGATGAATCAGGCTTGGATTCTGATGATGAAGTGATCAAACCTGAGAAAATATTGGATATAGATGACAATAAAGAAGATTCGGATGATGAATCAGATTCTGATAATGACAATCTCTATGATCCAGAAGGACAGGAAAATGAGGTAGAAAAGTGGGTGTCACCTCTTGAACCCAAATTTTATAGAATATTGAGTGATATGATTGAATACTGCGAGCGGCTATCAAGGACCAAATCTGCCAGGCTGCAAATCACTTGTCTTAGACTCATGGATCATATTCTTCCAATATTGGCTACACAGAAATCGAAATTCTTGCCAATAGCAGCATCGTCGTGGGACTATGTTGTGAGCTTTGTTTTTAGTGGTGACTATCGGATAATTCACTTAGCACTAGATGTCCTGAGGACATTAATCAAATTTGGAGGAACCTTCTTTTCAAGCAGATTCATTGATTTGTGCAATTCGATGACTGATGATAAGGGGTGTCAGAGCTTAGTCGCTAAAATGACAGAGCTAGCCAAGAAGCGTCATAAGTATGCTCAGCAGATAATTAACCGTTCCAGTACCTCTGCGAACCTTGAAGTGATGACGTACAATTCGATATGTGGGTTCTTCCAGTATGGTCTTGTATCCTTCGGAAGATTTTTACCAGTTCCAACGGCAATGATGCTATTGAGGATCACTATTTACTTTGATGAGGACCCTCATAATTATGGCTACTTCGATGGGGCTGCAAAGTATGCCAGTGAAATTGCGTATAAGAAGTAGGTGAATGATATTGTTAATATATAGAACTAAAGTCGAATTTAGCCAATGTAGAGGAGATCACTTTTTTCTTACCAAGATGTTCCAGAAGTAATAGAAATAGAAGAAATATGAAGTTTCCAAGAATTGTCGGTATTCGTCATTAGAGTCCATATAAACTCCGATTTTTTTTAACGTTGCTTACAACCAGCAAGAAGATTGATTTGTTGTTGAACCATTAAGGTATTGCTTAGTAGAATAAGCGCTTTATTTGTTGAAATCTAAGGGTCTGGCTCAAGTGACAAGCAGGTGTTTTGTACAACAACTTATTTGTCGCTGGTAGCAGCCGGCGTAGGAAGCTCTAGTAAGGCTGAATATCTGGCCTCAAAACAGAAGATAATCTTTGTTTAAGAAACAGTTCAGACGCCCCAAACCAAAGGGATATCATTATATGTCAAGATACCTCCAGAAGCTGCTACAGAAATTGATTCCTTTGCCAGATTATGTCTCCCGGTATTTTCCACCTAAGCGCCCGCCACTGGCCCCGTAGAGCGAGCCGTGTAGGGAGGCGCTTATCGCCTGATAGCGATAATATTACTGTGTGCTACTAAACTTTCTTCCTTTGTACTGAATGCACAGTGTTGTTTCTAACATATTAGTATTAAACAGGCAATTTATTAGAACAATGTCATCATATCCGAAAGTCAGAGAGGCATCTCATGCTGGATCTTGGTATAGTGGATCGAAGACAATGCTAAACCGCCAGCTGGATCAGTTTCTTGCTAATGCTCCAGATACCGTTAAAGGAGCTAGAGTCTTGGTTGGACCTCATGCCGGATACGCCTATGCGGGCGAAACACTTGCAAAGACGTACAAGGTGTTTGATTCGTCGAACATCGAGCGGGTCTTCATCATGGGACCTTCCCATCATGTTTATTTTCAGGGCTGTGTGATGACCACCGGCTGTGACGTCTATGAAACGCCACTAGGCGACCTTGACGTGGACAGAGATGTTATCGAGGAGTTGAAGAGCAAGGATCCTCGGATGTTTAAAGAGATGTCCCTGCAGGTAGATGAGGATGAGCACTGCTTCGAGATGCACATGCCATTTCTTTACAAGGTGACCAACGATGCGGGAAGCACCATTCCTAAGATCATTCCCATCATGGTCAGTGCCTCCAACGAGAACTTTGAAAAGAAATTGGCCAGTTACTTGGAGCCTTACTTTGCTGACAAGCATAATGCCTTCATCATCACTTCGGACTTTTGCCATTGGGGTAGGAGATTTGGCTACACGGCATATACTCCTGATGGAACAGTGGAGGGTCTTGTGAGTAGGCCGGTCAGAGGAGGAAAACTTCCAATCTACAGGAGCATTGAGGCCATGGACAAGAAGGCCATGGAGATTGCATCTTCTGGCTCCTACAAGAGCTTTAAAAACTACTTGGAAGTCACCGATAATACGATTTGTGGCGCCAAGCCTTTGAGTGTGTTGCTGTCAATCATGGAGGACAAGTATGCTGACGCTAGTAACAAATTTAAGTGGATTGGATATGCCCAGAGCTCGCATGTGACCGATCCATTGGATAGTAGTGTGAGCTACGCTAGCGGATACGCTGTGATTTAGAGGTGGCTATAACTCTGCAGTGGGTAAAACCGGTACTCATAGTTCCAATTTTGAGTTGGTTCCTCTGCATTTGAATTCTGCCTTTGATCACAGAAATCCTGGCACATCTTTATTAGGTGAACCCGAGGTTCACTGGGATTTCATTTATGACTATGGCTAGCATGCCATAGAAAATGAGTTCATTTACGAAATTGGTTTATATAGGGTAATGGATACAGGATAGCGATGGTAGTAGCATACTAAATAAATGCAAGGGATACGATCCAGGATCGTCGTACCGTGTAAATTAGTGGATGCTATCAAAAGCATCCATGGCTACTGTGGTATATTCTTTTGTTTTATTCTGGCGCTTAATTTACCGGTTCTGTGATATTTCTCTTGAAAGCCAACTGATTGGCTTGCAAGTTGCTAGAAAATGGCTAAAAAAAATACAATAGATCAATGGCTCTGCAGCTGTAAAGACGGTACCGAAGAGTTAAACTTGGAGGAGCTCAAAAGAGCAATTTACGCCGTTGAGCAGGAAGATGCACAGACATTGGGAATCACTTCACTAGAAGATAAAGAAAACCTCTTTGCCAAAAAACAGCAGAATATTCAGGAAATACATGAAATAAAGGAGACAGGAGCTCTGGACGCTACAGAAATGGATACACCAAGCCAAGGAGAATATATGAGAGCGTTTGATGGTGTTCCACCTTGTGCTTTTGAGTTGTGGAGGTTTGATCAAATTACCAATCCAATATTAATTCCCAGAGCATTTAAACACCACAAACTCTCCTCGGAGGCAATGAAAACAACCTCTGAATTCTCGTATTTGGAGAATTTTCCGCTACCTACAAGCCCAGAAGCCAGTGAGATACAAGATGTTCCACTCATGGGTAATGCTAAGTTAAAATTTACTTGCTTGAAAAAGAGGTACATCAGAATATCAAAGTCCAAGAAAAAGTCCTGGTATCTTTGCAGAATGTGCCCTCATAAAAGATGGATCGCAAGACAAAACTTTCTAGATCACATGGCTTTGGCACATGGACTTGTTTTGACGAAATTAGAGGGAAAAAAGACGGTTGTCGCCATTCCCAACCCAACGGCAGTTTTTTGCGCTCATTTAAGGGGCGGTATAAATAGATATCATTGTCAATGTCCTAAATGCCGATACTGGATTCGTCTTGGGCTATCAGAAAACGGAGGAACATGCTCTAAGGAGGACATCGAGATTGTTGGACTATTCACAAATTACTATTTACATTTCATGAGATGCTCTAGAAGAATAACTAACAGTTAAATAAGGAAAAAATTTGGAGGTAGGAAGGAGTAGGAATTTCGAAAATCGTGAATGTAGTACAGCACAGAGTGAAAGGAAAGGTAGCCAATGATACCACGAAAGGTGTACTTGTGGTAGAACCCATAAGAAGGAAGGTAAAAGCGCAAACAAGCTAAGTGAGAAGAATCATATGGTGGCATGGTAACTACATTACCTACAGAACGGCTCCAGATGGCTGATCGCATCGACGTCATGACGTCGGGACCAGCAACGGCCTGTGAACTTCACCTCCCCAGTTCCAGCTTTCTTCCAGAAAACATTAGACTACCACCGTTCATGTGTTAATCTACCTCGTTTACGGATATCAACGGTCAGCAGCCACAGTTTAAAACTAGAGCTACTAAGCGATGCTTTGCACGTCTTATCACCCTTGCTAACATAAATGATGATTTTCCATTTGATCCGCGATGCACATATATTCTGCACATTATATGGTGCCGGAATTTCTTGTACACCTTGATCTTCCTCAGCATGACAGTAGATACTTTACAGCGGGCCAAGCTTTACATTTGTTTGACCTACATTGCTTCGGTGTTTGATGACCATGGTGATGTGCTCAAGGCATTCTGTGCGGCCCTACCAATAAGCTTGGGAGATGATAAATCTGAAAAAGTATACTTAGGTATAGATCGGCTTCTGTCAATGTTGCTAGTCAACATTCCGGAGTTCATGTCACTTGAATCGACATTTGATGTGGTTGATGGATTGTTGACAAAGTATAGTGCTCAGATCAGTACTGATACTTCCGAATTAGACAATGCTAGCGTTAACCCGGACGATCTGTTTGACGAAATGCCGGAATTATTGGTTCAGACGTTAACTTTGCCGGAGGGGAAACTGCTAGAGCTAGTTAATGGAACAGAAAGCCAACAGACAGAGATACTGGAGAAGTTTTGCTGGTCTCAGACGACAGCAGAACTAGATCTACCTCATCTCTACGCTCAATTTTGGAAATGCCGCATACTACGGATAAACTATCTCATACCAAACATTGACCTAGCAGGCGACTTTCTTGGTCATCTAAAGCAGTCAAAATTTTTCAGTGATGAGCTAGAAAACTGGATCTCCGGATTTTATCTACCAATTTCTGACCTCTCCAAGGTTACGACGATTCCTCCCCTGATCGACTTCGAAACATTGATGTCGCCAGAAGACCAGCTGGAAATGATTATTGACTTTGCTATTGATAATAGAGATTTCCAGCACATAATTAGCGATACGTTTGCTCCATACTGGTGCTATCGGGATAACTGGTGGCCCTACTTCAACAAATGGTTAATTAGATTTGGGGACCGCATTATTTCCGAAGTCGACAACAAGTCCTTAGCCGAGAAATACAATCTTTTGCTAGAGTTAATTAGAGTGGAGCCATTGCTATTGGGCATACAAAAACACAAAGATGCTAAAAGTGAGTTTGTTTCAATCATTCTTTCGATTGTCTATCTCTGTCCAAAGGCCATTCTTGAAGTCTTTGTGGATGTCAAGGAAATTTTAGAATGTTTGAAATTGATGCAACTGGAGCAAGGAGGAGATGAGTATATTCCCCAGCCGCAAGAAAATATTGAGAAGATGCACAAGTTGATCATTCCTTCTCTATCATTTATAGATCTCTTGAGTCAGATAATTAAGGCTGGTCAAAGATTATATGCCAACAATCTTTCTCTTACAGAGATAGCCAATTTGGGAACGCAGAAATCGAGTAGGCAGAAGGTCGAATTGGAAAAATTTATTGATAATGAAGCAAGATATGCAAAGAGCATAGAGGATTGGAACTCTCTCTTGAACTCCGCATATTGGACATTTAAAAACACATGGATATTTAACAAGGTCAAAAAGCAAGAATTGGATGAACTAGTTCTTGGTAAGCTGATAGAGCATAGGGAATTCGAAGTGGCGTCGAATTTATTCTTCCCTGAATTTTGTTCCCTTGAAGAGAAAAGAAAACAGGAGATAGTGTTGAAGAAAGCTTGGATTTACTACAAAAATGCTACTAATTGTGACATGCGAATTGGCAATATGAAGTATTGTGTTGAGTGTCTCAATTTGATTCATACAGAGTGTGATGAGATTAGCCGGCTCAAGACTCTAGTTTTGGCGATTAACTCTCTCTTAAAATGGAAACTATATTTTAAGGTGGGCGTCCCATTGACACCGAAAAAGGTGCTCGAATTGAAGGACCCATTTAAGATTATAACTCGGATTCTTAATCTTAATGAAGACAGCTATGAGGAAATTGATGAGTTGTTTTTATTGCTTAAGCGACTAATATTGGGCTTAGGATGCGTGGATAATGACCCACTATTCAAGTATGCAACACTTTCAGCCATTCCTAATCCTTTATTGATAAAGTTGAAGCTTGATTGTCTCGATTTTTCACTCTCTGGAAACTCTGAATTTTCCTACAAACTCTCCCTTGAACTTCTTAACTTAGCCATTAAGTGTGAACCATTGTCGGAAACCCATCAACTGATAGTTGAGAACTGGCTTTCTTTCTTTCAGTTTTCTAAAACTATGATGGATTCTCCAACAGTTGAAAAGTTGGATAGGAAACTTGAAGTGTTGGAACTTCTAGGCTTGATTGTTCCAACAGAATTCAACAATCATGTGCTGGAGCTTTGGCAGATGATCAGATCACAGAGGGAACATGTTAGCAAGAATGTTTTTGATTCTGATAGATCCAATTCTGATACTGGTAATTCATCATCATATGGACTATTCCAAACATCAGGACTTGGCGAACTACAGGCAAAACTTCAAAGGTCCTTGCAGTCATCTGCTAACGATCTATTTAAGTCGGCCGATACCGCAGAAATAGGTAAGAATATCATTGGCAAGATTGTCGGTGCTAAGTGACGCTGTCGTAGATACAAAAAGAAATATGTCATCAGTAAAATTAGTTTGAATGAATATCTCAGTATAGAGGGCTATTAGGTATATAAATACATATTAGTCAAGGCAAGCTTAAAGATAATATGGGATGCTAAAACTAAATTTTAATTGTCACAAGGGAGATTTCCCAAGTTCTATCTTAGTATGTGTACTTATTTCAAGCTTGGATCATTATAGTTCAAACTGGATGATCCATTAAATGCATCAATCATATCGTCAATTTCGGAATGCTCTTCTTCTTTTTTGACCTTCTTACCAAATCGAGTAAAGTATTCCAACTTAGATCCAGCCACATCAATATCATCATTATCCTCATCATCATCATCATCAGACTGTTTCTGAGGAAGCTGCTTTTTGAAGTAATGTGAGACATCCCCCATTTCTCTTTTGACCTTCTCGACGGCATCAAAAGCATCATCAACACTGACTAAGTGTCTGTAGAAATCCACCACTTTTTCATGACTTTGGATCTTTTTAGCGTCGAAATTCTTTATCTGTAGCCCACGACGGGTAGTAGCTCTAGATAAGGCAACGTACGCCTGACCCTTCTCGAAGACTCGCTTGAGGTCTATCTTCACTAAAGGAAGCGTTTGGCCTTGAGCTTTATGAATGGATAAAGACCAGGCCAAAATTAACGGTACCTGGACACGGGAAACAATTGGTCTCTCGAACTCATCCTCAATACTGAATGTTTCAGGCTCGACGAGGATATCCCTAGTTGAACCATCGGAAAGAATGAAGCGTACAAGAGGTAATCTGCGACCCTTTGAATTTTGATAGAGGTCATTCAAGAGTTGCTTTTTGCTGGCAATACTGGCCTTAACGGAGGATGATAATTCTCGACCATTTTGCTCTGCATTGGTTACCATGTCATGCATGAAAGAAAAAATACTGTCATCAAGTTCTGCAGGCAGGTTGTCTGGGTTTTCGATGAGATTCTTGCTTTTAGAAGAGGGCTTTTCATTTCCCTCCTTTATCTTTTCAACGATCTCCTCAGTCAACTCTCTATACTCAGTGTCACCGGTCATTGACTTGTAGAAGGAATAAGTGTCTGGGTCAATAAAGTCAATGACTCTTCCTAATGATCCGTTGACTAGAGTCTCATCTATATTTTTAACCATCATTACTTGAGCGCCAACCTTCAGCGCAATCCGACTCGGAGTCAAGAAATTGCCTAATAATTTCTCTCGCTGATCTTCGTCATCTAATGTGCCACCATCGATTGCCTTGAAAACCACCTCAGGCGTGCTTAGTTTGGCAAGCATCATCTGATTTGCAGCGTCAACTTCTCTTCGAGTGGGAAATAGCTGAGCTGGTGTAACACCTTTGAGGTCTTCCAGAGGTCTCTCCAAGGCCTTAAATTTACGGGCTGTGGACACCGAAATGTGACCCTCTCGAACTTCATTGAGCATACTAACAAATCCCTTGTCAGACTGCTGACGGAACACTTTCTGAAGAACAATAGTGAACTGAATGGCATCCTTCCAGCTTCGACTCTCAAATGCAAACATGGGCTCACCACGACGGGAAACTGGAGGAAGCTGGTAAAAGTCTCCACAAACAACTAGCTGAATACCGCCAAACGGTTTGTCGTTGCGCTTCATTGCTTTTGCAATGAAGTCCAACTTGTCGAAGAGATCACCGTCGATCATAGATATTTCATCGATGACCAAAACTTCAAGATGCTTCCATCTGCGTCGGTGCTTTGCTTGTCGTTTGACCTTCTTGAGAAGCACTTCTTTTGGACCGTGGCCTAAACCAATGCCCGTAAAAGAATGTAACGTTAGGCCGCCGACATTACATGCTGCCAAACCAGTAGAAGCAGTGACAGCGACGGAACCCGGAAGATGTTGCTTTTTTAATGCCTTAATTAGAGACTTCAACAACAAAGACTTACCTGTACCAGCAGATCCTGTATAGAAGATGTTATACCCTTGACGAGCCAACTCGATGACCTTGTTCTGCTCTTCGCTCAAACTTATGGCCTTCACCACTTTCGTTGAATCTTCCTGAGACTTTGAGAGAACCTTGTTTCCAGCCCAGACGGATGGCTTCTGGGTCAACAGCTCCAATCTGGCATTTCCAGAGGTAGAATTCGACAAGCTTCTTTTAAGCTGAAGTATTTCGCCCGATCTCGCAGCTTCCATTTGTGGCCGAAGGTAATCCATCATATGACCTTGCTGAGAGACCATGTTTGGCGAGTTGATCACGATCGGAGACGATGAAGAGGGAACAACGTTTCTAGGTCTGTTAGATTTTGGAGGCTGGATAATGGAGGAAGAAGACGTGTCTAACAATGCCGAGGTAACAGACGGTGGCCCCATAAGCGAAGGTGTTGTTGGTAATGGCTGCGGACGTGTCGGGCTGGCGAAATAGGAATCCAAAATGGGAATGAGAGCGTTGACATGAGCCGTACTTTCAGGACATAACGTGGAGAACCAAGAGAGATAATCTTCTACTTGGTTTAGCGGGACGCCATTGTGGGTAGATGGAGCCACTGGATAGGAGAGAAAGACGGGAGGCGATGGTGGAGGGGATGGCTGGCGGGTGGACGTCTGGTACTGTTGAGTAGAATTGGCAGACTGGAGGTAGTTTTCAGCAGTGAGAGACATGTTGGTAGAGCTTAAAGGGCTCGGCAGTGCCGAATTCTCATCCTGAAACACACTCGTCTGAAGCGCAGGATGGGACTGTCTACGTGGAAGCCCATTGGTTTGTTTCAGGCCCAGAAACTTGTGCTTAAGAGGACTTTGCGGTTGCGATTGCGAGCTATGTTTGGAAGGACTGCGATTGAAACGGTTCCCGGATAGCTGCTGCTGCTGCTGCTGTTGTTGTTGTGTAACGGCAAGCTGCTGGTGACGCTTTCTGCAGGGAGAGTTGGATTCTTTGAAGCCGGCAGATTCTTCAGAGAAAGTGAAGTTGATGTCACTGGACGAAAGCTTGGATAACACAGACGCCTGAGAAGCATGCAAGGCGGATGATGGGCTGCTGGTGACAGGATGGGTCATGATCCTTAATATACTTTGAATAACTTCCATATAGAATGTGAACTGTTCATTTGATGTTAATGTATATTGGGGAAGTGGGGAGTAAGGAGAGTTGGATATATGAAAAGAAATAAATGTGATAAGTAGTAGTAGTCAAAATGTGAGGTGTAGCTAAAGTCGCGCGTGGTTCAACGGTGAGAGCGGTGTAAGAGAGAGATGAGAGGAAGAGACGATGGAAACGCTCGTGGCAGACACCGTGAAAACGATATTGCATGATAGATATATGATGCAATTACAGATTGCAAAATGCAGCTGGGTAAATGAAATCAAGAAATACCAGCCAACGACTGAAAATTTTAGCTGCATGACACAGGCAGTAATTGTTGCTAAGCGCCGAGAGAAAAGCGGCAGCTGGACAGACGGTAACTGGAAAAGAAAACGAAAAAAAAAAAAAATTAGCAGAGTAACAAAACTCTGAATCCGGCATGTAGTAGAAGTATAGATGAAGAGAAAGTACAAAATTGTGACGAATGTAGGGTTTCGCAGATGGTATTGGCAGTCAGGAAATATGCTTTCTAGTGGTGCGTGTTTAAGTAATATGTGCCGTGCCATGCCGTATAGCAAGGAAACGCTTTGGAATGCTATACGATTGGAAGAGTATCTGGACTAATAAGCCATATAATTACAATATCTGAAATAACGCTGCTGCATCAAAAATAGAACTATGGAGGAAAATAACGTTTAATTAGAATGTGGCTACAGGTAATCTTCCAGCTACCAACTCAACTACACTCGGCTGTCTAGGCTATCTCGGCTGACTTACCAGAATCAGCAGTTACTCCAGATACTGGCACCAGCTAAGATTGAAGTTATACCAGTATCAAAACAGAAGACCAAAGCTTTGGTCTGATCGCTACTTACAAATAGTTGTACCTTCTCTCTTCCCGGGAGCCTCGATAACCTACAGTATAAATACGGCCCCTCTCATCTCTGCACCACATCTTTTTTCTTTTATATATTCAGTAGAACATGAAGAGAAGAAGGAACCAGGGAGATGAAAATGCCCGAAGAAAGATTGCAAAGGCAGATGTCGAAGAAAGCACATTGAATAGCATCAGGATCCATCCTTTGCTTCAGCCCAATCTTTATCAGCAGGAAGCACAGGCAGTGAAAAAGAAGAATCCTATCAAGATAAAAGACTGGAAGTCCAAGAAGGGCTTTGTTGTCAACCCTTATGTGAATCAGGAGGACTTCGCCTTGGTCAGACCACGGCCGAAGCGATTACTGGAATTCAATGAGAAAGGAAAGTACATAGAGGAAGCAAAAAGGCTGAGGGAAGAACGCCGCAAAGAAGAGGAGAGAAAGAAACGACAGCAGGAGCTTAAGGAGCAGCATCTGGTTCCGGAGCTGCGATACGGAGAGCAGTATTACAGACCAAGCTTACCGCCCAAAATTGAATGGTGGGACGAGCCGTTGGTTAAGGGAGACAGCTACGAGGATTTGGACCTGGAAACTGCGGCTTATAAGAACGAGGAGGACGAAGACAACCCAATAACTATATACATTCAACATCCAGTTCCTATAAAGGCTGCCTGGGACCACAGCGAAGTTAGCCTCCCCAAGGTTTACTTGACAAAGAAAGAAACGAAGCGTCTTCGAAGGAACGAACGGTCCAAAAAGCTCAGAGCCAAGCAGGACCGAATCAAACTTGGATTGGACCCGACTCCGGCTCCGAAAGTCAAACTTAAAAACTTAGCTAACGTTCTGACGAATGAGGCGATTAAGAATCCGACAGAAATAGAGATGAAGGTGAGAAAGCAGGTGGAGCAGAGAAGGTTGCAGCACGAGAGGATGAACGAGGAACGTAAGTTGACGAAGGAGCAGAGACACGAGAAGCTCGAGAGGAAGAAAGAGAAAGATTTGATTAATGGTTACTATATGGCTGCCTTTAGGATAGATAGGCTGGTTGACCCAGGAAATATTTACAAAGTTGATGTGAATGCCAAAGAGCTAGGGTTGTATGGCGTGTGCATCAGCATAAAGCATGGCATGACGGTAATCATTGTGGAAGGGGGAGAAAAGGCCGTTTCCAGGTACAAGAAATTGATGACATCGAGGATCGACTGGAAGAAAAACGAAAGACCTAAAAGAGAGGAAGAAGTAAATCCAAAGGAGCTGGAAGACTTGTCAGCAAACCGGTGCACACTGATCTGGGAGGGGAAGATAGCCAATCTCCACTTCAACAAATGGACTAGGCACCAGTTTGAAGAAGATGAGGATGCCATAAGCCTGCTCGGAACATTCCGGCTAGACAACTATTGGATCCAAGCTGTTGGGAAGATATAACGTGAAGCTTCACAAAAACTACCTCCTTTACCTACCTACAGGACGTGAATTTGTTGATCTATTTACAGCACTTATATACTTATCCAATAAAATGAGTTAAATGCGCATAACATTCATCTTACTCGGAAATCTTGGCAAGGATCTCAGAGTCTCTGAAGAGAAGATACTCCTCCTTGTCGATCTCGATTGGATTTCCACCCATTCTTGGAATCAAAACCTTATCACCGGCAGCAACACTTGGCTTAACCAATTCACCGTCGTTTGTCTTATAACCAGGACCAACAGATATGACGTTGGCAATGTTCAGCTTAGTCAAGTTCTTCTCTGGAATGTATATACCACTTGAGGTCTTTTGGGAAGGCTTGAGTCTCTGGACAAGAACTCTGTCGAAGGTTGGGATGATCGATTTAGCAGACTTGATGAAAGAAGACTGTGGGGTAAAGTTAGTAATGTAAACTTTTATACGAGTGCAGACAAAAAAAAGGAATGAGAAATTCCACTTACCATTTTGATGTTCTGAGCAGACAGATTTTATTATAGGTTAAGTAGACGAACTTGACTTGAACACACAACTGTGGAATGCAGATGTCAGTAAAGAGCCGATGGCTCCAATTTAAATTTTCAGAATTTTTCACCGCTCTTCGCCTCCGCATGTAAAAACGGTAGTGAAAAATTTCCCGAAGATTCTTTGTGACGGGTCACGTGCAGCCAGAATTACGGGGGAGGAAAACCAAGAAAGAGTATAAGTTGCAGTAGCTGGTTCGAATACCATCCAAAGGTGGAGCAAACTAGCAAATTGAAATGAAAGGTAGAAATGCTATGGGGTGGATGGAGAGGCAGATCTGGCTGGGTTGACCGAAACTGAAAATTCTTTGGCCATGCCCTGTCCTCACGTGGAATTTGACATGTGGCCCTGTGGATCGACGGAGGCCGTGATGGTAGCCTGTTAAGGTCGCAAAACTTCGTACTGGAAATGAAAGGCTCAACTAATTGGATGATTCGAAGAGGCTTGTGGCACCTTAAAGTAAAGTTGTGCACATGCCAAGGCAAGTTGGTGCAAGCTCGGTTTTCAAGGACACTTAGGTTAACCTGCAGCCCCAGTGTCAGTGCTGCGAATACATTGTGAGCAGTAGATTTATAGCCAGATACTAGTGGTATCAGTGAAAGAGAGAGAAAAAAAAAAGAATACCTACTGCAGCAATCAAAAGAAAAAGAACCAGAAGACAAGGGAATAGTGACTGTTAAAACAGGCAGGAATTCTACGACTGTGAACACCCAGACATGTGGTTTAAGCGCCGAAAGCGAGGAGGCATGGTCTTCATTGTAGAAACACTCCAGAAAGCCTACGGAAGATGGACTACAAACCAAGAACACAACACGAAACTGTGCAAGAAATAGTTGGAATCCAGATTACCAATAAAAAACATACAAAAACATACAAAAACATACAAAAAAAAAAAAAAAAAAAAACAGAAGCTCCATCCTCGTATACACGCCGGTTAGTCTGAACGATTCTCCCGAATTATTCGTGGTGCAAATGTTGGTGTGGGGATGCACCGCCCTATTCGCTGTCCTCGCTCGTGTTCTTAAGTGCTCACTTTGATTGGGTATCTTCTTCGACTTTTGATATTGAAACTCATTCTATCAAACAAAATGTCTGTTCCTTACATCATTGGAGGCAAGAAGGTTCCAGCACACTGGGTAGGTTGATCGAATATTTTGCACGTGCAATTGTTTTCGTACTGACAAAGTAGATGGCTCTAGGTACTCTCGGTACAGTCATCGGCGGTTATTACTTATATAAGTACACAGCTGGAGCTAAGAAGACAGCTGAACCTGCAAAGGCTGCTCCTGCTGCCGCACAAGGCGGTGAGCTCGATGTAGAGAAGGCTATAAAGTGAGTATATTTGGGTAGTTTGACGAGAAACAGTACTAACAATCTAGTGACTTCTTGGCTTCGCAAGATAAGAAGGAAGCATAATTACATTCAACTAAGTAGACATTGTATACGTTACGAATAGGATGATCTGAAAAGTATTGTAGATGGTAGTGTGCGGGGATGAGTAGAGAGAAGCAAGTACAGGTGGATTTGCGGGTACTGAGAGATTGCTGTAATAAGGCCCGGAAAGCTGCAGTAAGCATTCCAGAACAGAAGGCCCGAAATATCAGTTGCAGCTATGTATGACTAGTGGCAGAATGCTGCGTGCTTTGGCTGCCAGGATTCGGCAGTCTGAGCACGGGTCGCAACGCACTTCGTCGTTAGCGCCAGAACGCAGTTAGTTCTGCATGTACAGAGATCAGCTGGCTGCCACCAGAGCCACGACTACTGTTGGTCCGGTATTGCAATCGACTCAGTAGGCTAGAATTGAAGGAATTACTGCTGCTGCTGCTAATGCGTGTCTTCTGGTTCTATGCACAGCTATAACCTGCACCGAAATTTCCACCACACTGGATTTTAGCGCCGATAAGCCAGCCTGGTAGCGTTGGGTTTCTCGAGTCCCGCCCAGGTGCTTGTACTGCAGTCGAATCGGCCATTCACTCCCGGCAAGCCATTAGACACACTGCATGTACATAAGATTGCAATTCTGCTATAATGATCTGACTCTGGTTATTTACCGCAATTACAACGTCTCCACCATGTTCTCTGTGCCGTTGCACACACTTTTTCTGTCCACCGCGAGCCATATCTGTTTTTTTGCGGAGAAAACCTACCTCGCATTTTGCGGCTGTCTAAACACCAAGAACAGTCTCTGCACAAAGCATTAATTTATTGTTGAACGGTGATTGCAAACAGAGATGCTAGTTTTGGCAATTGGAGACCTTCATATCCCAGAGAGGGCCCTCGATATTCCCTACAAGTTTAAGAAGTTGCTCCAGCCAAGAGGAAAGATCCAACAGGTTCTCTGTCTTGGAAATGTGACCAACTCTCCTTCCACGATGAAATTCTTGAAGTCCATTTCACCGGACTTGCAGCAGGTGAAAGGCGAATTTGATAAGTCCGTTAAGCTTCCATTGTCTCTAGTGTTTACCTACGATAAGCTTAAAGTTGGCCTGATAAACGGCTTTGAAATAGTTCCCAAAGCCGATCCATTAAGTCTGCTAGCACAGGCAAGGATGATGGGGGTAGACATCCTTATTTACGGTTCAACGCACAAAGTTGAGGCCTACTCGTTAGACGGAAAGTTCTTTATCAACCCAGGCAGTGCCACGGGTGCATATACCACCGACAGCATGGATAAGGAAGATGTAGATATTATTGGAGGAATCGTGAAGGAGAAGCAGGAGGAGTTTAGCAAGAAGCAAACCCCAGAGGATGACGCTGCAGTGGGAGGCAATGAAGAAGCAGGTGAGAAGAAAGCAGAAGATATAGAGGCACCGACAGATGAAGCAGAGGAGAGTAAAGATGCAGAAGACAAAGTCGAGAAGCCTGAGCAGGAGCCTGAAAAGAAGGATAGTGTAGATCGAAAGCCGGAAACCACGGGTGCTACAGATGCTAAAGTAGATGATACAAGCGCCGAAAAGACCGAAGATACTTCTTCTGAAGCTCAGGGAGCTCCTACAGAAGTTTCGACGGAGGCTCCAGCAGCCGAGGTTTCTTCAGAGGAGGCGAAAGAGGACGACATAAAGCCGCCTCAGGAAGATGCAGAATCGGACAAGACCAAACAGGTTACAACAGAAACAGAAAGTCCAGCAGCATCGCATTCTAAGTGTGATCCTCTAGAAATCGTCAGTGAGATAGAACCCTACATGGATCCGATACCCAGCTTCTGTCTTCTGGATATCCAGGGCTCGGTTTGCACATTATACTTGTACACATTGATTGATGGGGATGTGAGGGTTGACAAGTTGACTTATAGGAAGGAGGAGACGGTGTAGTGGTGCAATTGAGGTACGCTTGGGAGGAGAACTATCGGGTGTAAGAATATAATAATTGAACGACCAAAAGGATGGGACAATTTAGGATATTCTGCATCTTCCGTTGCAGTGACATGCATAGAAAAGGGAATATAAAACACAAAACGAATAACCGGGTTTAGGTACCATCTGGTGACCAACAGAGGTCTTTGGCGCTACAACTACTCCGTATTTCTGCTTGGCGTTTGAGGTCCCATCGACATACCTTTAGTCGGCAAATTATCGGCTGAATATTCAGGAAAGAATACACAATAAAAAGGAAATACGTATAATCATGAATGAGTAAGCAAGTTCCGTGAAACTAACATTCCGACTTCTCCTCTTCATCGGCACCAATATTTTTTTTATAGTATACCTGCTACCACACGCCCAGCTACCTGGACCATTTTTTTCTTCAGTTCTCTCGGTGAAAAATTTCAGTGAAAATTTTGACTTGGCTTTCACCAGTACACTTCTTCTTTCGCCATGTATACTCAGAGGAGTATATGCTGGATTAATGGTCTGGCAGATCGTTCCATTTTCAAATGATGACTCGAGTGCATTTGGCTTAGACTTTATTGGTGGCGTTCCGTCGCCAAATAAAGGTGCTGCTGAAGAAAACACGCTACCTAACTTATGACTGAGAAGATGGACGATTGAGTAAAGATGTAAGAGCTCCGAAGAGTTGTAGCCTAAAGCTTCTTTGGAGAGCTGTTGTTGCGCTTGGTTAGGAAGTGCAGCTGTATGCCTTATATCTGAGTAGGCCGCCAGTCTAGGTCTTCCTATAAGCGCTTATGCCTGTTCACTCAGGCGGACATTGCCGTGCGCAATCTCCATCCTTCTACTCTACAAAATAATCCGTTAGATCTTAATGGCCCCCTCTTCTATTACTTCGTCCACCGTTATATGCTCCTTTTATAATCATAATGCATCAACCCCGTCAACAAGAATTCCCTCCAGTAGATCCTTGCTCAAGTCATCCTCCTCCTCAGCGTTCTGGAATTTACTGGGCAAAAGGTCATCGAGAACTAGATCTTTCTTCATGTAGTATGCATCCTCTCCGTCCTGGTAGTACGACTTCTCGATTTTCAACACTTCAAACTTAAGAGTGTTCTTGTATAGATGTAGAGCAGCACGGTTAGATTCTCTCACATGCAACGAGACATATCTTGCTTTGTACGTTTCACAAAGTGCATATAAACACTGGCGCATTAGTTTATCGGCTATTCCCATTCTTCTGTAGGTTCTCATCACTGATAATGAAGTGACATGTCCATGTGGTGTCTTATCTTCGCTGTCCATATCATCGTTCATCTTACCTAGGACATATCCAACGACTTTCTCTCCCCTGCCTACATATTGAACATCTCCCTTTACATGGTCTACAGACTTTTCATCCTGATCTATGAGCTCCGGATCCGTAGTTGTTGCAACAAACGATGCCTGGGGCCATGATATTATATGGTAGAGATAGTATTTCAGAGTGTAGTTTTCGGGCAAGTTGTTAAGGTTTGCATTTTGCATTGCCTGGAGATCATCGACTGTCGCTAGTCTGATTGTGATGGCCATTTTGTATGCAAGTAAGTCGTTTGTCGGAATACCAGATTGCTTTTTTTGCTGAAGTGAAATTTTTCATAGCTGGCCGAGAAGAGGAAGAAGAAAAAGAAGAAGGAGGCGGTGCAGCCGTAGGTGAAGGTGCTAAGAGCATAAGAAGCTGAAGAGTTGACAGGAAGACTATGCGAACAGTTGACAAAGGGAGGCAGATGAAGAGTTATCAACAAATGAAAAATGTATTCCTTCCAAGGTGGATTTGAGTGACGAGAGAGGTGTCATGCTGACTGCTAGGTCTTTTGCGCAGTGTGAATTTGTATGTACCTATTAAGCGCTGACACAGAGTTGCTTCTTACTTTTTTGTATATATATATATATATATTTTCCCGCCACGTCAGAAAACCCATCTCATTCCTTTTAGTTGGTCATATCAAAAGGCCATTTATACCATCCTCTGTTTCCGGCAGTCCATTCTCCATTTCCTGAATGTTCGACAGTTCACTTCCATCTGCCACACTATCAGTATGTAGCACAGCCCTGGTACCACGTCGCTTCGGCACACCTTCATTTACTATGTTCTTTTTCTGTAGAGCATTTCGCCTGGTCGTAGTTGCATTGAAAGATGATCCAAGGAGTCGGATACAATCCTTCAATTGGCCCGGGATCAACCGGCAATATACAGTCACAGGAAGAGGAACCCAGAATGACCAGGGTTCAATCCACATCTTCAATTCATACAGTTTCTTCCACACATAGATTGGGTATGTCGTCGATACATGGCTCAAACAGCGGTATCTACGACAGAAACCTCCGCCGTATCAAGCACGAGGTGTCTCTCTCAAGTCTCAGCTTCTTGTTCATGGAAATCATTAGCATGGTGCTTAATGAGGCCAACAGCTTACTGGAGATGGAAAGACGATTGAATAACTTGGGTTATGGAATGGGTCTTAAAGTGCTAGAACTCGCTTCGTTGCGGTCGAACTTTAACCGAAACATCACTTCGTCGGGAAAGTCGAACACATCCAAAAGAGAGATCCGTATCCTTGAGATTCTCCAGTTCATCGGTTCCACGATCTGGCCTAGTCTATTTGACAAAGGTATCGACAGCTTGCAGAAGTCTTCTGAGAAAGAGAACCAGTACATGATTGTCGACAACAGCCCTCTTCTATCCAAATTTATCTGCTACCCAAAGGAGTACGAGAATTTGGATTGCGAGGCCTTTATGGCCGGCGTTATTGAAGGAATCTTGGATATCTCCTTCTTTAAATGCGAGGTCAGTGCTCACAGCGCTCCGATACCAAACTTTCCCAACAGAACCATCTACTTGGTTAATTTTGATGAAGGAGTAATTGAGAGGGAGAATAGAATGAACTGATTGTGTGTAAAGGATCATATACGGTAGGCATTGGCACAGAAAGAATCACCACTTCTTTCTCACTACAGGACGCTGGTAAAAGTTTCGATATGGCCAGGAACTAGGGAGAAGGCTTGAGCTTGAAGGGTATTATCAGATAATCTGGCTTCTTCGAATATTTCAGTGCCAGGAAACGAGCTTTTCACTCACAAGTACCAACTTACACTGGCCTCTGGGACAGCCTATGCTTTCTTACTGGAACCTTCCATACACGCTTATTATATGCACTTCGAAAAGGAACTAGAGGCACTAGCGTCTCTGTTCGGAACGAGTGGTAATGAGTCATTCTGGCCTACTAAAACAAGAGGAGCATGCATGTTGATCAAACAAGAGTCCAACTTCTAATTTTGTTATTACCACCTGACTAACTATTTCGGGGCTAATATATAGATTGATGAGCATCATTGGCCAAAACACACTTTTGACTCTCCCTGGTGCATTTACGCCGCCTCCAGCTGTCTTCACCCCAGAGGTTTCTTTGCATGACTCTGCGATTTCCGTCACGTCTACACCATCCAAGAGGAGCTGTAACATGACTTCTTTTCAGGACCCGACGCAAATTGGAGATTTTATTGCCCAGATAACTATGAAGCCGCGGAAAAGCAGCAAGAAGGTGTGCTTTGAGGTTAACAACGAGAATAAGACCCAGGCAAAGAAAGGTATCAGACGAGTTAAAACCAAAGGCCGCGTGCCATTTAGATCCACATGCTTTCCGTCTCCAGTTTCTTCGGCACCCTGCCAAGGGGTGGATACGGCATCGGTAAGTCGCTATCTGTTCAGGTGCTACCTTCTGGCCAAGCATCAGAAACCTACAGTGAAGCTTGCACTGAAGGGTAAAAGGCTTCCCAGAAAGGTGAATCCAGGGGACCTAATATTTCCTACCGGATACAAGGAGATGCATTGAATTTGCGGATAGCAACTTTTTGCTGGATATAATGTTTGTACTAGATAGTATTTGTAAGAATTTTTCATTGTGAGGCCTACAGAGGAGGCTGTAGAGCGTCGGATGGATTGAGCCAAATCTGCTGTGAAAGCAAGTGCAAACTTTGATCAAGAAATATGCTGGCTCTACGATTATCTGTCTGAATAGAAAAGCTGACTGCTGCAGACCCTGGAAATGCTACTACAGCTGCAGGTGGCATTGGTCGTGGTAACTCATACCAAGTCGAGCGCCAGCACACCACCCACGTCTAACCGTCGTGCTTTCTGCTGCAGCTCCGGGCAGAGCAGGTGTTTTTTAGAACAGTACTTGCAAAAAATGTAACCATTAATCAATATTGGCAGAACACCCTGCGTTCCCTTACGCTACATCTTTATCAGCCTTAGACGCTGGCATTCCCGCTTCTGCGGCTCAGCAAGTCTACTGCAGCAAAGTGCACAGCAAGCCAACAAGCCTGAAGCTCTGCAGGCCTTACCCTTAGCTTCTACGCCACTACATTCTATTGGCATACTTCCTTTTTTTTTGCAGCTTGTGGACGGCCAGCTGCACTACAGGAACCCACCGGCGTCATCAACCCTGGAAGCATTCACAGCTGCCAATGTCTAGCATTCCTTTGGGCTGCACCGCCCGACACCGATTCCGTTTGCAAGTTTTGTGTATCGCTGTGCTGTGGCCGCTCAAAATTTTCAGTAGTAATATTTAGTCTTCCTTCTTTTGCCACAATCACTTTCACAGGCAATCGCCAGCCACCATGAACTCGTCTTCTGTCAACTGTAGCCAGAACTCACCTTTTTACAAGAGCAAATTTCCGTGTATGCAGCTCTCGCCTAAGAGAGTGTCGAAGCGGAGATACACCGCAGAACATGAGTTTCTTCCACATATCCATGGACTCAATTACGTTAAGCCCGGAGTTCGTTGCAAGAAGCAGAGAAAGCCTAAGATAGCGGGCCAGCAGTTGTCTCTCAACCGACTTTTGGAGTCTTTGGACAAGAAGGGTCTCCAGAGCTTGATACTGAACATTGTTTCAGAGTATCCTCATCTCACGTCGAACATTTCATTAATGGCACCGAAGGTGACCATCGACGACGCCATCAGCATCATGAAGGGCAAGCTGCAGCTGATTTTGGATAACCTGCCATACAAGGTGGAGCCTTCGTCGGACTACTCGTACCTGAGGGTGAAGGCATATGTGGAGGACTTCTTTGAAAGCTTGTCCGATTATACATTGAACTACTTGCCACCGAACGAGACCGACCTAACTTTGTCGATACAGTTTCTAACGAAGTTTTTGTCGGAAGTCTTCCACAAGTTGCCCGATTTCCAGACCGTCGATTTCAAGTATTACCATGACCTCACCGTGAATAGGTTCAACACCATTTTCGTCGATGTGCTGTCCTCCTTTTTGGGCGAAAAAAAGCAAAACATTCTACTCATAATTAACAACAACTGGATAGACGATCTGAGGGACCTGAACGAGCGGAACAACAACCAATTCCAGGACGCTTATAACTTCCTTCTCGCTCAAATTCAGACATACCAAGGAACAAAATCCGGGCTGCTGGAGAGCGACGAGACCGAGAATCTTGAGGCCAGCAACAGGTTGGAGGGTTTGAACAGGCTGCTCAACTTTTCCTCCGACAATAATCCTCTAAATGGCTCTGCATTGGGAAATGTATACGACGCTATATAGCCTTGCCTCCCCACACTTGACCAAATCGGCTCATCTTGCTTCCAATTTTCTACACAATTCCTAATCTTTGCTTAATATTCATCATAATTGGCTTACGATTGCAACCAATATATTGCATAATGTCCTTCCCATCTGATTTCTTATACAGTGTACCCAGCATAATCGACACAAGGCAGGTATACCCATTTCAATGCAGACGCCATTTTTTATCATAATTCGTTTTCGACTAGCGTCTATGACTGAGCTATATAAAATAGTACAGTACTAATAATTTGAATGGTCGGTAGAGTTTGTAGTTGTTCGATGATGTTGGACAGAGCAAGCGATAGCTACACTGCTTTGTGCAAGAATCGTTCCCGGTTCTCAAATCTATAATGAGTAGACTGAATTTACGCTACAATCCCTTTCATCGTTCACATCCATTTGGCTATATACATGCTCTTTATAATTACAGCTCAATTCCAATCTTCTCCAACTCCTCCTTAGGGGCTGTCTTCAAGTACTTTCTTATCAAGTTTTTCTTGATGTTCTTCTTGGTCTCACTTGTGATTCCCATCTTCTTGCATATCGTCTTGAAGACGGTACTCTTCTCGTCGCCAAGTATCTGGTCCAGAAGCTCACTAACCGCTATTTTCTGTCTCATTTCCTGAACCTTGCTGTCCAAACGTTCCACCTCGCTTCTGAATAGTTCCTGATTCTCGAGACTGCCGTCCCAGGATCTTATGCCGTACTTCTCCTTAAGTTCGTCGATTTTTTTCACTTCTTCACCGCTCAACTCCTGCTTTCCTCTAAGTTCCTTTATGCTGTCAAGATCATCGTACAATGAGATCTTGGCGAGTTTATCATTAACTTCACGGGACTTCAAAAACTCCATGCTTTTGCGGTTTTCCTCTTCCAAGACTTGCTGTTTGGCCTGAGATTCATACTTGGCAAACTGCTGACCTTTGTTCTTTTTTATTTCGGCCACGGCAAAGAATTTTCTGGCACTTAGAGGCCTGGTGGCTTCAATTCTGACCAAATCACCTTCCCTGCAGATATTGGACTCATCATGAACAAGATAGTCTTTTCTCTTCAAAAATTCCTTCTGCACCTTTTTGTTGAACACCTTCTGCAACACACGGACCTTGATGGTCTTGTTCATCTTTCCCTGTGAGATGACGAATCCAATGAAATTTTGTCTTGCCATGCTGCCTCCTGGTTTGAGTTATGTTTAATCTATTTGATGACGACTAAGTAAGTCTCTAATTTCCGAACTAAACTATGCGAGATAGATCGACGCAAAAAATTTTTCAACTAGCTCGGCGCGTCGATCGACGCAGGTATCCGGGTCCGGGCAGCTCACGTATATCCGAAGATAGCTGCCGCTTTAAGTTTCAGCACTTGGCATAATAGTAACCAGCTTATATTCATCTAGTAGTAGAATTGAGGAAGGTATAATAATTTAGAAAAGAAATACACGATTTAAGACAAAATGTAGCCCCACATTACACTTCTTCTCACTCAGTCGTAGCAAGGATAATAGAAATAGATCTTCTTTTTTTTTTTTTTTTTTTTTTTCTATATGACAGCACTGGTGCAACAAAACCAAAAACAAAAAAAAAAAAGAGAGAGAGAAGCAAATTAAAACACAAGTAGGCATGCTATTTATGATGAGAGGTATCTAAATTAGAGGTCTAAGGTTTATAAATTCATGCGAGGTATTCCACTTTCGATGGGTGATGTCAAATAATAATTTGGTAGCACAAAGAAAAGCTCTGCTTCAGAAAATAATCGACGAAGCAGCTACCACCTCTCCCAAGCAAATGCAAAGTTGGCCTGTTTTATTAACTTAAATGTACTAGAGCTGTTGCAACATTGAAGCACAAAAAGCGCCAGATAGTATCAACCAACTGTTATCAACCAATTATTGTCGACCAATTATGAGCTGTTTGCTTGTCCTACTTGATGACTGGGCTGGTGAGCTCTGGCACTTAACATTATGGGCACAGAAAACCTAAATCATTTTTTTTTATTGGAAATAGCATTTGTTTCAAATGAGTATCATTTCTGCCGAATGTGAAACGCTTTTGAAGAGAGTCTATCGCTTAATGCTGACTTTTACAAATTGGCAGGGTGAAAGAGAAGCAGCTCTGTGTTGATACGTTCTGAGATAGTTTCTTTCACATGTCTGTGCTCTTTGTCGTTATCTGCGAAGATCCTCCCCCAATTTGCTAGAAAGCTGCTCCGATTGTGTTTGATAGTACCTCTCAGGACAACCATCAAATTTGCACCTTTTCATTTGCACAAATTCGTTAAACAAGGAAACCAATTGATGCATTTATTTTATTGATATTGATATTTACTTCCTAATAGTCAGTAAAAGCTGGGGTTTTGGCTTTTTTTTTTTGAAGTGACGTAGATGCTCAACATCATAATTGTTCTGCGTCTATTATTGAGTATCACATACAACGTTTGTTAGGCAAATCAAAAATTGCAAGACCTGCTTCACCACCATGAATATTAACAAATTGAAGTTAGACCTATTAGGCAGCAAGTTTCACCTAGCAGAGTGAGATTTAGTATTTCTAATTGCCTTTTGTAAATTATAATTTGCTAAAAATTGCTACTACTATTTGTGTTACATTTAGTTTGAATCCAAGGGTAGCAAGTACTTAAGAGATGGAGTAATTTATCCTATAAGTGATGCATTTTCGAAGCAGAATTGCCCCTTCTTCAAAAATACCTCACTATATAGAAACGTTGATAACAATCAAGTAAAGAAATCACCAGTGGAAAGCATATTGGCTGAAAAGTAAAAAATTCTGTCTTAGATCTTTTTCTGAGTAGAGATTCAACTTTTAAATTGCTGATTTCGAAGCCTTCTTCTGACTAGTGTGATACCCTACTTCTGAATTGCATGCGTTTTCCTACTTAGTCATAATGTTACATAGTTTCCTTTCTTTTTGTTTTGCCGAAATATGCAGGTTTAACAAGATTGACGAGAACCCCGCCCTTTCCCAATAAACATAAAAAGATGTGGATCCAGATAGTGATTTACAAATAAATAGAAAGAGTGTTTTGCATTGACCTGGGACTAGGAAATAAAGTAATTTGCTATATTCACAAAGTGATCCATTTTCTCTGTCTTAAAAGCCAAGTTGCAGATCTGTCGAGCCGCATGCAGAAGGATGCAAAGGCACGCACTTCCCAAATAAAAACATTTGCTGGAAGCCGATATTCATGGGATAAAAAAAAAAATCCTGTGAATGTCATGTTTTAACACCCGATATTACAGTCCGTTTCCTGGAAGCTGTTATTAACTTGTAAGCCAAATTAACCTTTTTTCACAGAGAGGTCCATGCTCAAATTTTGGATACGTAGACATGCAATGCAAGCCCTGCCCTGGGTGGACCTTCTCGGTTACTTGGCATGCTGATTTCCAAACCACGGCATACAGTAATTGGGTGCAAAATAAGGTGGGTTTATTTCCTGTGAGGCAAACCTCTCCGGTAATTGCATAGTCGGATGCACATGCAAAAGCATGTGTGAAAACTCCATCCGTTATATTCGTTTTACGTTTCTTGAAGCGGTAATTCTGTAGTTTTGGGTTTAGGATTTTAATGTAAGGAAAATTTGACTCTTTTGAGAGATTGTAGTTCCTGAATTTCTCCACATCATCTCCTTTGTGCTTTGAAGAGTTATTCCATTCAATTTCTATCTTGCAGAGATACCTTTGTCAAGCCCTCCTTTTCTTTTTTCTAAAAACATTTCGAAGAAACACTAGATTCTTGCACATGGAAGCATGAGCATTTGCAAAATTTTGACGAAAGAAGCAGCCGATCTGTAACCATCTAAAAGCTGCTAAGGTAGACGTAAAGCACTTATTGTCTGTCCTCTGGTCGTTAGAACCCCATGGAGAGTGAGCTATACGAACTGTAACTTTGGGCGTGTATGAGGAAATGATGGCGACGACCTTGGAATTGAATGTTTATTTCTTGTTGAGTACTTACTGAAAATTCAAAAGCTAAGTAACTTAAATTGAGGAGAAAAAAAAAAGAACAAGAAAGAACTCCATATCAACATTGTTTATTTACCAGTGATAAAAAACTAGATACAATAATGAAGACTTTAGAGGTGCTGCAATAAAAGAGACGCATGCTTTTTGCAGTGATTTCGACTTGCTCTAAAAAAATCGTTGTCCATCGTTTCCGATCGTTCAGCCATCAATCAACTCTTCCTGTGGAATCTGAACAAGTCTGCCGAAATGACGAAGTAGACATCTTTGTAAGTCCCCGAACAAAATACTCAAGCTCCATGTTGGTATGGTGAACTTTTAAACTGTTCCTCCAAAGATGTTCCCATCTATTTCATATTTTTAGCTAGCAAATAGAAGTTTAAAAAACCCATATTCTTCAGTAACATCATTGTAATTTTTTCTGATGTACAAATAATTCTGTAGGTCGGTGTCTATACAGCTCATATTTTCAGCTCCGGATTTGTTGCAGCCAGTTTCCGCCAAGCCAGAGACATCTGAATTTGCCTCTCTGAAAAGCTGCTTGGGAAATTTTCAACAATTGATCATCATGTTGTTATGTTGAAAAGAAAAACTCAGCATTGGCTTGTGTATTGTGGAGACGATCACACTTGTGACTCAAACAAATTCGGATTTCACAACCATATGGCAACTTGTTGTGCAATTTCTAAATCTAAGGGAAGAAAAATTTAATTTCAAGCTGCCTGATTCATTCGTTTAACTATGGATGCACATAATACCAAAAAAAAATCAATATAATTCCCCGAAGAGCATAAATTATTGAGAATATTTGCAAATGTGTTGTTGAATGCTCAATATTGTTGGCTGAAGTTCAATTAGACGCCGTATATTCTGGTTGCTGTTTTCTTTACGTTACGGAATAATGAAGCCGTACATCAAATATTCAACTGCTGCAGAATCTCTGCTTATTGTAGACATCAATTTGACCAGCTCTCTTGTAATTTTTTTTTTTTTTTTTTTTTTTATGAAGTAGACATATCAAATCGATCAGAGCATAGCTGGCAGAAGCAAGGCCCAAATAGGGTCCAAAATCATCTTCATCTCCCTGACATGAAATTCATACATACCAATCAAGCGTCATTCGACAACCAGTACAGTATCGAATTCCCGGCATCCTGTTCTCTAGAAATGATTTGGTTTTCTATGTAATGGCCGGAATCTCACTTCCACATTCTGGTTTTCGCTTCTCCACGAAATTCAGTAAGCTGTGTCCTAGGGCAATTTTTTCATATGTGAGACTATTTGTTTATATCCAAGACTTTTCAATTCTACAAGAAGGAAGGAATGAACATTAGATTGAAAATATCGTTGCAGCAGAATCATTTCTTCACACAATGTGGTTCCGAAGTCCAAAGATCAAGATGTTCTTGCTGCCACATTATCATGTCTAAAAATCCGCCTGAGGCAATGACCTCTACCCTCGGATTAATGGTTCCCAACGCGGAAGTTGACAGGTACCAATTTGGAGAAAACGAAAAGGATGCACGCATAAAATGTAATTCCTTTGTTTCTTTTGTGTTCTCTCGCGCCTGTGGAGGGCGGAGGGAGGACTTGAAATAGTCAGGAAACACATAAGTTTCACACTCGAGTCGCACACTCAAGTCCTGATACAGAGGGTACCACAAGCGTCTAAAGCCGAAGGCAATTAATAACTGATTTCGAATAAATCACGTAAGCGCCTTCTTAGTTGGGCGAGCGGAATTCTCAGTGTGATACCCAGCATGCGTCCAAACAATGATGTCATGAGCAAGTCTAAACATAAAAAAAAAAACGGCATTTATTAGCAGTGCCAATCAACACGGATTTGAGAGGGCTGCAGGGGTCATTTGTAACGAACCAAGGTACGGGATGGACAATTCGACTCTGCACTTGTACTAAAATCTTTTTTGCGTATACTGCTTATGCTAGGTGTAGGCTTAGCATACATGGGCTCCCTACCCTGTGGCTATGGAACTGATGAAAGTAATAATTAATTCATCTGGCCTTCTCTGCATTGGCTAACGTTCGCCGCAAGATGGACAAGAGTCTTAAGCACAACAAAATTTTGTAGGGTGTCCTAAAGCGGAAAAGGCCTCAGGGGCAGGAAAATAAGGTTGCGGATTGGGCAAAAGCATAAACAATAAGGCGCACCACGAAAAGATCTAGATTTTCCTGTCGCCACCTAAAAGGGAAACACATTCAGGGGCAATGCGAGTTTTTCTCACTTTCCGTCACTATTACCTCTAACTGGGCTGGTATTATTTTCACTGCAACGAACAAATACCGTATGCAGCGGGAGTTTTAATTCCTGCCGGTAGCCGGACGCTTGTTTGCCCTTATTTGGTGATTTACGTATTCATGATCTGTCCATTAGATCATCCCAAATGAATATGTGTTGTGTGGCTGCCCTGAAAATCTACCTGAATACAGGTACGGGCTAAGTTGGTATATCTGGGACAGACAGCATACACCTGTTTTGGGGCAGTAGCTTGTGGAAGCGGTAGCCTAGCGACACCTTCAACGACGAAACAGGCTCCAGTAAAAGTACGGACAAGGACAGCTGTACTGTTGGTTGTGGAGAATGGCATTTCGTCAAACTCCCGATATGAATCAGGAAATTGTCTTCCAGAATCTTGGCACACTGCATGAATCCCCGCATGTAGTTGGGTGCAAGTGGCTCATAACGACTGAAGAAATTAATGCTTAGTCATACAATCTGGTGATATCGAATTTTTGTGGGCCGCTCACTATACTAGTTTGGTGTAGTAAGTATGATTTGGTGTGTAATTATGGTGTAGAAATTGTGGTATCGTCTCGGCTGCATCATTGCCAGCCCAATGCACCGTTAAGTGCTACTTTTTGTAGTAGCTTCATGCAATGTCGACCTTGCACGTCTTGCCGGCTTCCAATTCGGTCTCTTGCCACATTTGTGTGCATTCCAATTGTAGGTGTGCACTTTTAGTTAGTACTTAGTATGTACCTCCGAATCTCGGATGCATATAAAGGTTCGGTTACCATGGAGACTAGTGTATCTTTCTTGCCTGCTTCATCATATAGTACTGAATGTTGAATGAAATGAAACGTAGTTAGTTGAATGCTGGGAGCACGATGGTGCGTTCGCCAAACTCTCAAACTGCTGAATCCACTAGCAATGCCGATATCACAGTCCTCCAGTGGTGTAGGGTGCCACAGGATAGCGTAGGTAGTTGTGGAAACGTCAGCTTCTCTGGAATGCACCTACATCCTATAGTATTATACGTTTTTCTACTTAATGTAAGCGCCGATAGTTTATTGAAATGTATAGTTTCACATATGCTAATTTTACAAAGCCAGCACTACTTGCCAGCTTGTCCAATCTCCTTTGTGTTCCGCTCCGGCTTCACCTTCTGCCGCTGCTGTTCCTTCCGTTTATGTATCTTAAGATGACGGATCATGTTGGAACGAACAGAAAAGGTCTTCCCGCAGCCAGGCCACTCGCATCTGAACGGCTTCTCTCCTGTATGGGTGTGCATATGTATGCGCAGTCCAGAAGGCCTGTTGAATATCTTGTAGCATATAACGCAGCTTCTGTTTTTGCGGCCTGCAGGAAACTTTCCTCGTCCTGACCTTGCTCTCTCACCCAGCTCAGGTAACGATATCAACGAAGTCTCTGAAGGGGCAGAAACGGAACTATTCGTCGACGTCGGAAGCGGAAGCGACGTATTTGCGGGTTGTATTGCGGCCATGTTTGGAGACATCGGCTGGTAAGATGGCGCCACTAACACGGCATTTGAATATGTGTACATCGGAGTTGGAGTCATCTGAGAGTATGGATAAGACGAATACATCGCAACAGATGGTGGCGGAAGAGACGAAGGCTGCGAAATCCCAACGCTCTGCTGTGGGCTCTGCATGGGTGCAGGCATCTGCCTTGAACCCGGTGGCGGCTGAGGCATTGCAGACATCGGAAGCACTGCTGGACCCAATTGCATTGGCGTCGCAAGAGAAGCAGACTTGTTTTGTTGCATGGGCAGCGGAAGTGGGGCGCCAAGAGAACCAATTGGAGGTAGAATGGGCCTTTGCTTGTGGAGACTCATATACAGCTGCTGTGGGTATGGTTGGAACTGCGGTATGGCCGTAGCAGGCTGATTGGATTGGTATATAGGGCCATACATTGGATATGCTGAAGTGTATTGGTAATTGAGGTGTGAGTTCTTGGAAAATTCGGGGGCATTACCCATACCGTTTAGAGAAGCAGCAGTAATCGGACATGTACTGATCAGCAAATAAGTAAGTTGATCAAGAGTTGAAAAACGGAGCAGCAAAATAAAAAGAGCAAGTAAGCAAAGCCGGAAAAAATGGCAATGGAAAGTTCACTGAGTGATCAACATTTATATATATATGGATGCGAGCCAAAAGGGAAATCGGCCTGAAAAGGTGTGAGCGCAGATATAATGCCATTAAGGTGGGAAAAAAAAAAAAAAAAAAAAAAGCAAAAAGAAACGCGGACAGAATTGACGACGTAATTGGGAAGGGAGGCTTTGGAATGAGGAAAGTGTGCATGCCTCTAAAATCCGCACACCTCTCCTTGTGCATTTCTCCTGCGGGCCGCCACCCAGCCTGGGGTAAATTCTATTTTATTTTTATTTTTTTTTTTTTTTTTTTTTTTTTTTTTTTTTTTTTTTTTTTTTTTTTTTTTTT